>JXCR01142423.1:151441-251468 GCA_002079205.1 Phalaenopsis hybrid cultivar | reverse complement strand
TATATATATATATATATATATATATATATATATATATATATATATATACATATATGTATGTATGTATGTATATGAATATATTTATATATATAGGTGGGGAATATACAATAAATCCCAAGCAAAAGAAAAGAGAGAGAGGGAAAGGGGAGGATGTAACACACACACAGTCACTAGCTTTGCCAGCTCTGACAAGTAAGTTAGCAAGCGAGGATGTAACACACACACAGTCACTAGCTTTGCCAGCTCTGACAAGTAAGTTAGCAAGCCTCTTTCCATCCATATGGATGAAAATAAACTCAATTTGTAAGTCTGATTTGTTTGAATTGATTGCCTTTACTCTATGAAAAAGATGTCAGGGAGGAATATACCCATTCAGCAAGATTTGTACCAGTGTCGAAGAATCCATTTCAACAAGCAATTGGGTCCACTTCTTCGGGTTAACAAGCTTAGTAGCCAAAAATACAACATCTTCAACCAACAAAGCATCATCCACCACAACTGGGGAATGAAAAAGGAGTGAACATCGACCAATGTGATCTCTAAATACCCCTCCCACACTCGCATTAGTAGCTGTGAAGCTCCCATCTATATTGGATTTGATCCAAGGGTGATTAGAATTCTCGAAGATCAGTAAGATTAAGCTAGACAATTCAAGAGTAAGATTGGAGAATTGAATTCTGTAAACATTAGGAAATTGCTTATGCAGGATAACTTTAAACAAGAAAGCCTTGCAACTTGTGACCACTTGATTCATTGAAAGGGTGACTTTCTAAAACTTTTTTTTTGTTTTCTTGCCATCCATATAAATCATGTAAGGACAAATGAAATAACTCCCAGCATGGCCTTTTGCTAGTCCATCCAACAAGCTTTCAAAAACTATCAATTTAGGTCAAGTATGTTAATATCAAGCATACTAATAACATCAGTCCAGACATATTTTGAAAATTTGTAGGTGAAGAAAAGATTGTCAATAGATTCCTCAACTTCATTACAAAGAATTCATCAGGAAGGCCCCCTCAATCCTTTCAGCTTTAAGTTGTCATCTGTTGGCAGCAGATATAAGAATAGTCTCCAACAGAAGAAGGACATGGATGGAGTAAGGTATTTGATCCAAATTCCCTCACCCCAATGAACATCATCCCAAGTGCCATGTTTTGCATTAATGAACTTAGTTAGGTTTTGGTTCTTATTGGCATTGACAGTGAGCTTATCCTTTTGTGATATATAAAACTACATGTTAATGATCTGTATGACACTATCCTGTTCCAGAAGTGAATCCAACATTGTGGTGGACGAATTGTTGTCCGCTCAGCAATTAGACACCTTCAAGTTTGGATTAACAAGAGCAAAAGGCTTGGGTTTTAGCCTACCATAAATTTACTAATTATCCAGCCAAAAGCTTATATTACAATTCAACATATCCCATATAAATAGTCCTTCAGCATGGTTTTTGACCATCAATAAGTTCACCCAGATCCTTGAATCACCCAATTTCTTGTGGATAGTGTTGGGATAAGCTTCCTTGTAGTATTTAATCAGCAATAACTTTGCACACAAAGATCTCTGTTGCCAAAATCTAATCCATAACTTACATAAATTTATGTGGTTCAGCTACTATTGCCTCATAAACCCAAGCCCCCCTGCCATGGTGGGTTTAGCAACCATTTACCAACTAGCCCAATGTAATTGCTTTCTTTGACCTTTCCATAGAAACCTGTTGAAAAATCATTCCAAATGTAATTGAGTGCTTTTCTTTATATGTGCATCTGCATGATATAAGATTGAAAGGTAGTTAGAATACTGTTAAGCAATGTTATTCCTCCTCCCATTTGATAGGAAAGAATTGGTCCAGCTCTTCTGTTGTGTGGAAATCTTCCCAACTAAATCATCAAACTGGACTTGTTTAGCTCAACCATTAATCAAAGGTACCCCCAATTATTTAAAAAGGGTAGTAGTAGTGAAGCCACCTGACATTATCATCTTTTATAGAGTGAATGGTATTACATTTTGTTTCATATTTGATGCAATCTTGAGAGTACTTAGTATTCATGTCCCCATTTATAAATTTACTTGTGGAAGCCTTTTATTTCATAAAATTCTCCTGTCATGTAAGAAGTTTTTCATTTTCTTCCAGAAGTGAGACTTCATCTGCCAACCCATTGACAGCATTAGTTACTAATTCCACCAGTTACTTTTTAGCATGTTCAGCCCCAACCAACACATTCCCAAAAGTGTTCCAGTTCTAGTGATTCAATGTCTTACTAACTTTTTTCTGCAGGCACCAAAGTTTGATTAAGGGCCTTGGGTGATCAATGTCTCTCCAATGAGCTTTAAAAATTGTGAGAAATTCTTTATGATTAGACCACAAATTTAAGTATCTGAAATGATTCTTTCTTTGGTGATGAGCAGCATAACAAGAAGAGGCATGTGATCTAATCTAGCCAGACTGAGATGAGCGATAGTGGTGTGGAGGATAGTCTGAAGCCAATGGTCATTGAAAAGAAATTTTTCCAGTCTCTTCCAGAGTCTGGCCCTTCTACAAGTGAGTTTGAGTCCATTATAACCCAAATCAAATAGTTTAGAGGTCTGCATGTTGTCATTAAAAGTATTCATAGTTGAATGGTTGGAGGGTCTACCTCCCATCTTATCAGTAGGATATGCAAGACAGTTAAAATCCCCCTACCCCACCAACCCTCCTTTATCAAAATGCTTACTGATATGGTATAGTTCTTCCCATAGCTCCAATCTAGCTTTTTAGTAGTAGCATTTCCACCCCGACCAACCCAAAAAAAAGACAGGTCGAGGGATTGAGGATAATTCTGAAAAAAAACACATCCCAACTCCACTCTAAAAAGAAGACAGATCTTGTTATTTAATTTCTGGAATAAACTAAAACTTCGAAAGAACTTTAAGTAATTTTGGGGGTTATGACGTGCCAAAGGTTCTAAAATGGACAAACACCATAACTTGTATTTTCTATTTAACTGTTGTACCCTTTTTAAAGAAAAGGGGTGAGCAATCCCCCTTTTATTCCAATAAAGGATATTAATCATGATGGGAGGACTTTGCTCTCCCCCTAGTTAGTCTAATGAGAGACTCCCTTCTTGTAGGGTATGAGATTTTAACTTCCAATATTTAGGTGTCTTTCTGGGTTTCTCAAAGTATCATCTTCTTCTTTCTGCCTTCCAAAATCTACCATTCTGCATCAACTGTCTGCTGCATTTCCTAGACAAGAGTAGGGGATGGGACATCAGTGATATTCTGCAGTTGGGTATCAACATTTTATAATGTATCTTCTTCTCCTTATTATGGTGGAGGATTAGTAGTAACTTCATGGTGTTAATCCTTATGGAAAAAGTTATTTTCCATGTTCTTGGTTTTAGGTACTTGGAATGGACATTTAGGGAAAATTTAGAAAAAATGAAGCAAAAATGATGTCTTTTGTGTGGCGCTATCGTGCCACCTTTTGGCCCCACAGTGCCACAATCGATCAAGGGCGTAGCAGCTCAGATTGGTGTTATAGCGCCAGTAACTACCTTTCTAGAAGATACATCAAATTTAGCAAAATTTTGGAGGGGCGTTTGAAGTAACCACTAGTTTTTTTTATGTTTTCTATTGAAAGACAAGGATTTGGAAAAATTTGGAGACCATTTGGAGCCTCAAAACTTCAAATGGGCAGTAATAACAAGTTAGGTTATTCATATTTTGTGTTCAAGTGTAAGTGTGAGTGTGTGTTAGTGTGAAGAAGATTGGAGATTGCTTAAAGGAAACTCCAGAATTTTGCTTGGGGAGAAGACATAAGGTACTTTGTATTTTTGTTTAAGTTCTAATTGTAAGACTTGGATTTCAATGTAAATCTTTTGTTTTCGTTTACTTTCCATGAATTTTGAGTAGTTCCCTTTCTTTCTACTTACATGTGATACATAATCATATGGGATGAGAATGATTTAAAGATTCCTTTTTACACTTAAAAATTGTGATTATATTTTAATTGAATCTTCATTTAATTTACAAGCTAGACAGTTTGTGAAGTTAAAATCCATTGAGAAACGTAATGACTTGGGAGGGCTATTATTTCACTTCACTAGGAGATACCACACTTCATTCTAGGTAGAGTCATTGCGATCACTTAAGGGGGAGTGCAAATAAAAATGGAGATAAGTTTTTATGGGAATAGAATTGGTTGGATCTAGAGTGACAGACTAGATTCTTATCAATTTGGATTAAGTTTTAGTACCCTGACACTGGGATTTGGTCATTATGGTGGCATAGGTTAGATGCATTAAGAGGTGAGAGGCTAGATAACACTGATGTGGAGTCAAGATGTTATGGAATGGACTTTACGTTAGCTAATAATCTTTGCAACTAACTGGCGGGGCTGAAAAATATGTTATCTTCTATTCATCACGTTACCTCAATTTTGTCTTAAATCATTTAAATCCTACATAGATTACAATCTCTTTGCAAGGAAAAATGTTTTATTAAGCTATTACATTTAGCTATTACTATCTTTTTAGCTCTTTAAGCAGTAATTTTTAGTAAGCATATAATTTTAATCCTCTTATCAATTTAATTTGCAATTTAAATAGAATTTCTATGAGTTGATTTTAAGAGTTAATGCATTCCTCATGAGATTGATACTAGGGTTTTTGAAGAAAATTCTATATTACTTGAAATGATACCTGTACTTGCCTAGTACCTCTAGTGTGAAAATCTATTATATAATTCAGAAATCATTGCATGTGTTCACAATATTAAGAAGATTAAAAATATAATTAATTGCGTGTGAGGTCAAGTTTTTGGTGCCGTTGTCGGGGAGTGCGACGGAACTTTTAGACTTACAATTTTAATTGAATTGTAAATTTATTAGAAAATTTAAAAAAATAAAAAAATTCGAAAATCAAAAAGTCATATTTTTTTTAAATTAAAAAAATTAAAAATAAATTTTTTCATTTTTGGTGTACTTCTTTATTTTCTGCAATTTTCATTGTTTATGCGCAATTCTGGATTTGAATATTTAGTGCTTGACGATTATGAATTGGAACAAACTATTAAAAAAAATTGAAAACAAGGAAGACTTCATAATTTTCAAGAAATTTCAAACCCATCTCAAAAAAATATGGAAATTCAAACTGCTTAAAATGTACATCATAATTTACAAAAAACCTTTAAGGGAATATGCAAACCCTACGAAAGATGAGATTTAGTTAAGTATTCAAACTCCTTGTGTAGAGGCTAACTCATTTGAACTTAAACCATTGATTATACAAATGGTACAAAATAATCAGTTTGGAGGAATACCATACGAGGATCCTAATTTAAATTTAGTTTGTTTTTAGAACTGTGTTTTACATTTAGATATGTTGGCGTATAAAATGATGTCGTCAAACATAGAATTTTTTCTTTTTCATTAAGGGATAATACTAAGATGTGGTTAAATTCATTAGCACCTTGATTTATTAGAATTTGGGGAGATTTAACTTAAAAATTTTTTGCTAGATTTTCCACCTTCAAAAATTGTGAAGCTTAGAAATGACATTACTTATTTTACTCAATATGAAGGAGAGTCTACATATAAAGCTTGGGAAAGATTTAAGAAACTTCTTAGTAAGTTTCCACATCATCCTTTTCCAAATTGGTTAATCATTCAAACTTTTTATAATGGGTTAGGATCACTTAGATGTATTATAGATGCTGCTGCTGGAGGTTCATTAATGTCTAAACCCATTGACGAAGCTTATTCATTAATTGAAGAAATGAGTACAAATAATTTTTATTGTCCTTCTGAAAGGGTTAATCCTAGGAAAGTAGCCAGTATTTTTGACAAAGCTGTTATTTCAATGATTGAATGTCAAGTTGCTGCATTATCAAAGAAGATAAACCAAATTGGAATGAATTTTTCTCCAACACTCCAAATGGTTGAAGAAAATTCATTAAGAAAAATTATTAATTCTCATACTTTATTGGAAATAAATGATGTCAATAGATCCAATAACCCACATTCAAATTATTACAACCCAGGTTAAAGAAACCATCCTAACTTTAATTGGAACAACAAACTTAGTGGTGTAAGTCAACAATGGGTAATGCTTAAATCAACCCATTGGAAGATTGGAACAAATAAGGTGGTGCTAACTTTAGACCTACTTATCCTCCTGGATTTAATCAACAAGTAAGGAAAATAAGCTGTCTTTGAAATAAATGGTGTTGCAAATGGGTAGTCATTTACAAAGTCAAAGTGCTGCTATAAGAAATATGGAGAGTCAACCGAGACAAATTGCTAGTGCACTTAATAATAGGCCTCAGGAACACTTCCTAGTAATGTAGAGATCAATCCTAAAGAAAAAAATAAAGAGCCTAAGCAAGTAAAGCGGTCTAACTAAGGACTGTAAAGGAATTAAATGTTTGAGTTCAAAAAGAAATTGAAGTTGTGAAAGAAGTTATAGAAATTGAAAGACCTAAAGAAATTATTCCTAAGGAAGTAGAACGATCTGTCTCTCCAACTAATATTAATTTAGAAAGACCCCTACCACCTTTTACTCAAAGGCTTAAAAAACTAAATTTGATCAACAGTTTTCAAATTTTTTGAAATATTCATGAAGCTTACAATTAAAATCCATTTTAGTGAGGCTTTGGAATATATGCCAAGTTATGCCAATTTTATGAAAGAAGTTTTAAATAAAAAAAAGAAAGTTTGTAGATCATGAGACAGTTGCAATAATTCAGAAAAAGCTTTCTTGAAAACTCAAACATCCTCATAGCTTTACCATTTCTCATCCAATTAGAGAGAAATTTTGTAGAAACACTTTATGTGATTTAGGAGTGAGCATTAAACTTATGCCTCTATCTATATCCAAAAGGTTAGGTTTAGGAGATATTTCTCCCACTACTGCAACCTGATCCACCTGAAAATTACTTATTCTTAGTTTACATTTTATAGGAAGGTATTTTTCTTATTTTTGGCTTCAGGTACAAGAAATGGACCTTTAGCAAAATGGAGCAAAAATGGTGTCAATTGGAGTCAAAGCAAGCAAGGAAGAAAATTCTGACCTGACACATTTTGATAGCCCACTCTATGCTTAATCTCCTTTAAATTTATCATATATTTTTGAATAAAATTACACTTTAAAGAAATGATATTTTTCATGTAAATTTTGTAGGTATATCAATTGGGAGCAAAATGGAGCTAAAACATGGAAAAATAGAGCTGAAACTAAGCAAAACGGGGTGAAACGGTGGAGCTACCTGAAGGGTAGCAACAAGGTAGCCAAACTGGCACCTAGGAGCCAGAAACGGTTGGAGATCGTTTTGGAACTCTTTTGGTGGTTTTGAGATGTTCTGGAAGGTTCTAGATGGCTATGCACGCGAAGTGGTTAAATGAATCTAGACACTTGGAGTGGCTTTTGATTGAAGAGATGTGTCTCTTGGAATGAAAGGGCGTGTCTTTTGGATGAAGAGATGTGTCTCTTAAATAAAGGAAGCGTTTTTGCTTCTCCTTAAATAGAGAGGCTTGGTGCCCTCATGGGCTATAATTAGAGGATTCTAGATATGAAATTAGGAAGTCTTTTAGGAGCAGTTTGGCTTGAGTTTATGGAGATGTATATTTCTTCATTTTTTGGAGAGATTGGTGAGGGATTTTGAGAGATGTGAGTAAGGAAGTATGAGTGGTGCATGGATCAGCAGGAGGCTATGATGGAGAGATTTTTCTTCTTTCTCTCAGAGGAAAAAAACTAAGTATTGTGTTCTTTATTATCCTGTAATTGTTGTAAAAACATTCTAGTGGATAATTCAGCCAAACCACTTGTCTGAGGATGATAAACCGTAGCAATCCTATGATTTATATGATATTTCCTTAATAAATTCTCTATTATGGCATTTCTAAAATGACTTCTCATCAGTAATGATAACTCTTGGCATCCCAAATCTACAAAATATGTTTGTTTTCAAAAATTTTGCAACACTTTTAGCATCACATAGAGCTAAAGCAACAACTTTTATCCATTTGGATACATAGTCCACTGCTAACAGAATATATAAATTTCCAAAAGATAGCATAAATGGTCCCATGAAATCTAATCCCCAAACCTCAAATATTTCAACTTCTAGCATATAATTGAGGGGCATCTCATTTGTTCTAGATATATTGCCTACTCGTTGACATCTATCACAAGTTGTGATATGAGCATTAACATCTCTAAAAAATTTAGGCCAATAAAATCCAGATTGTAAAATTTTCTATGTTGTTTTATCAACACAAAAATATCCCCCAAAATCATAATTATGACATTTTGGGGATAATTTATAAGTTTCTTCTAATGGTACCACATCTTCAAATAATTAGATCCTTTCCTTGTTTATATAAAAATGGGTCATCCCAAAAATAAATCTTAACTTAAGAAATAATTTTCTCTTTCATTGTTATGTCATTCCATAGGGTATAATATCGCTAACAATAATGTTCCTAATGTCGGCATACCACGGAACACGCCACTCATTAATAGTGAACAATTTTTCATTTGGAAAATGTTCATTAATTTCTTTTTCAAAATAGAGTGGTTTTTCTAACTCAAGCCTGGACAAATGATCAACAATTTGATTTTCGGTCCCCTTTCGATCTACTATGTCAAAATCAAATCCTTCCAAAAGAAGAATCCATCTTATAATTCTAGGTTAAGCGTCCTTCTTTTTCATTAAATACTTAATAATAGAATGATGTGTATGCACTACACAATGAATTCCATTTAAATATGATCTAAATTTATCAAAAGCATATACTATTGCTAATAACTCTTTTTTCAGTTGTTGTATAATTGATTTGAGTTTCATTAAGAGTCTTACTAGCATAGTAAATAACTTTGTAAATTTTATCATATCTTTGTCCGAAAACAGCTCCTATAGCTTAATCACTAGCATCACACATTAATTTAAAATATTTTCCCTAGTTTGGTGAAACTATAATTGGTGCAGTGATTAATTTTTTTCTTTTAATAAATTAAAAGTTTTTAAACATTCCTCATCAAAATTGAAAATTACATACAGTAAATGGCATAAAGGCTTAGCAATCTTAGAAAAGTCCTTAATATATCGCCTGTAGAATCTAGCATGTCCTAGGCTTAGCAATCTTAGAAAAGTCCTTAATATATCACCTGTAGAATCCAACATGTCCTAAAAAACTCAAAAGTCTTTAATATATCATCTGTAGAATCCAACATGTCCTAAAAAACTCCTAATTTCCCTTCATTTGTTGGATTTGGTAAATTAGCGATCACTTAAATTTTAAGAGGATTTACTTCCATACTATTTTTTGCTATTTCATGGCCTAATACAATTCCTCCTACTACCATAAATTGACATTTTTCCCAATTAAGGAATAAATTTGTTTCTTCACAGTGCTTAAGAACTTTAGATAAATATTCTAAATAGGAGTCAAATGAAGTTTCAAATATTGAAAAGTCATCCATGAATACTTAAATCCCTTTTTCAATTAAATCAGAAAAAATTGCCATCATACATCTTTGAAATGTAGCAGGGGCATTACATAAACCAAACAACATCCTTTTAAAAGCAAAAGTACCATAAGGACTGGTAAAGGTTGTTTTCTCTTGATCCTCATGAGATATTTGTATTTGGTGATAACCAGTATATTCATCCAGAAAAAAGAGAGGGTAATGGAATATGATTTTTCCTAATGTCAAGATTTAATTTTCTATAATCAATGCATATTCGCCAACTTATAACTTCTCTAGTAGGTATTAATTCATTAAGTTCATTCACAGTTACAGTTACTCCTTTCTTAAGAATGTAGTGAATTAGACTAACCCATGCACTATCTGAAATAGGGTAGATAATTTCAGCATCTAGCCACTTTAAAATTTCTTTCTTAATAACTTCTTTCATAACATGATTCAGTCTCCTTTGAGGATCAGCCCTGGGTTTGCAGTTCTCTTCCATATGAACTCTATGCAAGGACTGATTCATTTAATATCAGCAATTGTCCATCCAAAGGCTTTCTTAAAATTTTTTAAAATTTTCATCAACCTTTCTTCTCCTTCCATTGTTAAATTTGAGGAAATTATAACTGGTAAAGTAGAGGAATCTCCTAAAAAGACATATTTTAAATGTTCAGGAAGTAACTTCAACACAAGTTCTGGAGTTTTTTCAATTGATGGACAAAATAATTTATCTTTGTCTATCGTGTCTAAAATATCAAAACTTTCTCGAACATAGTTTGAATCTTCTTTAAAAAATTCTTCACATCGATCTAATTCCTCTTCTTGCTTGTGTTCTAAATCTTTTTCTTCAATTTTTTCTTCATAAGTGGTTTTAAAATGGCATTCACTTAGATATCTTATAACATCCATCCTATAACATTCATCATCTTTACCATTTTCAGGATATTTCATTGATCTTGAAATATTGAAAGTAATAGTTTGATCATTGACGCGCATTGTTAATTCACCTTTCTACACATCTATCATGCTCTTCCTATGGCTAGAAAAGGTCTCCCAAAAATGATAGGTATCTCTTTATCTTACTCCATATCTAGTATAATAAAATCAACAGGAGAGATAAATTGATCCACTTTCATTAGGACATCTTCGATAACTCCATTAGGGTATGTTATCTAACAATATGCTAAATGCAGAGTTACAGTAGTAGCGGTTATTTCTCCTAATTCCAATCTTTTGAATATTGATAATAGCATAAGTTTAATTCTTACACCTAAATCACATAAAGCTTTCCCATAAATTTGTCTCCTATTGCACATGGAATCGTAAAGCTACCAGGATCTTTAAGCTTTTTAGGAAGCTTTTTCTGAATTATAGCACTGCACTCCTCACTAAGTGAAACAATCTCATTTTCCTCAAACTTCCTTTTCCTGTTGAGAATATCTGTCATAAGCTTTACATAGGTTGGCATTTGTTCTAAGGCTTCAGCAAATGGAATTTTAATTGTAAGCTTCTTAAATATTTCCTCAAATTTTGAAAATTGCTTATCCAACTTCTATTGACGAAGTCTCTGAGGAAATGGAGGTGGTGGTTTTTCTAAGTTAGCTTTAAGTGGAGAAATAGTTCTTTCAGAATTATTTGGAGCATCCTCTTTTGATTCTTCAATTTATTCTCTTCTAATTCAATTTCCTTTTTAACCATACCTTCCAACTCTCTTCCGCTTCTATGTTGAATGAATTTTACTTGCTCTTTATTCTAGTCTTTCAGATTTGTTTCAATATTATTAGGAAGTGTTCCTTGGGATCTATTACTAAATGAATTTCCGATTTTTCCAAGTTGATTATCAATATTTCTAATTGTAGTTCCTTGAGTTTGTAACTAATTTCCCCTTTATAACACCACTTCTTCTATGAACAACTTCTTCTCCTTAAATTGTGTATTATTATTGAAACCTGGAGGATAAGTAGATCTATAATTATTATTCCCTTGGTTTTTCTAGTTTCCCAATGGGTTTTCTTGATTGTTCCCCCACTACTGATTATTACCTCCCGTAGTATTATACTAATTGAACTTGGGATGGTTCTTCCAACTTGTGTTATAATATTTTGAATATGGGTTATTTTTCTTGTTATTTATGACATTCAAATTTCTAATAATGCTTGAAAATCTACAATTTTGCCTAATATTTTTTCTTCAATCATGGGGATAGGTTGAGAAAGATTCATTTCAAATTGGTCTAACTTTTTTGAAGTTACAGCAACTTGATTTGTTAACAAAGTAAATGCTTCAGATTCATGAATATTGGCTACTTTCTTTGGATTCCCCATCTTAGAAGGCCATTGAAAATTATTGGTAGCCATTTCTGCAATTAAAGCATAAGTGTCATGAAATGGTTTTGACATCAACGAACCACCACCAGCGGCATCGATAATAGATCTAAGAGATAAAGCTAATCGATTTAAAAAGTTTGAATTATTAACCAATCTATTATAGCATAGCATGGACACTTTCTTAAGAGTTCCTTAAATCTTGCTCAAGCTTCATATATAGATTCCCCTTTAAATTGATTAACAGATGTAATATCATTTCTAAGTTTCATAGTCTTTTATGGTAGAAAATATTTAGCAAGGAATTTTTGTGCTAAATCACCACAATTTTGGATAGATCCAGGTGCTAATGAATTCAACCATATCTTAGCTTTATCCATCAGTGAGAAATGAAATAAACTAAGTCTTATGGCATCATCGACACACCATCGTATTTAAATGTAGCGCACAATTCTAGAAAATTGGCAAGATGTAAATTTGGGTTTTCAGTTGATGATCCCCCAAACTGATTATTTGATGCCATTTGGATAATAGTAGGTTTAATTTCAAAATAATTAGCCACTATAGCAGGTTTCTGAATACTACAATGAAGTTCATCTACCGTATGGTTGGCATAATCTTCTAAAGGTCAATATTCTTGATGAAGTTTAGCATTTCGATCATTTTGGTTTGCCATTTTTGTAATTTTTTTAGATTTTTCAAAATATTTGCTTTCATTAAATTTTTGAAATCTTCCCTGACAACGACTCCAAAAACTTGATCCCTTTACTGCTTATATGCGATAGTATAACAATGTCTTTGATAATACTTTTCAGTTATGTTTTCTGACCTTGCAACAGAACCAAAAACTTGATCCTGAAAAAAAATAAGAATTTAACTTTTAAATTTATATATATATATATATATATTAGGATACTACGCAAGTATACATATCGTTATCAAGTAATATAGGACTTTTTAATTAAGACCTGAATATCGAACCCACAGGGAAAATAAGCAATATGCACTATTTATCAACAAACCTTTTGTTTTAAAAAGTCAATTATTAAAACTATAGATATTTCACAGTAGGAAAAATTCAATTCATTTTGGAATTTTTGAAATTTTGACAAAATATTAAAACTTCTAAAGATAACTTGAGTTTATGTAAAATAAAAGCACTTGATATGAAAATATCTTTCTCCTTATCATGTGTCAGTAATAAGTATTGGAATTTTTTTGTGGAAGTATGCAAATTATGTTGTGTCAAATAGGAGCAATAATATTCTTTACCCTTACTAGAGATGCTATACAGAACATTGGTTAATTTAAAGTTTGAATTATTTTAAAGACCGGCTAGATAGGGAAGATACTAGCTCTCACTCTAGAGTTCCCTTGATTCCCTCACCCTGGGGGCTAACATCTCATATCAGAACCTAAAACAATAAACCAAGTTGGGGGCTTTAACTTGTCATTCTAACATCTCGTATCAGAACCTAAAATAATAAACCAAGTTGGGGGCTTTAACCTATCACTTTGAGGTCTCTACACCCTTCAAAGATTATTTCCCCATTTTTTTGCACTAAATCATATGAATTACATTTTCATTCATACAACATCATGTGATTCTTTCCAATTGTTGACTGAGATAATACTAGCCCAGTTCTTACATGTTCTCACAACAAATTATAACATCTAGATAGGTCAAATCTAAAAGTAAATGAAGTGCATGGATTTAAATCATTACAACTTCCTCCAACATTAAAGATCAATACTCTCCACAACCTCCATCCAACACTTTTAATTACTTATCATTTGAAGGAGAAAGATAAACAAAACTACTTAGAATCCATGGAGAAAACAAAACCACAGTTTAGTTTAAAATTAGAAATCATTGTCAAACCAACAAAAAGTCTCGATTAAAACCAAAAGTAGTTTAAAAAAAAAGATAAAAACTTATCTTAAATCCTCCACCAAGCTCTTGAAGTTCCTTTGAATCTCTTCTCTTTTACAAAATTGTTTACTCTCACAATAAAACTAAAAACAAGAAGGATAAAGTAAATTTGTGGTGCCTGAAAATTTCTCCAAAACTATCTCTCAAAACTACCCCTTTCTAACACTTTTCGGAACTTTCAAGCACACTTCAAAAAGTCTCAACTTCCTTCATTTATAAATCTCCAAGAGATGCCTTGATAACTCTTTAAAATGTGTCCCAATTCAATGTATTCTCCAAAGGATGTCTCCTTTCACAAGTCATTTAATAAAATTTTCTTTTCTAGTGGTCATAACCACCCTATTTGGCCAATAGTACCCTCAAATGTCCCTTCAAAATTCGGCAAAAGAAGTAAACCGTCACATAACTGCCTCTGGTGCTTAAGCGCGGGGCCTCTTACACTTAGGCGCGACCTTCTCTATTTCACCAACTCTTAAGCGTCTGATCCGGCTCTTAAGCACAAAAATAC
Source organism: Phalaenopsis hybrid cultivar (assembly GCA_002079205.1). Lineage (NCBI taxonomy): Eukaryota > Viridiplantae > Streptophyta > Magnoliopsida > Asparagales > Orchidaceae > Phalaenopsis > Phalaenopsis hybrid cultivar. Next base: position 237,251 of record JXCR01142423.1, on the reverse strand, counting down.
TTTTGCACTAATTTCACATTTTTTTCTCTAAATTTGATCCTTTTTCACTTCTTTTAGCATTTTTCATCTTTTTACTTGTACGTGATAGAAAAACACACAAATACCTTCATTAAAGCACAATATCTCAAAAATAGGTATAAAAATGTGTCTAAAAATATTATATATTTTAGGTGTATCAAAGATGATGTTGGTGATGATGAAGATGTGTATTGTGTTGTTTTCTTTCTTTTGTTTGATATGTTTAAATTTGTGGACATTATTATGTTTGTGATATGTTGTATTTGTGTTGGAATGTGCTTGTATATAGTTTTTTTTTATTCGTTTCTGTTAAACTATAGTTCTACTCTTTATCTTTTGCTCCAGATTAAATGGTGGAGTAGTATTTATGTTATGCATGTTAATCTTATATTTATCACTATTAAGTACTTGTCCTTTTTACTTGTACCTTCATTAATTTACCAATTTTTAAATTTCAAAATTTTTTCTCTTCCTTCATGAACTTCCCTGCTTTAAATTAGTTTAAAATTTTAAGTTTGGGAGAAGGAAGAAAATTATTTTTGAACTAAACTTTATTTTGTCCTCAAAAATTATATTTTTTTAAATTATTTTTAACATAACCTGTGGCATGTAGAGTTTACTTAGAAAACTAGGTTTTTGATTTTATGAGAGTTGTAGAAAACCCAAGTAAAAATCTTTAATAATGAAGGTTAATTCTAGAATTATGTAATTTAGTATGAAGGATTTGGAGTTAAGATTTTGTGATTTAAAATAAAGAAAACAATATTTTTGAAAATATTCAGGATCTTAGATTTATACTTGAAAAGAAAGAAGTTAGATTTTATGAAAAATCTTCAAAGCTAATACAATTTTTTTTAAGTAAAGAAATGGAGATATTTTTAACTTTAAGAGAAGGATAGTGGAGTTCATAATCATTAAAGGCTATCCAGATATAGTAATCCTCACATGACATATGAAAAAAGAGAAAAAAAAAAGAAAAAAAAGGATTAAAAAATGATCCTAAAAGAAAAATAAAAAGAAAAACAAAAAAAAAATGCAAGAAGAAGCTCATCGAGATGCCTAATAAAAAACATACCCTACTTGAATCATCTTAAGGAAGGAAACTTAGTTACATTTCTAACTTAGACTTAGAAGTATTAGCACACTTTACAAATAAAGCTCTCTTGAAATTTTTTAAGTATGAATAATTGCAGTTATTTTTTAAATAAATAGAAAATCAGAACTTTTAAACTTGACTGCTAAAAATTCTTGTACTTTAGCTTTCAACCTAAGTTGTTAAAACTTTTTATGAAAGTTTTACTAAAGCATTTATTTAGCAGAAATTATAGAATTCTCTAAGTTAAATTCTTTGCCACGTGTTATAAATTTTATATAGTATAAAAAGTTACTTCAGGATAAGTAACGTTGAAGTTTAGGGGATCTGATCCACCTCAAAATAACATGTTTTAAGTGCATATTTTATATGCATTTTATGTACATTTTTATGATATTACACTTTAAAGGAAGGTATTTTGCATGTTTTGGTTTCAGGTATATGGAATTAACATTTAGAGAAAATGAGGAAAAAATGGAGAATTTTTTTTTTTTTGGGCGCTATTGTGCAACCCCTTGGCGCCATAGCATCACAATCGAGCGAGGAGGGCGCTATAGTGCAAATAGCTACATTTTTAGAAGATACATCTAATTTTGCCGATTTTTGGAGGGGTGTTTGAAGCAAAGGGTTACTTTCTATTTTCAATTTAATTAGAAGGTTTTGACCGAATTTAGAGACATTTTAGAGGTTCAAAGCTTCAATTGTGTGGCAATAATGAGTTTGGTTTTTCATATTTTGTGTTGAAGTGTAAGTGTGATTGTGTTTTAGTGTGAAGAAGTCTAGAGATTGCTTAAAGGAAACTCCAGAAGTTTGCCTCGGGAGAAGACATACGGTACTTTATATTTGTGTTTATGTTTTTGTTGTAAGACTTAGATTTCAATGAAAATATTTTACTTTTTTTTTAATGTTCATGAGTTCTGAGTAGTTTCCTTTCTTTCTTCTTGGATACTTATTCTTGTGAGATGAGAATGATTTATATATTCCTTTTTACTCTTAAAAATTGTGATGGTACTTTCACTGAATCTTCATTTACTTTACAAACTGGCCACTTGTGAGATTAAAATCCACTGTGAAACATAACAACCCGAGTGGGCAATGATTTCACCTAACTAGTGGATACCACACATCATTAAGAAGAGCCATTGCGATCACCTAAGGGGGAGGGAGATATGTTTTGATGGGCATAGAATTGGTTAAATCTAGAGTGTCAGGCTAAATTCTTATAAGTTTGCCATAAGGTTTAGTACCCTGATGGTGGGATTTAGTCATTATAGTGGCATAGACTAGAGTCATCTAGAGATGAGAGGCTAGATAACACTGATATGGATTGGAGAAGTTAAGAAATTGACTTTAAGCTAACTAATGTTCTTTGCAGCCACCAGGAGGGGTAAGGAATAAGGTATGCTTCTATTTGTCACAAAACCTCAATTTTATCCTAATTCATTAGAATCCTACTTAAATTAAAATCTCCTATATTACTTGAAATGATATGTTTACTTGCATAGTACCCTAATGTGAAAATCTATTATATAATTCATAAATGATTACATGTGTTCACACAAGCCACTAGATATAAATTGAGATATATTTTCTGGAGAAATTAAAGAGATTACAAGTACAATTAATTGTGGGTCGGTCAGTGTGTAAGTATAGGGGCACTTAGATTTTCAAATCTTCTAAAAAGTGATGAAGACTCCCCTATGATGAATGATGGTATAATTAGTTTGGACAAGCTATCTTTATTCTTATTGGTAGCCTATATTGAACCTTTTTCCAGTGAAATCAAGTAAGCTCCACCAAAATCTCAAGGACCAGGTATACCGATTTTTTTACCAAATATGACATTAACTAGACTTACAAAATATACCATGCACAAAGGCTGCTTAAAGTTGCAGTGATCAATGTCAGGTGGAATGAACTTACCCTCCTCATAAATGTTTACTATGTAACAATCATGCCTACATTAAGGGGTATGTTGTGCCAAAAAATAATTCTCTTAATCATTCAATTCAATGGCATAAATAATCTATCTAATTAGTTCTTTTTAAAGAATGGTGCAAGGTAAATTGCCTTGAAGTTCTCACACAAAATTGTGGTGGCATTCAAATTATAAAATCATTTTGTTATTAGCTTCATCCACCTTATGGGTTCTAAATAAGTCTACTTCTTAAACATTACCTTTTGGCCTCAAATCCATAATCAACATACACTATGGAAAAACTTCTCTTGTTCCAAGTTGCTAAATACCCTAGCAAAAGTATATAATCCCTCCACTATATTGACTGACCTACCTTCCAATCATTCAAAATGCTCAAATTTCTTCTTTTTCATCTATTAAAATTGGCTATTTGATCATCAAACTTAATGTAGAAATATGTATTTGGAGGTTGATATGGTTCTTTTGATAATGTTTATAGTTCTTTTGACAATGGCTCAATAGGTAGGGAAGAAGGTGTATATTCGAACCTTATGTCTCTGACTATTAAGGATAGCTCCATTAACATGTGCTACTACAAAACTGGTGTAATGTCCACATAAAATGTTTTAGCTTCTAAGTTATTTTGGTGTACATCTTCTTTTTCCTTCTATTCTTGTTCCTCCTCTAATAATGATGGACTTGAGATGGGGTTTAATAGGTACTTTACCATAATCCAACTAGCTAGGGGGACTTCTCATTACCTTACCAAGAACTCAAATAGTGGCTCTTCTTCAAGTACTTCCTTTAACTCAACTACTTTCATGACCAAGTTTTTGCAAAGTATGTCTAGGTTTTTGAATCCCTTGCCAAACTTGATAATTGAGTTATTCATTAAGTGGCCCTTCTTATTGGTCAACATTACACTATCTTTGAAAGACAAGATGACCTTTCTGACAAATAATTATCTACAACAAGAATGAAAAGTTAAATGTCATTTGGAGCTCAATCACACCTTTAAGTTTTAAAACTTTGATTGTCAATAAAAATTTTGATCTAATTACTAATAACTAAGTGAAAGAGTTATGAGTCATGGTCTAAGTGTTTTCAATTGGGTCAAAAGAGTGTTAGATTTTAAAATTTAGAATTTGAGTGATTTGATTAAGTTTGATAAAATTTTAGTAATTTTTCATATGTTTTATTGTGTTTATCGAAATATGATTGAGTAAGCTTTTGTTAAGTTGGATCTTAAATTCAAGACATTGATAATTCAATTTCCTTCATAAATTTTAGATATTCATTGATCAACAGAGTCTGGTTGTGGTCACAAAAAATAAAATTTTATTAATTTAAATTTTATTTTACAACACTATGTATAATATTTCTTCAGGTAATGTCCATTGATTAAAAGCATCTAACGCTCACCCTTACAGTCAACTAACTAGTCAAAACCTCCAAGTTATACTTTCTCTATCTCGAATTATCCTTCTCACATTGGTTCAAAATTTTTACCCATCTTTTAATGAATTTGAATCGGTCCTTTAAGAAATAAGACCAATTCTCCTACACAATATGATCTATATTAAACTAACTTACCATGGGCTTGAACCCTTCATCCTTGGTAAAGTTGAAGAATTGGTCGAGTCGATAGGCGTGTCTACTATAAAAGCATGTGAAGTAGATGCTCGTGAAGTAGAGGTAGCAGAACTACTTGAAAATCCACCCTTCCAAAAAAAAATAGAATGATGGGAATAAGTCTTCACATTCACACTTGTAATGGGCTTCAATGTCTGTAAAATCTCTTCCCATCTTTCATATCTAACACCGGCCTCCTCACATAATGAAAAGATCAAGGATGTAAATCCCAAACCTGTAGTAGTAATAGTGGCGTCCGAACTGATAATAACTCCATAAATAAATCCTCCAATGTCAATTGGCTTGGACTGTTGAATAAAATAGTTTAAAGTTGCTCTCTCTCAATTTAATTCACTCAAATGATTTTTAGGCAGCAGACGGGCAGAAATAAAATAATGTCATGCCTTTACAGTGGCATCCAACTTTGAAGTAGAAAAGTTTACCCTTCTTTCATTTTTAATTTTCACTAATCCTCTCCCAATAGTCAAAGATGATATAATCTCGTCTAGCTCCTCCTCAGTAGGACTACAGTTTGAATAAAAACACGAAGTACTCGGGGGCAAGCGATAAAACTGATTTTACCTTAGGAGAAAATGGTAATGTATTCCCCCTCACTATGACTCATTCTTCCTCAGCCTCTGACAGATTAGCGTAGAACTCTCGTACCACAAAAGTCACGACGACAACAAAAAAATAACAGAACCGCTCCCACTGGGAGCTAATAATCAACACTTCTACAGATCCTGCCAAACTTTGAAGCATCGCTCGGGAATTAATTTCCTCGAAAGCAGAGCATCGCTATACCAATCCTGAGCTCTTCAATTGACAAATTTACTTGAATGGAATGGAGCTTCCCCTTACTTCTCTTCATTCTTGGTGTAATTTTCTAAAAAATGTATAAAATTTAAAATAAATTTCACAATCAACTCCAAATCACTAAACTTAACTCCTAAAAGCTTAAACTAACTAATCTATGCATTATCCATTAATTTTTCCAAATTTTCATCATGAATAGTGATTTTGAGGTAGCTCATGAATGTGCTCAAAATACATGGTAAAAATTAAATTTTTTGCATAGAAGTGAAGCTCTTACCGCAAGAAGATCAAATCTCACAAATTTGGCTTGAATCTATAAAGAAATCTTAAAAATAGGAGATGCCCTAGCTCCCAATTTGCAAAAATTGAAGGTAGGAGGCAAACGAAGGTGAGTTAATGGTGTTTTTCGGCCCAAAAATTCACTTAAAACTATTCGTGAACCTTTTTTCATGAACCTGTGCTTAAGCACGAATAGTTCAGCCTTTAGGTGCTAGTCTTTTGGTTTAGGCAGCACTTAAGCACTGGTTTTGGCGCTTAGGCGCCATTGCAAAAATTTTGATTTTTTTGATTTAAGTGAAATGCACTCCTAGCCTAAGTCAACCCAACCCTCTATGGTCCCAAAACACTATAATAACTATTTTCTCTCTTCTTATCTCTTCCCTTACTCAAGATTCACCAAGTTAAACTAATTCCATTCAACACTAAAAAATACAAAAGTGTACATAAGTAAAGCGTTTATATTAATTCACGAACGATTACAAACACTTTCAATACATAGATTCTCAATCCAAAGAGTCTCGGATGAGAAAACTCCTAAATAACTTACTAGATCATAATAACATAAAACACACATTAAAACACTTAACATTAAACAAACACTAAACACATAAACTCTAAATCACTAACTTAATTTCATTCCCAAATCGATGGAACAAATTATTGCCTATCGTTAGTCTCTCCTTCAGCATTTAGAATGTATATCTGAAAGAACAGATGATGATTAATAACTCTGGTTGAATCTTCTTCAATCCACTTGTTCTTCAGATACATTGCCTTGTCCGCTTCTTCTATAAAATTTGTATGGCTAAACTATATCTTAAGTTTCCATCCCATATGATACAGATGTGCATTAACTTCCATCACTTTTGCTTCAATTGAAGCCATTTTAGCCCCAATTTTAGTGATTTTCTCCGTTATTCCTTCGATACTAACAGCAAGAAAATCGTTGTATAACCCATGTGCACTCTGACTAATAAACTTATTTCTCATTACTTCCTCCTTCTTCTTCAAATCACTCTCCTAAGAAGACATTTTTCAAAACTTCTCTCTTTCAGTAAGAATTTAAGGGTTAAATGAAGGTATGGTAAAATTTCTCTCTATTCCCTTCTATTAATAGGCTCTAAACCTCCTCCATAACTCTTAGGCACATCCTAGAACTGCTCTCACACATTCAAGCCAACCAATTTGTAGTTATAACTTCTAGAAACCAAATTTACATATGTTTTTAACTGTCGAGCTTAAGCGCTGGATCTTGGCGCGTAAGCGTCAGTGCTTAATTTAGCACAAGTCAACTTAACAGCCAAATAATTGTTATGACATGTCTAAGTCATCTTTTATGGTCTTAGAATAATCACTAACTCAATATATAGACAAAATACTACCATAATTTTTTAAATCACACACAACAACATAAAAATAAAAACAAACACACAGATAACTATGGGGTGCCTCCCACAAAGCGCTTGGTTTAACGTCGTCAGCTCGACGTGACCAGTGCTTATTCTGGTTGACCCAATATCAGAAAATCATTTAATTTAAGTTGGTCACCTAAAAAGTAGGCTTCAATCTGTGACCATTCACATTGAATATTTTATAAGTTTTAGGATCTTTGATATCCACAGCTCCATAGAGATAAACTTTCATCACAATGAATGGGTCCATCCACATAGACTTATGTTTGCCCAAAAATAATCTTAATCTTGCATTATAAAGCAAAACTTGTTGCCTTGGCTGAAATTTTTTAGTAAGAATCCTCTGAACATGCCACATCTTCAACCTTTCTTTGTAAATCTTAGCACGTTCATAAAATTCATTACTTATCTCCTCAAGCTTATTTAATTGCAACAACCTTTTCTCACTAGCATCATTCAAATTGCAATTAAATTTCTTAATCACCTAATATGCTTTATGCTCAATTTCAACTGGATGGTATAAATGGTCTATATCCATTTGGATACATAATCTACTACTAACAATCTATATAAATTTTTGAAAGATGGTATAAATGGTCCCATGAAATCTAATCCACAAACATCAAATATCTCAACTTCTAATACATAATTGAGGGCATCTCATTCCTCCTAGAAATATTGCCTACTCGTTGACATTAATCACAAGTTTTGATATAAGCATTAACATCTCTAAAGATTGTAGGCCAATAAAATTCAAATTGCAAAATTTTTTATGTTGTTTTATCAACACCAAAATGTCCCGCAAAATCAAAATTATGACATTTTTTGATAATTTCATAGGTTTCTTCTAAAGGAACACGTCTTCGAATAAAAAGATCCTTTCCTTGTTTATATAAAAAAGGGTCATTCCAAAAATAAATATTAGCTTCAAATACAAATTTCCTCTTTTGTTGGTATGCCATCCATATTGTATATATCATTAACAATGAATTTTACAAAGTTGGCATACCATGGAGCACTACTCATTAACATTGAACAATTCTTCATTTGGAAAATGTTGATTAATCTCTTTTTTGAAACAAAGTGGTTTTTCCAACTCAAGCCTGTACAAATGATCAGTAATTTGATTCTCAGCTCCCTTCCTATCTACTATTTCAAAGTCAAATTCTTGAAAAAGAAGAACCCATCTTATCAATATTGGTTTTGCATTATTCTTTTTTATTAAATACTTAATAACATATTGGTTTGTATGCACTATACATTTAGTTCTAATTAATTATGATATAAATTTATCAAAAGCCTATACTACTATTAAAAACTCTTTCTCAGCTGGGGTATAATTAATTTGAGCTTCATTAAGAGTTTTACTAGCATAGAAGATAACTTTGAAAATCTTATCATGCTTCTGTCCTAAAAGAGCTCCAATAGCATAATCACTAGCATCACTCATTAATTCAGAGGCTTTTCCTAATCTGGTGAAATAATAATTTGTGCAGTGATTAATTTTTCATTTAATAATTCAAAAGCTCTTAGGCACTCATCATCAAAATTAAAAATTACATCTTTTTTAAGTAAATGGCATAGAGGCTTAGAATTTTTTAAAAATTCTTGATTATATCGCGTGTAGAATCTATTCTATCCTAAAAAATCCTACTTTCCTGCACACTTGTTGGGTAGGGTAAATTAGCAATCACTTGAATTTTTGTAGGGTCTACTTCCATACCATTTTCTGAAAATTGATGTCCCATAACTAATCCTTTTGCTACCATAAATTGGCATTTTTCCCATAAAAGGACTAAATTTATTTCTTCAAAACGCTTAAGAACTTTTGATAGATGTTCTAAACATGATTCAAATGAAGTTCCAAACACTGAAAAATCATCCATAAAAACTTCAATCCTTTTTTCAATGAAATCACAAAAAATAGCCATCGTGCATCTTTGAAATATCCCAGGTGCATTTCATAAACCAAAAGGTATTATTATTAAAGCAAATGTACCATAAGTACTGGTAAAAGTTATTTTCTCTTGATCCTCATAAGCTATTTGAATTTTGTGATAACCAATATATCCATCCAGAAAATAAAAGTTCTTATGCCCAGCTATTCTGTCCAGCATTTGATCTAGAAAGGGTGGTGGAAAATGATCTTTCCTAGTGGTGAGGATTAATTTTCTCTAATCAATGCATATTCACTATCCTATGACTTGTCTTGTTAGTATTAACTCATTATGTTCATTCAATTTCACAGTCACTCCTCCTTTTTTAGGAATGTAGAGAATTGGAATAACTTATGCACTATCTGAAATAGAGTAGATAATTCCAGCATCTAACCACTTTAGAATTTCTTTCTTAACTACTTCTATCATAATATGATTCAATCTCCTTTGAGGATTAGCCTTGGGTTTGCAGTTCTCTTCCATATGAATTTTATGCATACAAATTGAAGGACTGGTTCCTTTTATATAAAAAATTATCCTTCCAAAGGCTTTCTTATAACTCATTAAAATTTTCATCAAACTCTCTTCTTCTTCTGTAGTTAATTTTGAGGAAATTATCAAAGGTAATGTAGAGGAATCATAAAAAAATGCATACTTCAAGTGTTCAGGAAACAGCTCCAACTTAAGATCAGGAGGTTTTTCAATTGACGGATAGAAAGATGTTTCTTTTTCTATTGTGTGAAAAACTTCAAAGCTTTCTCGAACATAGTTTGAATCTTCCTTAAATAAATCTTCCTACTGATCTAGTTACTCTTCTTACTTGTGTTCCACTGTTTTTTATCGAACATAGTTCTTAACTCATAAATTGTTTTGAAGTGACATTCACTTAAATATCTTATAACATCCATTCCATAGCATTCATCATCTTTACCTGTGGTTAGGAAAGGTCCCCCTAAATTTATAGGTATCGCTTTATCCTCCTCCATATCTAGTACAATGAAATCAACAGGAAAGATAAATTAATTCACTTTCACTAGGACATTTCTATAACTCCTTTAAAATATGTTATTGAACGATCTGCTAGCTACAGAGTTACAGTAGTAGGGGTTATTTCTCCTAATCCCAATCTTTTAAATATTGATAATGACATAAGGTTGATGCTTGCTCCTAAATCACATAAAGCTTTCCCATAAAATCTGTCTCTTATTGCACATGGAATTGTAAAGTACCAGGATCTTTAAGCTTTTCAGGAAGATTTTTCTGAATAGTAGCACTGCACTCCTCACTAAATGCAACAGTCTCATTATCTTCAGACTTCATTTTTCTGTTAAGAATATCCTTCAAAAACTTCACATAGCTTGACTTTTGTTTTAGAGCTTTAGCAAATGGAATATTAATTGTAAGCTTCTTAATAATTTCCAAAAATTTTGAAAATTATTTGTCCAACATTTGTTGTCGAAGCCTCTGAGGAAATGGAGGGGGTGGTTTTTCCAAATCAACTTTAAGTAGAGAAATATGACTCTCTAAACCTTTCAGAGCATCCTCTTTTGGTTCTTCAATTTCTTCTCTCTCAACTTCAATCTTTTTTTGAACTCTACCTTCCAATTCTCTTCCACTTCTGAGTTAAATGGCTTTTACTTGCTCTTTATTCTGGTCTTTCAAATTTATTTCTATATTACTAGGAAGTGTTCCTTAATATCTATTACTTAATTAATTTGTTATTTTTCTCATATGATTCTCAATATTTATAATTGTAGCTCCTTGACTTTAAAATTGATTTCCCATTTGTAACACCACTTCTTCTATAAACAACTTCTTCTCCTTAAATTGTGGAATATTATTAAAACTTTGAGGAAAAGTAGGTATATAATTATTATTCCCTTGGTTGTTCTAGTTTCCCATTTACGTGATTGTTCTCCCATTGTTGATTGTTACCACCCGTAGTATAATTCTAATTGAAGTTGGGATAGTTTTTCTAACTTGGGTTATAATAATTTGAATATGGGTTATTCTTCTTTATGTTTATGGCAATCAAATTTTCTAATGATACTTGAGAATCTATCGTTTGGCCTAATGAATTCTCTTAAATCATAAGCATTGGTTAAGAAAAATTCATTCCAAATTGGTCTAACTTCCTTGAAATTTCTGCAACTTGATTTGCTAGCATGACAAAAGCATCAGTTTCATGAATATTGGCTACTTTTTTTAGATTTAACCCTTTAGAAGGCCATCAAAAATTGTTTGTAGCCATCTCTCCTATTAAAGCATGAGTGTCATCGATAACAGATCTAAGAGATCCAACTATTCAATTATAAAAATTTTGAATTATTAAACAATCTGGTATAACATGGTCTGGACACTTTCATAAGAGTTCTTTAAATTGTTCCTCTGCTTCATAAATAGATTCCTCTTCAAACTGACAAAAAGATGTAATATCATTTCTAAGCTTTGCAGTTTTTTATTGTGAAAAATATTTAACAGGGAATTTTTGCGTTAAATCACTCCAAGTTCTAATAGATCCATGTGATAACGAATGTAACCATATCTTAGCCTTATCCCTTAATGATAAAGGAAATAATACAAGTCTTATAGAATCATCTGACACATCATAATATTTAAATATAACACACAATTATAGAAAATTAGCAAGATGTAAATTTGGATCTTCAGTTGGTGCTCCCTCAAACTGATTATTTGATACATTTTAGATAATAGCAGGTTTAAGCTAAAATCAATTAGCCACTACAACGGGTTTGTTAATACTATAATGAAGTTCATCCACCAAAGGGTTTGAATAATCTCTTAAAAGAATAAACTCGTCAACATTTTGATTATTTTTATTTTCCATTTTTTGAAAATTTTTAGTAATTTTAAATTTTTTTATTTTTCTAATAGTTCTTTCTAATTCAGAATCATAAGGAGTTCTTTCTAATTCTGAATCATAAGGCACAAGTCATGCGGAACCTCAACTATGCATACATTACTATAAAACACGTAAAATAAAATAAAAGAAAGTGAAAAATAAAAACACACAAATAAGAGCTTCATATATAAAAATGACATTACAATATTCCTAAAATAAATCTTAAAGTTTAAATAAGACTTTGTAAAAAATTTGCTTTCTAAAAAAAACTTCATTTGGAAATATTTTTGTAAATTACTATTATATTTATCCTCTTCCCCGGCAACGGTGCCAAAAACTTGATCCCGATTTTGTATATGGATAGATGTAAAATGAGATGTATGCAATTAATTTCCATAATATATATTCTTAATTTGCAACAAAGCCAAAAACTTGATCCAAAGCAAGAGCTAGGTAAATCTTTTACTATGAAGCAAAGTATACATATCATTATCAAGTAATATAGAATTTTCTGATTAAGTTCTAAATATCAATCCCACAGGGAGGACTAATTTTAGATAACAAAATTTTACTTAGCAAAATATTCTTACTTAAACTTAAGATGCTAAGGTAGGAATGAAAGTTCAATTCTTCTAGTAATATTTGATAATTGAAAATAAAGTAAGCAACTAATTAAATTAACTAAAATACTTGCAAGATGAAGGCAATATAAATAAAATATATTTTTCCTTATCATGAATGAGTGATAAATATAGAAATTCAATTGTGGAAGTATGCTAAATTTGTTGTGCCAAATAGGAGCAATAATATTCTTTACCCTTACTAGAGATGTTATAAATTACATTGGCTAATCTATAGCTTGAATATTCTTGAAGACAGGATAAGCATGGAAGATACTAGCTCTCACTTTAGAGTTCCCTCTTCTCCCTCCACCTGCGGGCTAACATCACGTATCAAAACCTAAAATTATAAATCAAATCAAAGGCTTTCGTCTGTCACTCTAAAGTCCTCTAATTTTACACCCTTTAAAACATATTTTCCTATTTATTTGCACTCAACCCCATGAACTACATTCCTAATTTTACACCCCTTCATAAATTACATTGACTCAGAATATACCACATCGGATCTAACATGTTTTCACAACAGGTATTAACATTTTAATTGGCCAAATGAAGAGGTAAATTAAGTACAGGGTTTCAAATCATCGCAACTTCTTCCAACATTGAAGTCTAATACTTCACATAATTTTCTTTAGATATTTAATCACTTATCATTTTAAGGAAAAAAATAAAGAAAACTACTCAAAATTAATAGAGAAAACACAACCACACATGAGTTTAAAAGTAGAAATCATGCACAGAAACAAGAAATCTGAATTAAAACCAAGTTTAGATACAAAGATAAACACTTATCTTAAATTCTCTCCACCAAATGTCTTAAAGCTACTTTGAATTCTCTTTCTTCTGTCATAATACAAACTAACACTCAAAATAAAATAAAATAAAGTAAAGGTGGTCGGCGGCGTCAACGACGATGGGATGTAAAGTTTGATGGATGGCAAGCTTCCTCTCTTGGAAAATCTAAGTCTTTTCTTATAAAACTCCAAAGGGTGTCTTGGTGTCTCTTCAAAGAGGTCTTTCCATTCAATGAATCTTCTAGAAGTTGCCTCTTCATAAGCCAATTGAATGAATTTTCATGTCCATGGGCAATTTCCCACGTTTTTATCAAGGTTTGCTGTAAACACCTCTTCAAAAATTTGCTCAAATTAAATAATTCATCGAGTAACTACTTATGGCGCTTAAGCGTGGGGTACCTGGCACTTAAGCTCAGAGCCTGTGGCGCTTAGGCGTTAGACTGGGTGCTTAGGCGTGCCAGTTCATTTTTGCACCATTTCTCATTATTACTCCAAATTTAACCATTTTTCACTCCTTTTAGCATTTTTCATCCATTTGATTGTACCTGCAAAAAAAACACACAAATACCTTTCACTAAAGTGCAATATCTCAAAAATAGGTATAAAAATGAGTATAAAAACACTATATATTTTAGGTGTATCAACTTTCCTATTAAATTTTGGTTTGGGATTTCTTCATCGGTAAGGCTACTTCATCTATGGGAACCCTCATAATCCAAGTTGATAAAGTTATTTGTTTTATAGGTCCTAGTCATTAGTATAATTATGAGGCACCTAGAAAACAAACTAGGCTTTTAGACTGGACTACTCTAAGTTGTGTAAGATCCTGAATTTTACTATTATGTTGGCTAGCCTAGGTTTTAAAATTTGGATCTACTAAGATGGTGGTTGTGTGGTCCCAAGAACAGCTTATATGCAACAGTATAACAATAATTCACCTTTGGTGCTTAAGAGTAGTCTTCTCTGTTTAACCGGCGCTTAACCACCGGATCTGGCGCTTGGGCGCCAAAACACTTTTGCACATTTTTCACTTATTTGCTTCAAAATTGATCCTTCTTCACTCCTTTAAGATTTTTTCATCTTCTTACTTGTACTTGGAATAAAAACACAAAATTACCTTCCATTAAAGCGCAATATCTCAAAAATAGGTATAAAAATGTGTCTAAAAACACTATATATTTTAGACGTATCAAAATCCCCCAAACCTAAAATGTTACTTGTCCTCAAGTGACACTTCAATCTTTAAAAACTAAATATGTATGATATCTATATGAGTTTTTTTAGGAGTTACTAAAAGTTAGATTTAAATATATAGTAGTCCAATTTAGAAAAAATATTCAGTAAATGAGACCAACTTAAAGTTTTGAAATTTTTAATGTTAAGAAAGATGAAAATATGAGTTCCTAACAAATTCAAAAATACTGTTAGTCTTCTAAATTTAGAATTTAGTTCTTTTATTATCTCCACTTGAAAATTTTTATTAAGAATAATTTTACTTACCATATTATATCTATATGCTTAAGATTTTGTCAAGTCTTATACTTTAAAAAGATCAAATGTAGAACCAATTTTTGATTAGGCACTAATCCTCAAGCTTCTCCTCCCTTATATTTTTTTCTTTTTTTTTCTTTTTTTTTCTTTTTCTCTTCTTTTTCTTCTTTTTCTCTTTTTCTTTTTTTTTCTTTTTAGGCAAGGACTACTATATCTGGATAGGCCTTTAATAATTTTTGAATTCTAGTTCTCCTTTCCTAAAGCAAAGTCTTGATACAACACTTTTACTAATAAATATAATAATAGCTTTAAAATTTATCTTTAATAAAATAAATTTAAGTATTAAAAATAAAAGTCCAAATTTCTAAAATTTTCAAAAATACAATGTTTCTTACTAAAGATAGTTACTTATATTAATCATTCTCTACATTAAAAAATTTTAAGTTAAAGTTTTTCTTCATTACTCAAAATTTCAACTAAATTCTCTTACTCATTTCTAAAATCAAAATTTACATCCATAATATAACTTCATATACATGATCTAGTTTTCTTTTCAAATCAAATTCACTTGTAGTTCTTTTGAGAACAATTAAAATTAAAGTTTTGAAAATATTTTTCATCCCCACCAAACTTAAATTTTAAACAAATTAAATAGTTTAGCATAAAATATATATAAGTAGGAATGAAAATAAAAATAACATGCTTACAGGAATTTTTATACCATAATCATACAAGTGGAAAACTAAAAATAGGAGTAAAATTAATTTTGAACCAATTTTCTAATATTTTCATTTCAATTCAACATGTAGAGATTCAATAGACTTCAAAACAGTGGGTATAAACATAAAAGCAAACTAACACACTAACCTAACTTCACAATCTCACATAAGAACAGACTCACAAACATGATAAAAGAAAAATACAGGGTAGCAAATTCCTAAGTTTCAAATTTAAGATTTACGCTAGCAAGATTTTAAACTTTACAAAAGACATAGAATTAAGTTAAGTTCTATACTAACTAAATCACAAAACTCACAACAGTTACTACTCTAGAATTTTAAAACAAACTACTAACTAACACAAACATTATAATACAATTAAAAATAAAAGTCTCACACATCACAATGTCTAAATAAGTACACAAACATACATGTCTCAAGTCCAAAATATGAAAACACATCACATCACAATTCTCACCTAAACATAAAAGTTTAAACCACATCACACAGTTCAAATCAACACACAGATGCAAATGTAGCAAGCCCAAACCACATAGTCCATATCATATTACAATCATAAAAACAAATCTCTCAGTTCTACTCCTCATCCTCTGAATCACCACTATCCCAAATATTTGCAGGCTCATAATCAAGATATCTAGGATATGGAGGAAATTGCACTCATTGGTTACCCCTAATGAGGCTCTCCAAAGATGACTGAAATTTCTCTTCATAATCACTTTTTCTCCTATTATACCTACAGTATGATCTGCAAAACGCTCTAAATTTCGTACCCTATAAGCAGTATAGTTAATATTATCCATCATCCTCTGCAAAAATTTATCTTGGATCTCAATAGACTCATCTCTATATGTAGAAGCATGTGAAGTAGATGATCTAGATGTAGAAGCAGAAGAGGTAAACGCAACAGACATCTCCATTTCATAACTCCTACAAAATCCTCTTCTCCAGCCAAAAATAGAATGCTCAGAATAAGTCTTCACATTCACCTTAGTGATGGTCTTTCGAGGTAACAGCACTTTCTCCCAGCTATCATATTTAACTCCAGCCTGCTCAGAAAAGATCAAGGAAGCAAATCCCAGACCTGCAGTAGTAACGACAGTGGCAAAACTGATGATAGCCTGACAAATCAAAACTCCTATGTTGATGAGCTTTCCTTCCTGGATATAATAATCTAACGTCGCTCTCTCTCTCTCTCTGGTTACTTCACTGGGATGATTTGTTGGTAACAGACGGGCAGAAATAAAATAGTGTCAGGCCTTTGAAGGTGCACATAACTTTGAAGTTGGGAAGTTGACTCACCTCTCATTAGTGATCTTCCAAAGTCCTCTTCCAACAGTCAAGTAAGAAAATAATCTCATCTAACTCTGCTTTTGTTGGACTATAATTTGCATAAAAGCATAACGTATCAATTGACATATGATAAAATAAGTTGATTACCTCTGGTGAAAGGTACCAAATTTCCTCGAACCATGATTGTATTGTCTTCAGCCTCAGGGAGGTTTGCATAGAACTCTCTAACTATAAAATTAACCGTCACAGCAGAGAAATAGTAGAATCGTTCCCACTGTCGGAGAATGATCAAATCCTCTACGTCTCCACTTGCATTCCTAAAACACCGCTCCTCAATCAATTTCCGTGATTGCAACGCATCACTTTACCGATCCTGTGCCTTCAAACTAACAAATTTACTTAAATCAAAAGGGCTCTTTCTTTTGCTCCTCTTCATTCTTGGTGTCATTCTACAAATTTTATAAATTCCAAAAATAACTTCAAAAATCAAGTCTAAATTACTAAACTAAACTTCCAAAAAATAATCTACACTTCCCATGCAATTTTCATAGATTTTTTTCTCATTTTTCACCATGAATAGTGAATTTTTGAATTTCTCTAAATGTGCTCAAAATACATAGTGAAAATCCAAAATTTTTGTATAGAAGTAAAGCTCTTACCTCAAGGAACTTGGATCTAGCAAATTTCACTTGATTCCACCAAGAAATTTTCACTTTAGATGTGCTCTAGCCTTCCAAAATCGTGATTTTGAGAGGTTGAAGGTGATGGGAGGCATAAAAATGGTGATTTTAGGGCCAAAATTTCAATTTTATCCATTTGCAAACCGATTTTTGTGAACCGGGGCTTAAGCGTGGGTAAGTGGTACTTACGCGCCTGCCTCGCGAGTTGGCTCATGCTTAAGCGCAAGATGTGGTGCTTAGGCGCCAGTGCACGATTTTCAAAATTTAAGTAAAATGCACTATTTGCCTATGTAAACCAACCCTACGGTCTCATAGAACACTTAAATGACTATTTTCAACTTCCTATAACTCCCCTCTCTCTCAAAATTCTCCATAATAACTATTTCAATTCGAGGCTAAAAATAACACAATTTTCACACAAACAAACTTATATTAATTAACAAACAAGTATAAATACCTTTAAACACTTAATTCTCACTCCAAATAGTCTTGGATGAGAAATTTTTTTCTAAATACAAATACATAACAATAATTTTACATTTAAACAGTTATAGGAAGTCATAAATACTAAAAACAAAACCTAAACATTAAACCACTTGAAAACAACAACTTCTAACACACAAACTCTAACACTAAACTTAATTCCATTCTTCATTCGGAGGAATAAATTCTTGTCTTTCATTAGTCTCTCCAAAAATATAGAGTTGATAAAACGGACGGTGGTGACGAGCTCTGATACTATCTTCTTCAATCCACTTCGGCTTTATGAACATTGCCTTATCTGCTTCCTCTTTATAACTAATATGCTTAAATTGCATCTTCGATTACCATCCAATATGCTCTAGATGTGCATGCAACTCAAGTACCTTGGTCTCCAAAAAAGCCATAGTATTACTTCTCTGATATCCCTTCAATACTAACAGCTAAGAAACCGTTATACATCTCTTGTGCACTTTTACTAGTGACCTTCTTCTTCATTGTTTATTCCTTCTTGTTCAAATCCATCTCCCATGAAGATATTTTCTCTAAATCTCAACTTTCTCTTAGACTTTTAGGGCTAGAAATGATCTGGGGTGAAATTCCTTCACAAAACCCTTATATTTATAGGCATAAATCCTTCCAATAACTACTAGACACGTTTAGAAACTGCCTTGGCATATTTTCACAAACTAATTGGTGGTTAAACCTTCTAGATTATTAATTTTTCACATGTGTTTAAACTGTCGTGCTTAAGCGCTGGATCTGGCGCTTAAGCGCCAGTGCACATTTTTGCACTAGTCAACTTAACATCCAAATTCTCATTCTAACATGTCTTGATCACTAAATAAAGTCTTAAAATCTTTACTAATACATAATAGTTTTAAAAATACTATAACAATTTGCTTAATCACACACAAAACAACAATCAAAATAAAAACACTCTGATAACTATGGGTTGCTTCTCATAAAGCGCTTGGTTTTACGTCGTCAGGCCGACTTAACCAGTTCTTATTTTGGTTGACCCAACATCATTCCATCAATAAGTTTATGTCGATCCCCTATAAAATAAGGTTTCAGTCTATGTCTATTAACTTTAAATATTTTCTCAAACTTAGGATCTTTAATTTCCACAACTCCATAAGGATAATTTTTTATCACAACAAATGGGCCCATCTACCTGGACTTAAGTTTGCCTGCAAATAATCTTAACCTTGCATTATATAGTAAAAATTGTTACCCTGGCTAAAAATTTTTATTAATAATCCTTTGATCATGCCACAACTTCATCTTTTTGTTAAAAATCTTAGCACTCTCATAAGATTCATTCTTTATCTCTTCAAGCTCATTTAATTGCAATAATCTTTTCTCATGAGCATCTTTCAAATTATAATTGAACTCTTTAATCGCCCAATAAGCTTTATGCACAAGTTCAACTGGTAAGTGACAAGCTTTCCCAAATATTAGCCTATATGCGGACATTCTTATAAGAGTTTTGTATGCAGTCCTATAAGCCCACAATGCATAGTCAAGTTAGACTAACCAATCTATTTTTGTTGGAGTCACAAGTTTTTCCATAATTCTTTTAATTTCCTGATTGCATAATTCAGCCAAACCACTTGTTTGAGGATGATAAGCAGTAGCAATCCTATGATTTATATGATATTTCTTTAATAAATTATCCATTATGGCATTTCTAAAATGACTTCCCCCATCAGTAATGATAACTCTCGGCATCCCAAATCTACAAAATATGTTCATTTTTAAAAAATTTTCAACACTTTGAGCATTACATTAAGGTAAAGCAACAACTTTTATCCATTTGGATACATAGTCCACTGCTAACAAAATATATAAATTTCTGAAAGATGGTATAAATGGTCCCATGAAATCTAATCCCCAAACATCAAATATTTCAACTTCTAGCATATAATTGAGGGGCATCTAATTTCTTCTAGAAATATTGTCTACTCATTGACATTTATCACAAGTTTTGATGTAAGCATTAACATCTCTAAAAATTATAGGCCAACAAAATCAAGATTGTAAAATTTTTTATGACTTGTCCCCCAAGGCCAATAGAATCCAGATTGTAAAATTTTGTATGGTTTTTTATCAACACCAAAATGTCCCCCAAAATCAGAATTATTACATTTTTGGGATAATTTATAAGTTTCTTCTAATGGTACACATCTTTGAATAATTAGATCATTTCCTTGTTTATATAAAAATGGGTCATCCTAAAAATAAGTCTTAGCTTTAGAAACAAATTTCCTCTTTTGTTGGTATGTCATTCCATAGGGTATAATATTGCTAAAAATAAAGTTCACAATGTCAGCATACCACGAAACACACCACCCATTAATAGTAAACAACTTTTCAGCTGAAAAATATTCATTAATTTATTTTTCAAAACAAAGTGGTTTTTCTAACTCAAGCCTGGACAAATGATCAGCAATTTATTTTTCATTGCCCTTTTGATCTACTGTTTCAAAATCAAATTCTTGTAAAAGAAGAATCCATCTTATAAGACTTGGTTTAGCATCCTTCTTTTTCATTAAGTACTTAATAATAGATTGATCTGTGTGCACTACACAATGAGTTCCAACTAAATATGATCTAAATTTATCAAAAGCATATACTATTTCTAATAACCCTTTTTCAGTTGTTGTATAATTGATTTGAGTTTCATTAAGAGTTTTACAAGAATAGTAAATTACATTAAAAAATTTTATCAATATCTTTGTCCTAAAACAACTCCTATAGCATAATCACTAGCATCACACATCAATTCAAAAGGTTTTCCCCAGTTTGTTGAAACTATAATTGGTGCAGAGATTTATTGTTATTTTAATAAATTAAAAGCTTTTAGGCATTCCTCATCAAATGTGAAAATTGCATCTTTCTCCAATAAATGGCATAAAGGCTTAGCAATCTTTGAAATGTCTTTAATATATCACCTGTAGAATCCAACATGTCCTAAAAAATTCCTAATTTCCCTTACATATGTTGGATAAGGTAAATTAGCAATCATTTGAATTTTAGCAGGATCTACTTCCATATCATTTTCTGATATTTGATGACCTAATACAATTCCTGCTATCATTTTTTCATAATTAAGGACTAAATTTGTTTCTTCACTACGCTTATGAACTGTAGAAAAATGATCTAAACATGAGTTAAATGAAGTTCCAAACACTAAAAAATCATCCATGAGTACTTCAATCCCTTTTTCAATTAAATCACAAAAAATTGTTATCATACATCTTTTAAATGTAGCAGGGGCATTACATAAACTAAAGGGCATCCTTCTAAAAGAAAAGTACCATAGGTACTGGTAAAAGTTGTTTTCTATCAATCCCAATGAGATATTTGTAATTAGTGATAACCAGTATATCCATACAGAAAATAAAAGTATTTATGCCCAGCTAGTCTATCCAGCATTTGATCTAGAAACAGTAATGGAAATTGATCTTTCCTAGTGGAAAGATTTAATTTTCTATAATTAATGCATGTTCTCCACCCTGTAACTTGTCTAGTAGGTTTTAATTCATTATGTTCATTCACAGTTACAGTTACTCCTCCTTTCTTAGAAATGCAGTGAATTGGACTAACCCATGCACTATCTGAAATAGGGTAGATAATTCCAGCATCTAACCACTTTAAAATTTCTTTCTTAATAACTTCTTTCATAACAAAATTCAGTATCCTTCAAGGATCAGCCCTGGGTTTACAGTTCTCTTCCATATAAATTCTACGCTTACAAGTTGAAGGACTGATTCCTTTAATATCAGTAATTGTCCAACGAAAGGCTTTCTTAAAATTTTTCAAAATTTTCACCAACATTTCTTCTTCTTCATTAGTTAATTTTGAGAAAATTATATCTGGTAAAGTAGAGGAATCTCCTAAAAAGTCATATTTTAAATGTTCATGAAGTATATTCAACTCGAGTTATGAAGGTTTTTCAATTGATGGACAAAAAGATTTATCTTTGTCTATCGTGTGAAAAATTTCAAAACTTTCTCAAACATGGTTTGAATCTTCCTTAAAAAGTTCTTCACATCAATCTAATTCTTCTTCTTACTCATGTTCTAAATATTTTTCTTCAGATTTTTCTTCATAAGTTGTTTTGAAATGGCATTCATTTAGATATCTTATAACATCCATCTTATAACATTCATCATCTTTACCTTTTGCAGGATATTTCATTGACCTTGAAATATTGAAAGTAATAGTTTGATCATTGACGCACATTGTTAATTCCCTTTCTGCACATCTATCATTACTCTTCCTATGGCTAGGAAAGGTCTCCCCAAAATGATAGGTATCTCTTTATCTTCCTCAATATCTAGCACAATGAAATCAATAGGAAAGATAAATTGATCCACTTTCACTAGGACATCTTCTATAACTCCTTAAGGGTATGTTATCGAACGATCTGCTAACTGCAGAGTTGCAATAGTAGGGGTGTCAGCACTATTTTGGTTTGGGGAGTTGCCCGTAAAAAGCTGTCGGTCACCGGAATCGAAATCTCATCGCCCGCTTTGAAAGGACATTTTAATGTTCAGAAAAATATGATATAAAACTGACCTCATATTTTTGTACCTCAAATGAAAGAGCGTTTTACCTCAAATCCTTTATCGATCCCGAAGGATAAACATAAGACTTGAGGATGAGGCTCGATCAAATAAACTGAGAAATGTATGACATTCGTTTGGTCTGTGAAACCATTTTATTTGCCGACGATTTCCCTTATTTAATATGAAGAACTAAATAGAGTTTATATTAAGTTGGGTTCAGAAAAGCTTCCTATAAGGGCAAGCCCCTATAGTTAATTACATCCTAAATGACCAAATTCATCTAAGAAAATTCTCGATAAAAATCAGAAAATATTATCTTCAAAGATTTCAAAAGGATATGACTTTTCAATGATATCAGACAAAGAGGCGTGAAATGGGAATGGTTCAAATTTGGAACATTTTATTTTGGAATCCAAATGAGGAAGAACTAGGCGATGTCATGGAATTGGAGGAGAATCTCGGTGACTTTCTGGTCTATCCTATGGTTTGGCTTCAATTTTATGGAGAAATAATTAAGTGTTTCATCCTGCAATTTTTATTTATTTAGGGCTTACATTTGTGTGGAACAATCACATAAATAGCCTGGAAGATGTGAGGATTTAGGTCGTGACGGACGACAACCTCAGAATCCTAAGGCGAGTTAGGGCTTAGATTGGACAACATAATTGTGCAAAGACCTAAAGATAAGGTGAGTATTTATGTTGCATAAGCAAACAACATCGAAGTCCTATGGCTTTGTTGTTTAATTTTAAGAAAGTAATGGTTTAGCTGGGGAAGACAGGTTTTGTTGTTGAATATGACCATGTTGCCCACCATTCTAGCTCCAAGCTCCTTGCCTTGGCGAGTTTAAGTTTTCTAGTGTGTTCAGTTATGATGTCAAATCATGTGGCCCTATGGTTGTAGTTCTTTAGATTTTATAGGGGAAGTTAAATTTGATTAGAATGACACCTATTGGAATCTCACGGTTCCCTATTCATGGCACCACTAATTTTTATTCGATTCACTTAGTCCAAATGAGTTTACTAAACTCAATTTAGATCGTGGGAAGCCTCATTAGCAACCGTAGGTTACCACCACCAAGGGATTCCCGATCATCTGATAGAGACGTCTTAATTTATTGGTAGTTGTTGTTTTGTAGGACTTTTGTGATTAAATTTTGAGTTGTCTTATATTTTGAATATTGTGAAGGTGTTTTTTATCTTTATTGATTTTAGTTTAGTTTTAGTTTTGTGGCTATCCTAACAGTTTTAGTTTTCATGCAGGGTGACATCTTTGTTTAGCATGCAAGTTTATGTTAGCATCAAAAGTATAGTACGAAAGTACAAGAAATATGGTGCTGTAAACTATAAAAGTGTACCTGGCAAGTTTTCTCGTTCCACCAACTGAAACTCAAAATGCATGTTCAAACATTTTATGTAAAGAAAAAAAGTAAGGTTTTGGTAACCTATCTAATCCTAGATCATATCTTGGTGGGTCCCTATTAGTTTGATTAAGGATGATTTTTGTTAAGCAAAACATATTAAGTTTAGTAGACCTCTGAGGTATCCAACAGGTTTAGAGGAAGAAGCAGGTCCATGCTTCCCTCTCACTACTTGGTGAAAAGTCTCGAGCTCATTTAAACTTATTATATTGCTTAATAACCCATCCTACAAATACCTTTAATGCTCAATGAACATTGATGTTTCAATTATCCTTAAGAGTAAGGTAATTATCACTTATAATTTAATTTGAGAATTATGTGGGTGAAGACCCTTAAAGGGGGCAAATTAGCGTTATTGAAAGACTTGGCCAACTTTTTTAATTTGGGTTTATAGTGTTTTAAAGATGTTTAATTTTAATTATGTTCACCTTTCTAATCCTCATTTAATCAAATTTGATTTAGCCTAGGTCACTGCTAAACCATTAAGGTTTTGGTAGATATCTTAGTTATTTTAAAAGAAGTTGAATTTTTAAGTGATGATGATTATTTATTTTCAAAGAACTTAAATTTTATTTGAACATCATTTAGGAGTATTAAATTAGTGAGTTATCAACTTCCAAAGTCATACCCCTAAGTTTAGGATCATTTAATTGACTAGACTTCCAAATTTTCATAATTTAAGGAATTACAAATTTATCGCTTTATTATGAAAGAGTGAGGTTGGTTTCACTAATTAATCCCCTTGTATTTCAATTATCCAAATAATTAGTTAAAATCAGAGGTTACCCTTTTCCCACCTTAAATTAAGCCTAAATGTTAATTAATGCCAAATTTTCAAAATTACAATTTTACCCATAAGGCTCTATTACTTCATAATTTGTAAAATTTAATCCAAATGACTTTGAAATTTTCATCACATCTCACCCATAGGTCAATTAACACATCAAAGGATAAAATGTGATTTTTCAAAATTTAATTTGATTTTCATATTTATTTTTATGCAAAAATAGGATTTTTTAAAGAAAATTACATAACTTGACCAAGGAAAAGCATAATCCCTTGTAATTTTTATTAGAGGTAGAACTGGAGTGAAGAAGCATTCGAGCCAATATTTATAATTTAATGAGTTATATTTGGATTTTAAGAATTATTTTATGTTGTGGCATATTAATTAATTATAAAATATTTTAAATGTGTAAAATTAAGCTTTATATTTTTATTAAATCTTCTTAATGTCAAGGAACCCAGAGAAAAAAATTTGATATTTTTCTGATGTTTCTTTCAATTACTAGAATTAATTTAGTGAAAATCCAATTTTAGCCTTTAAAAGTTATTTTAAGCTTTAAAATTCAACATCACTTAGAAAATTAGGAAAAATATTTCAATTGTTCCTAACTGCTTAGGAAACAATTTAGAACATTTTCATGAATTTTATTATTGTTGTGATTTTTATCATTTTTTAATTATTTAAATATTAAAAATATGCTTGAAAATGAAATTTTTATTTTAATTTTAAATTTATTTTTAGAAAATTCCTATAATCACAAAGATCTCCAAAAAAATTTTTTATAATTTTTTGAGTTATATTTTAATTGTTAAAATCATTTTTGTGTTAAAAGTGGCATTTAGCTTGAAAAATCAATTTGAGTTACTAAATGAACTTCAAATGCTTTGAAATTTTTATGGGGAGTTTTCTGAAGTTTAAATCACAGTGGAGATTAAAAATTAAGTCATTCATATGTTTGTGTTTCCCAAAATTAATTTTCTTTGTGTTTTAGGGTTGGTGGAAATTAAGTGCATTCTTAATAACTTAACCCATGAAATATTTTCCAAAGGGTTCTCTTGTCATAGTAAACCTTCCAAAATTTTCTTAGATTTTTTTAAGTAACATGCTAATTATTATGATTAATTTATGCAAATAATAGACATATACTTGTAAAATATGGATCTCTGTCAGAGATACCCTCTAACTTTGGAAAAATCAGATGATGTTCCCTAAGACAGAGACAACAACATGTCAAAATTTCAAGCTATGGTTACATGTCTACATGCATGGAGAATCAAAAGTATCAAAACAGTATTTAATTAATTAAAAATAAAATATGCATCAAATAATTCTCAAATCATTTCCACATTGTTCTCCTCTGTTCACCTAGGAAGAGAGTATTTTTATTTTATTTTTATGATTTTTCTAGACCAAGATATGGATTTTTAAACTTAGGGCTATTTATTTAAATCAGAAAATACCCTATTTTTTTATTTAAACGAGCGACACCACCTCATCTTAGGCGTATCTGAAGCTCCACTCGTCGTCTTTTCGTTCAGCGCCACCATCCGACTTGGCAGCCACGTTTCTCGCGGTTCATGTATGAAGGTGTTATCCGGCTAGATCTCGTACGTGATGAGATAAAAGTGCGATTGGATGGCTCCTTGTCATCGTACCCAATGCCTTAGCTCGAGATCCATCTCCATCCCCTTTCAAACCTTAAGATCTCACTAATTTTTTAACCAAATTAAGTGTGGTTTGTTTCTAAAAGCTCTTCTAAGTGTGACGAACACATTCATATGGTAGTCAAGCAATTAAATTAAGCCTAATCAGATGGTGAATCAAAATAGGCTCGGGAGGAGGAGGAGTTCAATACCTTTGCTCCAAGAAACAAAGCTTCGATGAGAGGTCCTTG
This sequence comes from Phalaenopsis hybrid cultivar, assembly GCA_002079205.1. Lineage (NCBI taxonomy): Eukaryota > Viridiplantae > Streptophyta > Magnoliopsida > Asparagales > Orchidaceae > Phalaenopsis > Phalaenopsis hybrid cultivar. Next base: position 210,504 of record JXCR01142423.1, on the reverse strand, counting down.
ACACGTTCGTAGAGGTCCAAGGAGGATAGGGATTAAGCCTCTTACTGTGGTGAAAGGCTTAGGAAAGAATTCGACCAAGCTCGATTTCAGGTGTTGGTCTAGAGCTATGCTAGGGGCTCTGTGAAAGGGGAATTTGATGGGACTTCTCCTTCTTTCACTGTGATGAAGGTGTGGGTGAGTTAAATTTGATTTTGGTGGAGTGTAGAGGTGTGCAGTGCTCTGTCTTGTCTCCGGCAAGGTTTTGAGCTCAAAAATTGAACTCCGGCAAGGTGATTCAGGGCAATGTGGTAGTTGGGTTGCACTGAGGAGGTCTTAAAGAGGCTCTAAGAGTAATTTGGAGGGAGCTCTCTGAGAAATTTTTAGCACTCCCTCCATGGTCATGGAGGTCAGATTTTATAAAAAATGGCTTAAGGTTGGCTGTCATGGCCAATTGGGGGGTAAAAATGCTTGCTTTGGTAGAGGACATAGAGGCTCTAACATTTAATTTGGATGTGGTGGCCTTTAGGTTTGAATTGGGTTTGATTCCATCGGGATGGCTCTCTGTTTGGAAATTTTCCAGCCACTAGGAAGGCCGGCAGGCCAGAGGAGGTGGCTAGGAGGTCAGGTGAGCCACGGGAACATGTCACAACAATTAAATGAGCTGGTGTTTAGTTTTAGCAAAAATATCCTTAGCTTAAGAAAATATGAAATGAAATCCCTTAATTTGGGGATCTTTTGGTCCATAGCTCATTTGGGTGGTTCCATTGTGTTTATCTTGGTCAATAGAGTCGAAAACTTGGCTTTGGTAACATTGTCTTGACCAATTTGACATGTATAGGTTAATTTTGGTGCATGGGTCCAAGTGGGTGAAAATGACCAAAACTTGGGTTTAGGCTAGGCTAGCAAAGTTAATTGGCCCAATTGATTGATGCATTTTAAATAGATGATTGTAATGTACATTTTTGGTGAAGGATTGAAAGAACTTTCAGTTCAATTGGGGTTTCAATTTTAAGGATTTTGGAATTTTGGTGAATTTTGGCATGTTGGTCTAGACTTGGGTCTAGATTGGGCTATGCTTGGGATAAGTCCAAATTGATTGTTTATAATGGTCAATAGGAATGTGATGAAGAGCTTTCAATATGAATTGGGTGCCAATTTTGGGGTTAAGGCAATCAATTTGGTGAATTTTGGAGGTATAGCCAATTTGGGCCAAAATTTGGGGCTTTTGACTTAGGTTGACATTAAATGAAATTGAGGCTTCACCAAGGCCAATTAAAGGTCAAGTTTGATGCTTAGGAATGTAATGAAGAGTTTTCAACATAAATTGTGGCAAATTGAGTGAGCTATGGGTTTAATTAGGTGAGATTAAATCATGTGGCCAAAATTGGGGGTTTTGATTTGGATCAAATTTGGGCTCAAATAATGGGCCAATTGAGCTTGGATTTGGTTTAAATTGGTCACATGGAAGGTCAATTTCAGTTTAGGATTGAAATTGGTGGAAACAGGGACCAATTTTATGGACATTTGAGGTAGATTAGGGGAGATGGGGCCTTTTAAGGGCAATTTGTGAGTTTTGGACAAAAATGGACAAATTGGTCAAACTAGGTTATGTGGTAGTTGAAAAAAATGAAATTGGAAATATTTGGAAGGTTTTGAGAATTTTTGAGATTTTTTGAAATTTTTGGAATTTTGGGCTAAAAAGGGGCATTTTGGTATTTTGGCAATTTTTTCTGATTTTGGGTAATTTTGGTATTTTCAAAAGGTTTGAAATGATTTTTGAATAAATTTGGGTATTTTGGGTAATTTTGGGAATTTTCGCCAAATTTAGGGTTTTAAGGGTACTTGGTAATTTGGGGGAGTTTAGGACAAAATGCCAAGTTGAGTATTTTTGATAGAATTGGGGTGCCAACCACCATAAATGAGCTATGGACCAATGGAATCCCCATTTGGGTCTTCTATGTACTGGTCTTAGCTAAACCCTAGCCTAGGCCCAGTGTGTTTATGGAGACCATCTACATGAGTCTCCCAAAGGATTAAGGGATCAAAGTCAAGAGATTTTGGGTTTATATTTGTGAGTGATTGTGAGTAAGGTTACTGTAGTGAGTGCCTTAGCTCTAGACCAACACCCAGGGTCAACCTTAAGATCATGTAATCTTATGGAAACTCTCCTTGAGTTCCCTCATAATGACCCCACCTACTAAGTGCTAGAGGATATGACTAATATGTAGAGCTTCAATTTGAGTAAAGAGAAGTTTAAAATTTCTTATGATGAGGGTTCCTTTTTCTAGTTTTCTAAAAATAGTCAATAAGAAAGAAATATGGCTAGACCCTAGTCTACTGAAGAGGAAAATTAGTCCTTAACCAAAAGTAAGGTCAACAAATGGACCCCCAATAGGTGTGGTGTGTTGGGCAAGCACACTGCGCGTATTGGTGTTGACCGGCGAGATCAACAAAACCAATATAGACTCCTAAGTCAATAGACACAAAAGGAGTGTAAAATTTCATGTGTTATTTGTTTCCATTGGGCAATTAGCACATAAATATTTGATTGAAGTTAAGAGGTAATAACTCTCACTGAGGATTAGAGAGTAGGTTCTGAGCTACAAAGTTTCAAGTTCTTATAGAGGATGGGAATCCAAATGTAAGTGTTGATTCTGAGGAGGGAATTTGAGATTTAAGTATCCATCCAAAGGAAGTCAGAATTTAGGTACCGGCCTCAAGGTAAATATTTGAAATTTAATAAAGAATTTCAAAATGAGAATCGAAAATTAGGGATTGACCTCGAATGAGGGAATCAGATGTTAAGAACTGATTCCAGAGCGAAAATTGAAAGTTAAGGATCAATCTCAAAAGAGAGTTTCAAAAGGTAAGGATCGACCTCAAAGGAGTGAATCAGAAGTTAAGGACTGATTCAAAAATGAGAATTGAAAGTTAATGATCCATCTTAAAAGAGAGTGTCAGAAAGTAGGGTCCGACCTCGAAAGGGTGAATCAGAAGTTAAGGATAGATTCTAAAATGAGAATTGAAAGTTAATGATCAATCTCAAAAGAGAGTGTCAGAAAGTAAGGACCAACCTTAAAGGAGTGAATCAAAAGTTAAGGACTGATTCTAGAATGAAATATAAAAGTTAATGATCAATCTCAAAAGAGAATGTCGGAAGGTAGGGACCAACCTCAAAAGGGTGAATTAGAAGTTAAGGACTGATCCTAAAATGAGAATTTAAAGTTAATGATCAATCTCAAAAGATAGTGTCAAAAGGTAAGGACCAACCTCAAAGGAGTGAATCAGAAGTTAAGGGCTGATTCAAAAATGATAATTAAAAGTTAATGATCAATCTCGAAAGATAGCATCGGAAGGTAGGGTCCGACCTCAAAAGGGTGAATCAGAAGTTAAGGACTAATTTTAAAATGAGAATTGAAAGTTAATGATCAATCTCAAGAGAGAGTGTCAGAAGGTAGAGACCGAACTTAAAAGGGTGAATCAGAAGTTAAGGGCTGATTCTAAAATGAGAATTGAAAGTTAATGATCAATCTCAACAGAGAGTGTCGGAAGGTAGGGACCGAACTCAAAAGGAGTGAATCAAAAGTTACGAACTGATTACAAAATGAGAATTGAAAGGTAGTGATCAATCTCAAAAAAGAGTGTCGGAAGTTAGGGACAGACCTCAAAAGGGCGAATTAGAAGTTAAGGACTGACTCTAAAATGAGAATTGAAATTTAAGTAGAGTTTATAGTGTTTAATTCAAAGATATGGCTTATGTGAAAATTTGACATTATTGAAGAAAATTTGTGAAATTTTGTGAAGTTTTGTGCAGAATGTGAGACTTCGCAGGGGTGTGAAGAGAATTAGTGCAGACAAAGGTAGTTATTTTGCGCGAGCAAAAAGTAAGAGACCTCGAAATTAAGAGAATCAACTCAACAGGTTTATTTTCTTTTCCTGTTGTCTTTATCATGTTTGATTTTTCAAAATATGTTTTCAAAATTCAATTTTAGTAGGTTGATTCTTCAAAAGAGAGTTGTTTTGTTGTTTGTTTATTTTTTTGTTATTTTTGTCTAAATTTTTTTATCGTCAAGTTTTTATTGTTTTGTTCTTTGTTCATTGAAATTTTGAACCAACGCATGGTCCGTGGCTTTTATCCATCTCACAATTGGGGCAATTGAACAAACAGACAAATTTCTGAAAGAAACTTCATTCATCTACTCCAATAAGTGTTACAGGTCAAGTGTAGGCTAACGTCTCAAAAAGTACAATATGCTAGTTGCATCAAAGTACATCCAAATTATCTCACACCAAGTGCATATCATAGGCTGAGTATCTCTGATATATATCATATTTATTATAATGTAGTAAAACAGAGAAGAGTTTTTTGATCATCTGTCTTGATGTGATGAGCTCCTGATTGAGCAGACCTTCTAAGTTATGCTTCAGGACAGAGTTCCCTCTGCATGTACTTAGATGTACAACCCTCTCATAGCTCGTATGGTAGCAGCTCCTCCAGCTCTAGATCTGGTTGAAATTCGTGCGGTATTTTTCTATCGTCCATCCGTCAAAAGGTCACAGACATCCCACGGTGTTGTACTTCTGGAATACAATGCTTGGCGACGTACACTTCATTGCCTTTGAGGACAAGTACTGAGCCAACTGGCAGGGGAATCTCCACAGATCCTCTAAACTCACCAGGGCCAATGATGTCAATTTCTTTCCTAAATAAGATATTTCTTTTACTCATGAATGAGACCGTGCAGAGGGGTCTAACGAAGTCATGGTGGTCTATATGTGGAGGGATGCAATCACCCTCGACGTAGATGTTGATAATGAAACAGTTAGGAATGCAAGTATACTCCACCTGACCATTTTTTTGATCTACCACTTTATCATTGGTGGTAGTGGATCCACATGATCATGTCTGAGAATCCCAGTTGGATTCCCCTGTCTGTCATTTGTGAAGTTGTAGCCGCAACCACACTGGATAGTAATTTTCCCTTATCCTCGCATCCATTTCCTTGGCTCAGAATAGGTCATTTCCATGAGCATGCCTGCTCGACCTCTATCCCTTAGGTAAAAAATTCAATCAAGAATGCTTTGTTCATCACTCTTTGAGAAGACCCTGGTGTATAATTTCAATCCTTCTAGTATGTTGATGAATCTCCCATGTAGTTTTTCATAGAATTCAATATTTCTTTGTTTACTTTCCTTATTCGGTAATATTTTGTGGTGCTTATGATTGGCGGCTGTCGAGGAAGTTCCTTTATTTCAACAGTGGCGAGAAACCAAATTGGTGCTGACTCTAGCTCTAACGGAAAGTATGACTCAGCGTATGACGAGACGTATGGCCCTGTACCCCTCGGAACATATGGCTCTGCATCCATTAGGATATATGGCCTTGCTTCTATCAGGTAATTAGTAGTCTGAGATCCATGATCTGTAGAGGCATACTCCTCTAAGGTACTGTAGTGCTGTAGGTACAAGACATTGCAGTCTGAGCATTCCACAAATGCCCCCATAGCTGAAGATCGTGCAGGTATTTCAGTATTGCAAGTAGGGCAACCCGTGCACAGAAAATCTGAAGATAGTGGTATTTCTGGCTCTGTAACAAACCTAGGTTCATCATCTGTGGCAGGCAAGCTTGAAGAAGTTTCTCTCATGCCTGTATCATAAATGTTTTCCTCAAGAATGGGGGTGAGTAATTTTTCTACCTCTTCCTGACGTCTTTTCTCTTCTCATAAGAAAGCCCTCTACTTTCGGCAGCTAGCATTTCTGCGTTATGTTCTTTGTAGCGGAGCGTCTGGCAATCTTTCATTATCAGTAGCAATCAGGCCCCCAGTTGGCCTAGCTATCACGGATGGTAGACAGCTGGGCCCCTCCATTGAGTCCTATTGTACCATCATGTTTTCTTCTTTCAGTGACGCACTATTTTTTTGTGGTTAACCTTAGCAGTGATGACAGCCCTTCCTTTTCCTGTCGACTGACGGAATTCATTAAAGGCTCCTCGTAGTCCATGTTGACTTGGTTAAATTCCATGTCAAAATCTATAGTGTCACCTTGTGGCGCCATTTCTTCATTTAGTGCAAGATTTCAGCCATCTTTATAGGTGAACATCAACCTCTAACCTGACATTTCTCTGCAGAAGACAGAAAAAAAGTCAGTGGGCTGAAATTTAGCATGAACAAGAACAAAAAAAAAAGTATTTATTAAAGGAAATTTTAGTTTATTTTGGTGAATATATCGTTTATTTATGTGTGAATTTTGTTTAATTTAGTAGCATATTTAGTTTGAAAAGAGGAAATTGAAGTGCGTAATTTTCAAAAAAAAAATTATTATGTTGAGGTTAATTTTGTTACAAAAATTTGGACCTGGTCACAGAGGTTTGGCCACATAAATAACCCCAAAACAATCAAAATTTTAAATCAAAAGTAGGCAAGCAATGTCAGGTTGCATAGTATGCCTTCAGGTATTGTCCGTTGATTGGTAGCATGGGTCTTTCACCCCAGAGGTCCACTAACTGGTAGGCTCCTCTTGCGTAGACCTTTTCAACGACAAATGGTCCCTCCTAAGTTGGCTCAAATTTTCCACCTACCTTACATCGTGCAAGAATAGGGCTTTTGAGCATGATAACAAGGTTACCAATTTTGAATGTCCTTGCGCGGACCAATTTATCATAAGCTTGTACCATCTTTTCCTAGTAAAGTTCCAAATGTTGTTGTGCTTGAAGTCGTTTCCCTTCAAGACTCTCTAGTTCTTCAAGTCTGAGCTTTGCACATTCTTCTGTTGTGAGCTGAATAGCAATAGCGACTCTAAGAGACAACATCTGAACTTCTAGCGGTAACACGACTTCGGACTCGTATACAAGAGCGTAGGGTGAACACTGAGTGGGAGTTCTAAATGTTGTCTAGTAGGCCTACAAAGCTTCTAACAATTTGTTGTGTCAATCCCTTTTATTTTCATCTAGTGTTTTCTTTAAAATTTGTACCAACGTTGTGTTCAAGGCTTCAGCCAAGTCATTTGCTCTTGGATAGTAAATTATAAAGTATCTCTAATATATCACATGCCGTTTGAAAAAATTGTTGATTTTGATGCTTTTAAAAGTAGTCTTATTGTCCGAAATTATTCTTAGCGGTACTCCGAAACGGCAGACTACTTGGCTTTTGAGAAATGTGTTGTGTCGTAACATCTCGTAGCGACACTGCCTCTGCCCATTTGGAGAATCAATCTGTAGCAGCAAGTATAAATATGTTTCCTTTGGAGGATGGAGGGTCCATCAAACCTATTATGATTGTGCCCTAGCACTCAAATCGCCATGAGGAAACGGTTGGGTGTAGCACATTCGGAGGTTGGTGGAAGACCACCCTATGCACCTGGCTCTGACGACATCTTTTGACTATATCCATACAGTCGAACATCATCGGTGGCCAATAATATCCAAGTCTTTTGATTTTCATTTTCATTTTGGGCCCTGACTGGTGAGCCCCACACAATCCGGCATGCACTTCTTTGACAATATTTTGTGCATCGGCTTTGCTTGGGCATCATAGCCACATTTGGTCGAATGATCTTCTGTAGAGGACATCACTAACCAAGGCGTATGACATAGCCCATTTTGTAATGTGATGTGCATCACACTTGTCTTTTGATAGCTTTTTAGTTTACAAATATTCTATCAATTGCTTGTGCCAATATTTGTTGATATCGACAACTACATTTATCGCTTCTTCTTTTCCGAGCTTATGTAAGGTTTCAAGGTCAAATTGAGACAAAACCTGCCTTCCTTGTACTGTGATTTCTATGGAATCCTCCGGGGGATGCCCCAATTCCTTAGTAAGATTTGCTAGAGGGTTGGCATGGGCGTTATCTCCCCAAGGAATCTAGTAGAAAGTCACAAAAGGAATCTGTTCCAGAAGTTTCATTGCATACCGGTGATATTCTGTTAACCTTGGTTTCAGGATCTTGTATTGTCCGGCGACTTGCTGGATGACGAGTTGATAGTTATTGTAGATTGCAATATTTTTTATATCTATTGAGATTGCCAACTCCAATCCGGTGATAAAAGCTTTATCTTTTGCTTCATTACTGGTGCACAACTCTATCAGGTGGTATGAGAATCTTAACATACCCTTATCTGCCGTGATAAAGATCAAACTGATCCCTGCTTTTCCTGGTATGACTGTGCTGAACCTTTGTCTTTCCTGGCTGATGAAGCACTATTGAAGTATATTTCTCAATGTTACGCGCCGGAGAATTCTATTTGTAGTATTTGCTCATCTGAAAAATTGTCGTTGAGAGGGGACCCAGCTGGCAGTGGGTGTGTAGCGAGAAAGTCCTCTAGAATTTGTCCCTTGATAGCACGGAGGGGAGCAAAAGTTATATCAAATTACAATAAGATCATTGATCATCTTGCTAGACGTCTAGAGAGAGCTGGTCGGGTCATCAAATATTGCAATGGGTTAACTTTTAAAATTAGAGTAATCTTATGGAAGAGCATGTATTGTCTAAGCTTTTGGGCGGAAAAAATTAACGCTAGACAATGCTTCTCAATAAGTGGATACCTTACTTCTGTTTGGATTAGATGATGACTCAAGTAGTAGAGTGTGTTTTCTTTACCCTCATCCTTGACTTGTGCTAAGAGGGCTCCAAGAAGGTCGTTTAGGGTCGCGGTATAAAGTATCAAAGATTTTCCTGGGATAGGGGCTGCCAAGAAAGGAGGTATCATTAAATATTGTTTAACTTCCTCGAAGGCCCGTTAGCATTTCTCTTCTCAAACAAATTTTGGCGTCCTTTTTAATTATTTCCAAGAAGGGCTGACACCTACCTGAGAGATTAGAAATAAAGCGTCTAAGTTATGCCAACTTCCACTGTAAGAAACGTAGTTGTTTCAAGGTTTTAGGAGGAGGCATTTCCAAGATAGCTTTAACCTTTTCTGGGTTAATCTTGATTCCCCGATGATGGACAACGAATCCTAGAAATTTCTCGGAGGTAACACCGAAACTGCATTTTAAGGGATTCATTTTAAGGTCGTATCGTCGTAACCCTTCAAACACAATCCTCAAATCATACAAATGGTCTATTTTTTCTTTACTTTTCATGACCAAATCATCCACGTAGCATTCCACTTGATTGGGAATGAGGTCGTCATAAATCTTTGTCATTGCACGTTAATACGTTGCTCTAGTGTTCTTTAATCCAAACGGCATCACTTTCTAGCAGAAAATCCTGATAGGTGTTCTGAAGGTTGTGAGTATTGCATCTTCAGGAGCCATCTTGATTTGGTTGTATCCCGACGATCCACCCTTGAAAGAGAAAATTTTGTGTTGAAGCGATATCCACCATCATTTTCGGTATTGATAGTGGAAACTCATCTTTTGGACATGCTTCGTTCAAATCTCTGTAGTCGATGCAAACATGGATTTGTCTGTTTTTCTTCTTAACAGGTACATGTTAGGTAATCATGTGGAGTATTGCTCTTATTTTATAAAGTTAGCATCTATTAATTTTTTTACCTCGGCGACGACAGGTACAAGTTACGTGGAGTATTGAACATGTGGAGTATTGCTCCTTCTTGGAGCTTGTTTTACTGGGGTTATATTTTTAACTACCATGAGTTTATGAATTAAAACTTATGCTGACAGTCCTGAAATTTCATCATAACTCCATTCGAAGCAATCTTTGAATTTAGTTAATAATTTGATTAACTGTAGAGATTCTTCATTGTTGAGTTGAGAACTTATAAATGTAGGTCGGGGTTGCTCTTCTGTCCCGAGGTTGATTTCATTCAACTCATCAACAGTTGACTTGATTTCCTCCTCAAATTCTAGCAAAGCATCTTCTATTAGCTGATCAATAGAGTCATCCTTTATATTGAGGCAATCTTCTTCTGATTCACCAGGAACAACCAAACAAAATTCTGAATCATCGACTTGTCCAACTGTACCAAATCTGAGACCCTTTTTTGAGTTGGGAGTTTGACTTTTAACACTCCATAACTTTTCAAAAAGTTGTAATTTATCTTTTGGCATTTGTTTTGGTAAATGTCATTATTGAATCAACTTTTGTACATAAGGCAAAAAGTAAACAAAAGGTAATTCCATTAATTCATTAAGATCATCATCCAAATTTACATGATTTTCAAGATTGGTAGAGGTAGAAGCATGGTACAATTTGATCAGTTTTGAACCAACACTAAGGACTTCCTTGAACTCTAAACACTTGACCCTTTGAGGGAGAATCGGAGTAAGGGTCATAGCATTCACAAAGTGATTTATCCGATCATACATCGTCTCATATTCGCTTTTCTTGGCATCTTCTAAGGATATCTTGTATTGAGGTTTCTTCTATTTTGTCATCATTATTTCTTCTTTGGAACTGTCTTCATCATCAATGTTCATGGTTGACCTAGTCCGTTCAACGATTAAGTTGGTTCTTCCTCGTCTACATCCCCGGCCTCGACCTCAGGTGGGCGAACTAAAAGTACCTCCGCCAATTTGTTAGAAAAGAGTGGTGGAAGATCACGAAAGTGGAGTTGAATGGCCCTACCATTGTACTTCTTCTGAATCTTTACTTTTTTTTATCCCAGCTTCACGAGAGAAGACAGTATTCTTCGAAGGTGCATAGTAGGCAGCATCTTCATGAATGCCAACTTTTTGAACTAAAAATGGTTGTAGATCTCCTTTGATGCAATGCTCTTGTCCTTCTTTGTAGTACTTGATGCACTGGTGTAGAGATGACGGAACCATGTTGTGTTCATGCATCCATGGTTGACCCATTAGAGCACTAAAAGAGGTCTCGGCTCGATGATATGAAACTTGGCAGTTATTTCTAGTTCTCCAACATTCATAAACTGTGTAGTAGATCCATAGGCTCTTTCTCCTTTTTGGTTGAATCCTCTTAGCATCATTTTATCGATCGTAAGCCCTTGAGCTTCAATGTCCAAATAGGTCAGTGTCCATAGACACATCAAGTTGAGTGATGCTCGAGGATCTACTACAACTCTGGATAACACAAATTTTCTAATGTTAACAGAGATTTAGAGTGGAAAATTATGGTCGGCGGTACCAAGCAGCAAATCTTCATCTGTGAAGGTGACCTGAGGCTGTTCTTTAAATGAACAAACTTCATCCGAGGATGTGCTGGCCAACTGAGCTAAGCAAATCTCTGGGTCAAGCAAGGCTATAACTAGAGAATCTCTCAACTTCTTTGACAGGATCAGCATCTGTTGGTCCTATTTTTGGTTGGAGAGTTGCCTGTAAGAAGTTGTCGGTCACCGAAATAAAAATCTCGTTGCCCGCTTTGGAATGACGTTTTAATTGACACACACACACACACACACACACACACACACACACACACACACACACACACACACACACACATATATATATATATATATATAGTTTTGAAAAATATGAAATCAAACTGACCCCATATTTTTTTATAATTTAAATGAAAGAGCGTTGTACCTCAAATCCTATATCTGTCCCAAAGGATAAACACAATACTTGAGTATGAGGCTCGATCAAATAAATAAAGGAATATATGACTTCCGTTTGATCTGCAAAATCTTTGTATTTACCTACAATTTCCCATATTTAATATAAAGAATTAACTAGGGTTTATATTAAGTTGGGTACAGACATGCTTCATATAAGGGCAAGCTCCTATCGTTAATTACATCTTAAAGGACCAAAGTCACCTAAGAAGACTATCGATAAAAATAAAAAAAATATTATCTTCAAGGAATTTCAAAGGGTAGAACTTTTCAATGAGATCATACGCAGAGGTGTGAAAGAAGATTGGTTCAAATTTAGAACATTTTATTGTAGAGTCCAACGAAGGAAGAACTAGGGGATGTCTTGGATCCAGAAGAAAACCCTAGTGACTTCCCAAGCTATCCTAATGTTTGGTTTCATTTCTGAGGAGAAATATTTAGGTGTTTCATCCTGTCAATTTTTTTAGTTTGGGCTTACATTCATGTGAAACTATCACACAAATAGCTTGGAAGATGTGAGGGTTTAGATATTAGTTAGGGCTTACATTCGTGTGAAATGATCACACAAATATCCTGAAAGATGTGAGGGCATCCTGCCAATTTTATTAGTTAGGGCTTACATTCGTGTGAAATGATAACACAAATAGCCTGGAAGATGTGAGGATTTAGGTCAAGGGCTTACATTTATGTGAAATGATCACACAAATAGCCTGAAAGATGTGAGGATTTAGGTCATAACAAACGACAACCTCAGAATCCTAAGACGAGTTAGGGCTTATATTATATAGCAGGGCTATACGAATGTCTTAAGATAAGATGAGGATTTATGTTGCATAAACAAGCAACCTCAAAGTCCTATGGTTTTTTTGTTTAAGTCTAAGGAAATAAGATTGGTTTAGCTGGGGAAGAAAGGTTTTACTGTTGAAGATGGCCTGTGTTTGCCCACCATGATGCTAGCTCCAAAAGCTCCTGCCGCGACGAGTTTGAGTTATCTAGTGTGTCAAGTTATAATATTAAATCAGGTGTCTCCTTGCCGCGACGAGTTTGAGTTTTCTAGTGTGTCAAGTTATGATGTCAAATCAGGTGGCTCTGTGGTTGAAGTTCTTTAATTCATTAGAGTGACACCGATTGGGATTCTACGGTTCCCTTATTCCAGTACCACTATTTTCTATTAGATTCACTTAGTCCAAATGAACTTACTAAACTCAACTTAATGATCATTTAGACCGTGGGAAGCCTCGTTAGCAACCGTAGGTTACCTCCTCCGAGGGGTTCCTGATCTTCCTCTATCGGAATCACTTAGTCCAAATGAATCTATTAGAATCACTTAGTCCAAATGAATTTACTAAACTCAACTTAATGAGTTCCATAATTTCATTTAGGGAAGCCTCGTTAGCAACCGTAGGGTTACCTCCTCCGAGGGCTCCCGATCTTCCAATAGGGGAAGCCTCGTTAGCAACCGTAGGTTACCTCCTCCGAGGGTTTCCCGATCTTCCGATAGAGAGGGAAGCCTTGTTAGCAACCGTAGGTTACCTCCTCCAAGGCGTTCCCGATTTTCCAATAGAGGCATATTACTTTAGTTGGAGCCTCGTTAGCAACCGTAGGTTACCTCCTCCGAGGGGTTCCCGATTTTCTAGAGATTCACTTAGTCCAAATGAACTTATCAAACCCAACTTAATGAGTTCCATAATTTTTTTAAATCGTGGGAAGCCTCGTTAGCAACCGTAGGTTACCTCCTCCGAGGAATTCCCGATCATCTGATAAAGACATCTTAATTTAGTTGCAATTGTATTTTTGTGTGATGTTTGTGATTAAATTTTGAGTTCTTTTATATTTTGAATGTTGTCGCGGTGAATTTTATCTTGGTTGATTTTAATTTTGGTTTTGGTTTTGGTTTTATGCCTATCCTGATAGTTTTAGTTTTCTCATGCAGGGTGACATCGTTGTTTAGCATGCATGTTTGTGTAAGCATAAAAGTATAGCATAAAAGTACAAGAAAGACTACGCTCGAAACTGTAAAAGTGTACCTAGCGAGTCTTCTCGTTCCACCACCTGAAACTTAAAACGAATGTTAAGGCATTTTATATGAAACATTAAAGTAAAGTTTGGTGACCTACCTAACCCTAGGACATATCTTGGTGGGTCCCTATTTGATCAATTAAGGATGATTTTATCAAGCAAAACATATTAAGTTTGGTAGACCTCTGAGGTATCCAACAAATCTAGAGAAAGAAGCAGGTCTGTACTACTCTCTCACCGCATGGTGGAAAATCCTGAGTTCTTTTAAACTTATTATGTTGCTTAATAATTCATCATGTAAATACCCTTAGTGCTCAGTGAGCATTGATGTCTCAATTGTCCTTAAGAATAAGGTAATTATCATTTGTAATTTAATTTTGAATATTATGTGGGTGAGGACCCTTAAAGAGGAAAGCTAGTGTTATTGCAACATTTAGCCAAATTTTGTTCCTAATTGGGCTTGTAGTTTTTGAAAGATGTTTTAATTGTGTTTGCTTTTCTAATCCTCATTTAATGAGTCTTGATTTAACTTAGATTTACTAAGCCCTTAAGACCTAGGTGAGTGTCTTAATTAGTTTTGAAAAGGTTAAGCTTTAGGTAGTCATGATTCATTATTTGAATTTTATTTGAAAATGAAATATGGGTATTAAATTGATTAATTATTGACTCAAAGGTCATACCCCTAAGTCCTTGGTTCATTTTACTTTATTAAACTTCTAAATTTTAATAATTTAGAAATTTATTAACTTATCCTTTTAATTAAGAAAGTGACGTTGGTTTTGACTACCTAACCTCTTTGTTTTCAAACATCCAAATTAAGATCAGAGGTTACCCATTTCCCTCCTTGAATTAAGCCTAAATGTTAATTAAGGCTAAATTTCCAAAACTACACATTTGCCCCTAAGGCTCTATTACTTCATAGTTTATCAAAGTTAATCCAAATAACTCAGAAATTTTTATCCTACCTCATTCATGAGTCAATTAAGACATCAATATAGAAAATGTAATTTTTCAAAATTTAATTTAATTTATATAATTATTTTCATGCAAAAATAGCATTCTTCAACGAAAATTCCTAACTTGACCAAGGTAAATCCTAATTCCTTAAAATTTTTACTGGAGATAGACCTAGACCACAGAAGCCTTTGGACCAAATTCCACAATTTTTTGAATTTTATTTGAATTTTAAGAATTATTTTAAACTCTGGAGTATTTATTAAATATAAAATATTTTAAATGGGTAAAATTAAGTTTGTAATTTTGAAAAATCTTCCTGAGGTCAGAGAGCCCAAAGGAAAAATTTTTATAAATTTTTCTAAGTTTATTTGATTTATTGGAGTTATTTTTAGTAAAAATCCATTTTAGCCTTTAAAAATTATTTTTAAGCTTTAAAATTCAGTATATTTATTTAGAAAATCAGGAAAAATATCCTAATTGTTCCTAAGTGCTTAAGAAGCAACTTAGAACATTTCCCTAAATTCTATTATTTTTTTGATTTTTAATTATTTAAATATTTAAAAATAGGCTAAAAATGAGGTTTTTATTTTAAACTCCATTTTATCTTTAGAAAATAACCCTCA
Source organism: Phalaenopsis hybrid cultivar (assembly GCA_002079205.1). NCBI lineage: Eukaryota > Viridiplantae > Streptophyta > Magnoliopsida > Asparagales > Orchidaceae > Phalaenopsis > Phalaenopsis hybrid cultivar. Next base: position 195,447 of record JXCR01142423.1, on the reverse strand, counting down.
TCACAGAGAACTCAAAAAATAAGTTTTATAAATTTTTGAATTATATTTTGATTTTTTTAAAAATCATTTAAGTGCTAAAATTATATATATCTTAAAAAATCAACTTAAGTTACCAAATGAACTCAAAATGCTTTGAAATTTTTATAGTGAGTTCTTTGAAATTTAGAGTGGCTCTAAGCTTTAATTTGGATGATGTGGCCTCTAGGTTTGAATTGGGTTTAATCCCATGGGGGTGTCTCTCGGTTTGGCCATTTTCCGGCCACTACATTGGTCGGCTGACCAGGGAAGGTGGCTAGAGAGGTCAAGTGAGCTAGGGGAATATGTTACAACAATTTAATGATTTTAGGCTTTGTTTTAGCAAAAATATCCAAGGCTTAAGCAAATATGGCATTAAATCCCTTGATTAGGGAAAATTTGGTCCATGGCTTAGCTAATGTGGTTTCATGGGGTATAGGTTGGTCACTAGGGTCCAATTCATGATTTTGGAGTCATTAATTTTATGACTTTGTGGTAGTTAGGCCATCTTTAGTGCATGGGTTCAATGTGGGTTCAAGTGATCAAAACATGGGTTTGGAATAGGCTAGCCATGTCAATTGACCAAATTGATTGATCAAGATTTTGTAGATGATTGTTATGAAGATCTTTGGTGAAGGGTTGAAGTGAATTTGAGTTCAATTTGTGAGTCTTTTCGAGGGATTTTTGAAATTTGGTCAATTTGGGCATGATGGGCTAAACATGGGTCTAGGTTGGGCTAGCCTTAGGATAAGTCCAAATTGAATGGTTCAAATCATCAAGGAAGATGTTTTAAAGATTTTTCATGAAATGATAGAGTGAAAATTTTGGGGCTAAGGCTATCAATTTGGTGAGATTTTGAGACATGGCCAATTTGGGGCAAATTTGGGTCTTTTTGGACTTACGTTGAAATCAAATTAAATTAAGGCCTCACTAAGGCCAATTAAAGGTCAATTTTGATGTATAGGAATATTATGAAGGTTTTTAAACACAAATTGTGGAAATTTGAGTAGGCCATGGGTTCAATTTGGTGGAACCAAGTCATGGGGTCAAAATTGGGGTTTTGATCTAAATCAAAATTGGGTTCAAATCATGGACCACTTGAGCATGGATTTTGTTTATTTTGGTCACATTAAGGGTAAATTTGAGTTTGGGATTGAAATTTGGCAAAATTGGGATCAAATTGATGGACATTTAAGGTAGATTTGGGAAAAAAATGGGTCTTTAATAGGCAATTTGGTGGTTTTCGTCAAAGATGGTCAAATTGGCTAAATTGGGTCATGAGGTAGTAGAGGAAAATGAAATTGGGAATACTGGGGGGTTTAGAGAATTTTTGGGATTTTTTAGGAATTTTTGGAATTTTGGGCTAAATTTGGGGTATTTTGGAAATTTGGCCAATTTTGGTGATTTTGGGTAGTTTGGGTGTTTTAAAGGTGTTTGAAATGATTTTTGAACCAATATGGGTATTTTGGGTGAAGTTGGAATGCCAACCACCATTAATAAGCCATTGACCAATGGAAATCCCATTTTGGGTCCTCTGTGTAGTGATCTTAGCCAAACCCTACCCTAAGGCTAATGGGTTTAGGGGACCACCTACATGAGTCTCCCAAAAGTCTCAAAAGACCAAAGTCAGAAAATTATGGGTTTAGGGTAGTGAATGATTGTGAGTGAAGTGAGTGCCCTAAGCCCTAGACCAACACCCAGGGTCAACCCTAAGGTCCAGCAATCCTAAGGGGACTCTCCTTGATCTCCCCCATAATGACCCCACCTACTAAGTGCTAGAGGTTAGGACCAAGATGTGGAACTTCAAGTTGAGTAGAGAATAGTTTGGAATTTCTAATAGTGAGGGTTCCTTATCTAGTTTTCTAAGAATAGTGAATAGGAAAGTCCTATGGCTAGAATACTAAAGAGGAAAAACTAAACCTCAACCAAAAGTGAGGTCAACAAATGGACCCCCAATAGGGTGATGTGTTAGGCAAGTACACCGCGTGTATTGGTGTTGACGGACGAGATCAACAAAAACCAATACAAACTCCTAAGTCAACTGACTTGGAAGTATGTGTAGAGTTGTGTGTGTGATTTGTTTTTGTTGGGGAATTAGCAGGTGATCGTCTGATTGAAATCAAGGAGTAGGGACTCTCGCTGGGGATCGGAGAGTGAATTTTGAGTTATAAAATTTCAGGTATTTATAAAGGATTGGAGTCAGTATATAAGTGTCGACCCCGAGGTGGGAATTGAAATCTGGGTATCAATCCCGAAATAAGAATCAGATGCCATAATTCATTTAAGGTGGCCTTGAAACTAATTTCAAAATATGAGAATAGGATTGTGTGGGAGGACCGAATCAAAATAAAAAATACAGAGGCTCATATCCGGCTCAAAAGGGTAACAACAGTGTAGAAGACGACAACCATTAAGGATATCTCTCCAAAAAGAAAGGACTGTGCCAGTTTGAGTTACCATTGGGGAGTTATATTCGGACTGACATATGATAGGGAGACTATATATGTCATGTTAGGAAGGAAAGCACTGGGGCTCGCATCCAACCTAAGCGAGGATGAAGAAAATATCTGCTACATTGAGGAGGAAACCACTGGGACTCACATCTAACTCAAGTGGTAGCCGGAAATATATGTGTCACGTTAGGAAGGAAAGCACTAGGACTCACATCCAACCCAAGAGGTGATGAAGAAAATATCTACTACATTAAGAAGGAAAGCTCTACAGCTCACATCCAACTCAAGAGGTCACAAGAAAAAATATAGATCACACTATGAAGGAAAGCACTAGTACTCACATCCAACCTAAGAGGTGACAAGGAAAATATCTGCTACATTGAGGAGGAAAGCTCTGGGTCTCACATACAACTCAATAGGTAATAAGAAAATATGTGTCACGTTAGGAAGGAAAGCACTAGGACTCACATCCAACCCAAGAGGTGACTAGGAAATATATGTGCTACATCAAGAAGGAAAGCGCTGGAACTCACATCCAACTCAAGATGTAACAAGAAAAAAAATATATGCGTCACGTTAGGAAGGAAAGCACTAGGACTCACATCCAACCCAAGAGGTGACAAGAGAAAATATGTGCTACATCAAGAAGGAAAGTTCTAGGACTCACATCTAACTCAAGAGGTAACAAGAAAATATATGTGTCACGATAAGAAAGAAAGTACTAGGACTCACATCCAACCAAAGAGGTGACAAGAGAATATATGTGCTACATCGAGAAGGAAAGCGCTGGGACTCACATCCAACTCAAGAGGTAACAAGAAAATATAAGTGTCACGTTAGAAAGGAAAGCACTAGCACTCACATCCAACCGAAGAGGTGACAAGAGAATTTTATGCTACATTGAGGAGGAGAGCTCTGGGCTCACATCCAACTCAAGGGGTAACAAGAAAATACATGCATCAAGTTAGGATGGAAAGCACTAGGACTCACATCCAACTAAAGAGGTGATAAGAGAAATATATGCTACGTTGAGGAGGAAAGCTCTGGGGCTCACATCCAACTCAAGGGGTAACAAGAAAATATATGTCACGTTAGGAAGGAAAACACTAGGACTCACAACCAATCAAAGAGGTGACAAGAGAAATATATGCTACATTGAGGAGGAAAGCTCTGGGGCTCACATCCAACTCAAGGGGTAACAAGAAAATATATGCATCAAGTTAGGAAGGAAAGCACTAGGACTCACATCCAACGCAAGAGGTGACAAGAGAAATACATGTTACGTTGAGGAGGAAAGCTCTGGGGCTCACATCCAACTCAAGGGGTAACAAGAAAATATATGTGTCACGTTAGGAAGGAAAGCACTAGGACTCACATCCAACCTAAGAGGTGACAAGAAAAATATATGCTACATTGAGGAGGAAAGCTCTGGGCTCACATCCAATTCAAGGGGTAACAAGACAATATATGTGTCACGTTAGGATGGAAAGCACTAGGACTCACATCCAACCCAAGAGGTGACAAGAGAAATATATGCTACATTTAGGAGGAAAGCTGTGGGGCTCACATCCAACTCAAGGGGTAACAAGAAAATATATGTGTCACGTTAAGAAGGAAAGCACTAGGACTCACATCCAACCCAAGAGGTGACAAGAGAAATATATGCTACATTTAGGAGGAAAGCTCTGGGGCTCACATCCAACTAAAGGGGTAACAAGAAAATATATGTATCACGCTAGGAGGGAAAGCTCTAGGACTCACATCTAACTTAAGAGGTGACAAGAGAAATAGATGCTTCATTGAAGAGGAAAGCTATGGGGCTCACATCCAACTCTAGTAGTAACAAGAAAATATATGTGTCACGTTAGGAAGGAAAGCTCTAGGACTCACATCCAACCCAAGAGGTGATAAGAGAACTATATGTGCTCTTATGCAGAAAATATTCAGATTCACACATGGGAATTCGTGGGGAATATGTGAATATAATATGCAAATATGTAAGAGAATCAGAATTTAGGTACTGAATTGGCTCTATTTCGAGTCGCATTCTCCTGGGAGCTTATTTTACTTGGGTTATATTCTTGTCCACCCTATGTTTATCGACTGCAACTTCTGTGGACAGTCCTGACATTTAATTGTAGCTCCATGCAAAGTAATCTTTTAATTCTATTAATAGTTTGATCAGTTCTGAAGATTCTTCGTCATTGAGTAGAGAACTTATAAATGTAGGTCGGGGTTGTTATTGAGTCCCGAGGTTAATCTCTTTCAATTCATCCACGGTAGATTTAATTTCCTCCTCAAATTCTGGAGGAGCATCTTCTATTAGTTGATCAATAGAGTCATCCTCTATATCGAGGCAATCCTCTTCTAACTCACCAATAACAGCCATGCAAAATTTAGAATCATGGACTGGTCTGACTGTACCAAATCCGAGACCCTCTTTTGAATTTGGTGTTTAACTTGTACCATTCCATAATTTTTCAAAAATTTAAAATTTATCTTTTGGCATTTATTTTGGTAAGTGTCCCTGTTGAATTAACTTTTGAACACAAGGCGTAAAGTAACCAAAAGGCAATTCCATTAATTCATTAGGATCATCATCCAAGTTTACATGTTTTTCATGCTCAGTAGAGGTAGAAGCACAACAAAATTTGATCAATTTTGAACCAATACTATAGACTTCCTTGACCTCTAAACTCTCAACCTCTTGAGGGAGAATTGGAGTAAGGGTCATAGAATTCACATCGTGGTTTATCCGATCATACATTGTTTCATATTCACTTTTCTCTGTATCTTTTAGGGATATTTCATATTGCGGTTTCTTCCATCTTGTCATCATTATCTCGTCTTCAGAACTATCTTCATCACCAACGTTGATAGTTGGCCTAGTCCGTTCAACTATTAAATTGATCATTCCTCGTCCACATCCCCAGCCTCGACCTTGGGTTCACGAACTAAAAGAACCTTCACCAACTCATTGTAAGGGAGTGGTGGAAGATCGTTGAAGCGGAGTTGAATGGCCTTCTCTTTGTAATTCTTTTGAAACTTCATCTTCATTTTTGATAACTTCACGAGAGAAGACAGTCCTCTTTGAAGGCGCGTAGTAGGCAGCATCTTCATGGATACCAACTTCTTGCACTGAAAATGGTTATAGGTCTCCTTTGATGCAATTTTCTTGACCATCTTTGCGGTATTTGATGCATTGGAGTAGAGATGATGGAACCATATTGTGTTCATGAATCCATGGTCGACCTAGCAGAGCGTTAAAAGAGGTCTCGACATTGATGATATGGAATTTAGCGGTTGCCATGTAACCTTGTATAAGTAATGTAATTGATCCAAGGGCTCTTTCTCCTTTTTGGTTGAATCCTCTTAACGTCATTTTATGAGCCATAAGCTCTTGAGCTACAATATCCAAATAGGCCAATGTTCATAGGCTCATCAAGTTAAGAGATGCTCCAGGATCTACTAAAACTCTAGACAACATAAATCAGCCAATGTTGACGGAGATGTAGAGTGGACGGTTGTGGTCGGTGGTATCGAGCAGCAACTCTTCATCTGTGAAGGTTACCCCTGACTGTTCTTTCATCGAACAAACTTCATCTGAAGATGTGTTGGCCAACTGAGCTAAGCAAATTTCTGGGTCAAGCAAAGCTATAACCTGAGACTCTCTCATCTCTTTTGACAGGATCAGAGCGTCGTAGATGCTTAAAAGTGTCGGCAACTTCCTAAGATGAGCTAGCATGTCATTGTCTAATTTATATTCTCCTTTGATTTTGTCTTGATAATGTAGTTCTTCCACTGGTGGAGGTGGGGGTATCTCCTCTCGAGTCATTATCTGCTTTCCTTTATCTGTTGGAGCTGTTCTTGGTGGTAACACTTTTCCGCTCTTTACGTTAACTACCATGATTTCTCCTTATTGGGAAATCATTGTTAAATTCTCCAGTGTCTCCTCTTCTTTGTCGGAAAGGTCTAAGTTGATGGTGAGCGGTGTACCGTGATGCTCGAGAATTAGCTCCTTATTATCGGTGTTGTTGTAAACGGTGTCATTGATGTCTTCTTTGGACTTGACAATGAGTTCATCGAATTTGAGTACAATTTTAGGATCATTTTGAGGATCAAGATCAAAGCTATATTGTTCATAGTCAGTTACATTATAACTAGAAACTATTAAAACATAGCCGAAATCACAATCATTATATTCATAAGACCCCGGAGGGACAAAAAGATAATCTTACAAAGTTAAGGGTTCGAGGATTTTCTTTCCTGAATTCGAGATAACAAATCTGGTAGAGGCAACACCTATGCTACCTCCCATCCTATCAATCTTTGTAGTGATACTTTTCTTTTTCTTCTTTGTCCTTGACGGACGGATCTCCTGGCGAAACCTTCATCTCAAGCTTGGTACACTGAGGATTCTGAATGGAGGCTTGTCTTGATGCAGACTAGATTTAGTTCAATATTTTTTTGGATGATCTGCTCCAGACCTCATCCCATTCTCCTTCGGTATATGCAGAAGATTGTTTTGATGGATCCTGTATTTAATTTAGGACCAACTTAAGTTCATCTCAAGTTGTATTCCATCCATCTGTTCTAGTATACAGATCAAATGAGGAGATTGGCTTGGCAGAAATCATATTTATGGAACCTTTTTCAGGTTCTCTTAAATATTCTTTTGGGATTGTTATGTTCCCTTGTTTAAGGTTCCTCTCGAGCCAGTCTTTAAAGATGAAACATTTTTTTATAGTGCGCCCAAGCAACCGGTGGTATGGGCAATAATTTGGTTCAGTCTTCCTATCAACCTCTTCGGGCTTCTTCGGATCTGGTAGTCTGAACTCCGGCTTTTTCATTAGACTTCTAAATATTTTAGGTATAGCTTCATCTTTGAAAGAATACACTGTTTTACGTCATTCTGACAGGGACATTTTCTTATCCCCTGTCCGAGGTGATCCTTCTTGAGGCGGTCGCTAGTTGGATTGACTATTCTATTTTTGAGCATACTGTGACGAAGACTGGCGAGGCTCTTTTGCATATATCTTCATCGGCTGCTTTCCTTTGTCAATGGTCGCTACTACTCCTGATTTCTTTTCAAACACTCTGGTTACCTAAGTCTTTTCGTGTGGCTCCATGTGTTTTATTTCCTCTTGAAGACTACTAGCTTTATTGAGTAGCTTCTTAAAGGATTTGATGGTGAGTCCCTTGAGCATGAATGCTACTAGCTCATGTATGCTCTTGAGTAGAATTTTAATCGCATGATGTTCCTGGTAGCTGAGGTTCACATTTCATGCTAAGGTTTCTCCACCTCAAAATATAGTCCAACAAAGTTTTGCTAGGCTATTTTTCCATCATGAGCTCTCCAATAGACACATGGTGTTGTGCCCCGGTAAATCTTTTCACAAACAGCTGTTCCAACTTAGAAAATGCTTTAATTGACCAGTTGGGCAAGTCAGCTTACCAGTCGAAAGCAATTCCCGACAAGCTGCTGACGAACTGCTAGAAAGTAGAGCTTCACTACTTCTCGTGTTGCCACAGCTGGCACAAAAATGTGCTATATGCTGTCTGGGATTCCCAGTCCCATCAAATATCTTGAAGTTTGGGGCCACAAAACTCTTGGGGAAAGGCACGACATCAAATTTCTCCGGGTAAGGTTTACCCTTTAGAACCAATGCCGCACCCTTAGATTAGGTTAAGGCGTCCCGCACTTGTTCAACCATTTGCTTGAATTCCTTTTCTAGTATAGCACCTGATGGAGAATCCTTTCTATGTTGCTCGTCTCTATTTGCTGAAGCAAACTCACTTCTTTCATCTGTGAAGTGTATAATTTATGGTTAATTGATCTCTGGAGAATCCAATTGCAGCGCTTCTGATTGCCCCTGAATAGTGACCATGGCGTTCATGACAGCGGTCATTTCTTCTATTCTTTTCTCAAGTTAACTAACTTGCTCATCCCTTAGGAGGATAGCCCTACACAGCTCATCTACGACGTTCTCTTCAATGTGAGGTTGAGCCCCACGGACAGATGTGGAGAATCTTGTTTCAATTACATGGACATCCCTGAAATCTTCCTCCAAGTAATCATTGTAATCAAAATCTTCATCACTACTATCGATGAAAACTCCGTCCTCTCAAGCTAACTCAAAAATCTCGATCCTGAGCTTCTCAACTTTCTCTTCAATTATTGATTCCTTTATTTATTTAAGAACTGGAGGACCCTGAAGGACATCCTCTATTTGTTCCTCCATTTTGCTGGCTATTGTTGTGACGATATCAGATATTTCAGATCCTGGTTTCATTCCATGTTCTTGTCCTGCGGGCTCACTGGACTGTATCGGTGCAGCGACCTTGGGTACCCATACCTTCTTCTTTTTCAACGATGATGTCTCAAGACAGAGTGTCTTAGTAGAAACATCATTATGTCGAGGGAAAGTATGCTCCCCGTAGTGCAGACCGGATATAGTGTCAGGTAATCGTCTTGTATTTGCCTTTGGGATTATAGGAATATCTCCATAATGGGTGACGGGTAAGATTTTTGGACCCAGTCTCGACTTAACCGGTCGACGGCCTTTGATCGTCGTGGGGGTATAATTAGTAGTAACTACTGCAGTATCAACTCTGTTTCCTAAACAGAACTAAACAGGGATGCAAGTAGGGGGCACTCCAGTTGTCTTGTGCGACTATCTGATGGACTTGACGCACTTCTAAATTTCCTTCTTCATGCGAGAGGAAATTGCATGTCCCACTCGTTTAAGTAACTCGCTAACTGAACATCCTTCTTTGGTAGCTAGCCTTTTGAAAACTGCACTAACTCATGTGATAGGAGTGAACTTCATTCTCTCCTCACCATGTCCATGAAGTGGTGGTAATGCAGCGGTGATTCTCTGGATACTCTCATATCCATCGATATCCGCCAAAGGATGGAATCTGCTCCCTCGTAGGAGTGGATAAATTTCCAGTAACACTTCTTCATCTTGATGAGGCTCCTCCTCAATGGGTGTCCCCTTGGGAGTCTGGGCTTTGATGGCCCTCTGAACTTTTCTATTGCGGTTCTTCTTTTGAGTTCGGGTCAGCGGTACAGTCCTTAAACTTAACCTGATTTCAAACACAAGTGGTAGGACAGTTAATCCCTCAGTTAGATCCTCAATAATCATTACTTCTTTCCCCTTAGCATCAGCTGGGCTAGCAGGTTTGGCGGGTGTCGTGACGGTTGTTGTTTTAGACTTCTTGTAGGCAGGGAAGCCTTGAATGCAGTTTAGGCTGAATTCTGCAGATGATTTCTGTATTTTCGGTGCAGCAATCTTCATTACCAAAAATGGGGCTTTCCCAAGGATGACCTCAATATTTTCAAATCTGGCTCTAAATTTAAAGGTAGAAGCGAGGTTACGGGCTTCATGGCTCGTTGGTAGGTTGCGGGAAAAGGTCAACATTGAGTAGGCATTGCAGCAGGCTTGAAAACAAAGTTGCAGGGTTAGCTATACGGCCAAAAACCTCATAATTTTTTTTAGTGCAAGCACTGAAAGTAGAGGTTGACTTGTAGACCGGGGGGGGTCTAATTTATGGGTATTTTAAAAGAAAAATCAAGAGGTGTAAAATTTAATTAATATAAAAAAAAAAATTTAAAGTGCCCACAGCACAACATGATTTGGTTTAATTTGCAACAAAGCAAATCAAACTTGGAAGGGAAATGTGATGTATTTTAGGACCAGTGCGGGACCCATTTAGTGGCAGACAATGCCCAGGTGGAACTAATCCACCGACACACCTATTTGGGGCCCGACCCCACATGAAAATTTAAAGAGTCCTTAATAGCCTCCTGAACCCCTCTGTTCTAAAATGGTTGAACAGATAGTCCTGAAGTCCAAGGAGTTAGTCGTACTTCCCTAAGACATAAATGGGTGAAGTATGTTAATGGAAGAAGGGTAATTTGGTCCAAGAGGGATATGGACATATTACTGATGTGTGAAGAAATTATTTCTTCATTTGTATGGAGAGAAAAGCATGTCCCCAGCGGAGTCGCCAAAAGCTGTCGACGTTATTTTTGGTTGGAGAGGTGCCTGTAAGAAGTTATCGGTCACCGGAATCAAAATCTCATCACCCGCTTTGGAAGGATGTTTTAATTTACACATATATATATATATATATATATAGATTTAGAAAAATATGAAATCAAACTGACCCCATATTTTTTTATAGTTCAAATGAAAGAGCGTTGTATAATATGAGGCTCGTTCAAATAAACTAAGGGATATATGACATCCGTTTAATCTGTTAAACCTTTGTATTTGCTGAGAAGTTCCCCTATTTAATATAAAGAATTAAATAGGGTTTTTATTAAGCTGGTTTCGGACATGCTTCCTATAAGGGCAAGCCCAATGACTAAAGTCACCTAAGAAGACTCTCGATAAGAATCAGGAAATATTATCTTCAAGGAGATTCAAAGGGTAGGAATTTTCAATGAGATCAGACGTAAAGGTGTGAAAGGCGATTGGTCAAATTTGGAACATTTTGTTGTAGAGTCCAAAGGAGGAAGAACTAAGGGATGTCATTGATCCAGAGGAGAACCCCGTGACTTCCCAAGTAAAGGAAGAGGAACTAGGGGTTGTCATGGATCCAGAGGAGAACCTCGGTGACTTCCCAAGCTATTCTAATGTTTGGCTTCATTTTTGAGGAGAAATATTTAGGTGTTTCATCCTGCCAATTTTATTATTTAGGGTTTACATTCGTATGAAACTATCACACAAATAGCCTGGAAAAGGTGAGGGTTTATATTATGACAAACAACAACCTCGGAATCTTCAGATGAGTTAGGGCTTATATTATATAGCAAGGCTATATGAAGGCCTAAAGATAAGATGAGGATTTACGTTGCATAAGCAAGCAACCTTGAAGTCCTATGGTTTTGTTGTTTAAGTTTAAGGAAGGAATATTGGTTTAGCTGGGGAAGTCAGGTTTTGCTGTTGAAGATGACCGTGCTGCCCACCATGCTAGCTCCAAGCTCTTTGCAGTGACTAGTTTGAGTTTTCTAGTGTGTCAAGTTATGATGTTAAATCAGGTGGCCATATGGTTGAAGTTCTTTAAATTTTACATGTTAAAGTTCATTAGAGCGACACCTATTAGGATCTTATGGATCCCTCATTCTGGCAATACTATTTTTTCTATTTGATTCACTTAGTCCAAATGAACTTACTAAACTCAACTTAATGAGTTCCATAATTTCTTTTAGACCGTGGGAAGCCTCGTTAGCAACCATAGGTTACCTCCTCTAAGGAATAACCGATCATCCAATAGAGACATCTTAATTTATTTTCAATTGTAGTTTTGTGTGATGTTTGTGATTAAATTATGACTTATTTTATATTTTGAATGTTGTGGTGGTGAATTTTATCTTAGTTGATTTTAGTTTTGGTTTTGGTTTTGGTTTTGTGGCTAACCTGATAGTTTTAGTTTTTTCATGCAGGGTAACATCGTTGTTTAGGATATAAGTTTGTGTAAGCGTAAAAGTATAGCATAAAAGTACAAGAAAGACGACGTTGAAAACTGTAAAAGTGTACCTGGCGAGTCTTCTCGTTCTACCACTTGAAACTTAAAAAGCATGTTGTTAAGGCATTTTATATGAAACATGAAAGTAAACTTTTGCGACCTACCTAACCCTAGGTCATGTCTTGGTGGATCCCTACTTGATCAATTAAGGATGATTTTATCAAGAAATACATATTAAGTTTGGTAGACCTCCGAGGTATCCAACAGATCTAAAGAAAGAAGCAGGTTCGTGCTACTCTCTCACCGCCTGGTGGAAAATCCCGAGCTCTTTTAAACTTATTATATTGCTTAATAATTGATCGTATAAATACCCTTAGTGCTCAGTGAGCATTGATGTCTCAATTGTCCCTAAGAATAAGGTAATTATCATTTGGAATTTAATTTTGAATATTATGTGGGTGAAGACCCTTAAAGAGGCAAGTTACTGTTATTGGAACATTTAGCCAAATTTTTGTCCTAATTGGGCTTGTAGTGATTGAAAGATGTTTTAATTGTGTTTTTTTTTCTAGTCCTCATTAAATCAGTCTTGATTTAACTTAGATTACTACTAAGCCCTAAAGACCTAGGTAAGTGTCTTAATTAGTTTTTAAAAGGTTAAGCTTTAGGTGCTCATGGTTCATTATTTGAATTTTATTTGAAAAGAAAATAGGGGTATTAAATTGATTAATAATTGACTTAAAAGTCATACCCCTAAGTCTTAGGTTTATATTATTTTAATAAACTTTCAAATTTTAATAATTTAGAAATTTATTAACTTATCCTTTTAATTAAGAAAGCGTGGTTGGTTTTTACCAATGAACCTCTTGTGTTTGAAACATCCAAATTAAGATCAAAGGTTGCCCATTTCCCTCTTGAATTAAGCCTAAATATTAATTAAGGCTACATTTCCAAAATTAGACATTTGCCCCTAAGGCTCTATCACTTCATAATTTATTAAATTTAATCGAAATGACTTTGAAATTTTTATCCTACCTCAATCATGGGTCAATTAAGACGTCAAAAGAAAAAATGTGATTTTTCAAAATTTAATTTAATTTTATGATTATTTTCATGCAAAAATAACATTTTTCAAAGAAAATTCATAACTTGACCAAGGTAAATCTTAATTCCTTGAAAATTTTACTAGAGGTAGACCTAGACTAGAAAAGCCTTTGAACCAAATTTCATGATTTCTAATATTTTATTTAACATTTAAGAATCATTTTATATTCTAGAGTATTTATTAAATATAAAATATTTTAAATGGTGAAAATTAAGTTTTATATTTTTGAAAAAACTTCTTGAGGTCAAAGAACCCAGAGGAGAAAATTTTATATTTTTTCTGAGTTTTATTTGATTTATTGGAGTTATTTTTAGTGAAAATCCATTTTAGCCTTTAGGAATTATTTTTAAGCTTTAAAATTCAACATCTTTATTCAAAAAATCAGGAAAAATATCCTAAATGTTCCTAAGTACTTAGGAAGCAACTTAGAACATTTCCATGAATTTTATTATTTTTGTGATTTTAATTATTTAAATATTTAAAAATAGGCTAAAAATCAAGCTTTTATTTTATACTCCATTTTATCTTTAAAAAATTCCCCTAATAACAGAGAACTTAAAAAATAAGTTTTATAAATTTTTAAGTTATATTTTGATTTTTTTTAAAAATACTTTAAGTGCTTAAATGATATTTATCTTAAAAAATCAACTTAAGTTACCAAATGAACTCAAAATGCTTTGAAATTTTTATGGTGAGTTCTCTGGATCCTAAACAATAGTGGAGATAAAAAATCAAGTAATTTTGTTGTTTGTATTTTTCAAAATTAATTATCTTAGTGATTTAGGGTTCGTAAAAATTAGGTGTATTTTGAAAGACTTGGCTCATGAGAAATTTTCCTAAAGGTTCCCTGGTCATCATAAACCTTTCAAAATTTTCTTGAATTTTTTCTAAGCAACATGCTAATTTCCATGACTAACTTAAGCAAATATAGTACATAAGCTTAAAAAATATGATTCTCTGTTTAGGGACCTCTTCTGACTTTGGAAAAATTAGAGGATGTTCCCTAAGACACAGGCAACAACATGCTAAAATTTCAAGCCATGGTGATATTACTACATGGATGGAGAATCAAAACATACAAATTAGTGTTTAATTAATTAAAAATAAAATATGCATCAGATTGACTCCAAATTATTTCCACATTGTTCTCCTCTATTCAGTAAGCAAGAGAGTATTTTTATTTTATTTTTATGATTTTTCTACACCAAGATATGAATTTTTAAAGTTAGGGATCATTTTCTGATTTTTTAAATTCCCTATTTATCTATTTAAACGCGCGACGCTGACTGTATCCTTGGTAGCTCCAAAGGCACACGTGGCGTGCTCTGGTTGGATGCCACCATCCATGTAGCCGCTGACTTGGCCTGCGGTTCATGTAAAGAAGCATTGTCCGGCGTGATCTTCTCCGTCCATCTGATATATGCACGATCGGACGGCTCCCCGTCATCGTCATCGATAGAGTAATCCCGTGATCGTCCACACTGAAACCTTAAGATCTCAGCCTAGACTCAACCAAATCACCTTGGGTTTGATCCTATCAACTCGTCTAAGTGAGACGAACATATCCATACGGTAATTATGCAATTAAATTAAGCCTAATCAAATGTAGAATCCAAATAGGCTAGGGAGGAAGAGAGACTCAATACCTTGGCTCTGAGAAGGGAAGCTTCAATCAGAGAGTTTTGGCACATTTGTTAGGTTCCAAAGAAGCTAGGGATTATGCCTCTTGTTCTGGTGAAACGTCTAGACCCAAATTCAACCAAGGCTGATTTCAGGTGTTGATCAAAGTCTAGACTTAGGGCTCTGTGGAAGGGGGATTTAATGGGGCTTTGGCTTCTTTCAATGTTTTGAAGGTGTGGGTGAGTTTAATTTGAGTTTGGTGGAGTGTAGAGGTGTGGAGAGCTTTTTCATGTCTCCGGAAAGGTTTTGAGCCCAAAAATTAGGCTCCGGCAAGGGGATTCAGGGCAATGTGGTGGTTGGGTTGCACTGAGGAGGTCTCAAAGAGGCTTTCGGATCAATTTGGGGAAGTCTCTTCAAATAATTTTTAGCTCTCTCTTCATGGCCATGGAGGGTAGCATTTTATAAAAATGGCCTTAGGCTTGCTTCCATGGATGATTGGGGAGTGAAATGTGCTGCCTAGGTGGAGGGCAAAGAGGCTTTAAGCTTCAATTTTGATGATGTGGCCTCTAGGCTTGAATTGGGTTTAATCCCATGGGGGTGGCTCTTGGTTTGGAAATTTTCCAGCCACTAGGCTGGCCGACCTACCAGGGGAGGTGGCTAGGGAGGTCAGGTGAGCCAGAGGAATATGTCACTACAATTTAATGATTTTAGCCATTGTTTTGGCAAAAATATCCAAGGCTTAAGCAAATATGGCATTAAATCCCTTAATTTATGGGAAATTTGGTCCATATCTTAGCTTAGGTGGTTTCATGGGGTTTAGGCTGGTCACTAACCTCCAATTCATGGTTGTGGAGTCATTAATTGGATTACTTTATGTTAGTTAGGTTATCTTTAGTGCATGGGTTCAATGTGGGTTCAAGTGATCAAAACTTGGGTTTGGGCTAGGCTAGCCATGTCAATTGACCCAATTTATTAATCAACATTGTGTAGATGATTGTTATGAAAATCTTTGGTGAAGGGTTGAAGTGGTTTTGATTTCAATTGGTGAGTCAATTTGAGGGATTTTTGAAACTTGGTCAATTTGGGTATGTTGGGCTAGACATGGGTCTAAGTTGGGCTAGCCTTGGGCTAAGTCCAAATTGAGTGGTTCAAATGATCAAGGGAGATGTTTTAAATATTTTTCATCAAGGAATAGAGTAAAAATTTTGGGGCTAAGGCCATCAATTTGGTGAGATTTTGAGACATGGCCAATTTGGGGAAAATTTGGGGCTTTTTGGACTTAGTTTGAAATCAAATGAAATTGAGGTCTCACCAAGGCCAATTGAAGGTCAAGTTTGATGTATGAGAATATTCTAAAGGTTTTTCAACACAAATTGTGGCAAGTTGAGTAGGACATGGGTTCAATTTGGTGGAACCAAGTCATGGGGTCAAAATTGGGGTTTTGATCTAAATCAAAATTGGGTTAAAATCATGAACCAATTGGGCTTGGATTTAGTTTATTTTGGCCATATTGAGGGTGAATTTGAGTTTGGGACTGAAATTTGGGGATATTGGGATCAAATTGATAGACATTTGAGGTGGATTTGGGGGAAAAATCGGTCTTTAAAAGGCAATTTGTGGGTTTTGGTCAAAGATGGTCAAATTGGCCAAATTGGGTCATGTGGTAGTTGAGGAAAATGAAATTGGAAATATTTGGGAATTTTTTGAAATTTTGGAATTTTGGGCTAAATTTGGGGTATTTTGGTAATTTGGCCAATGTTGGTGATTTTGGGTCGTTTGAGTGTTTTCAAGGTGTTTGAAATGATTTTTGAACCAATTTGGGTATTTTAGGTAGATTTGGAGTGCCAACCACTATCAATAAGACATGGACCAATGGAGATCTCATTTTGGGTCCTCTATGTTGTGATCTTAGCCAAACCCTAGCCTAGGGCTAATAGGTTTAGGGGACCACCTACAAGAGTCTCCCAAAAGTATCAAGGGACCAAAGTCAGGAAATTTTGGGTTTAGGGTAGTGAATGATTGTGATTGAAGTGAGTGCCTTAAGCCCTAGACTAACACCCAGGGTCAACCCTAAGGTCCAGCAGTCCTAAGGGGACTCTCCTTGAGCTCCCTCAAAATGACCCTACCTACTATATGCTAAAGGTTAGGACCAATATGTGGAAAATCAAGTTGAGTAGAGAAGAGTTTGGAATTTCTAATGGTGAGGGTTCCTTGTCTAGTTTTCTCAGAATAGTCAATAGGAATGTCCTTTGGCTAGACTTTAGGCTACTAAAGAGGAAAAACTATACCTCAACCAAAAGTGAGGTCAACAGCATCGTAGATGCTTAATCGGGATGTCATCTTCCTAAGATGAGCTAGCACATTGTAATCCACTTTGTATGGTCCACAAATTTTCTCTTGGTTGTGTGGTTCTTCCAATGGTAGAGGTGGAGGTAGTTCTTCTGGAGTTACTATTTGTTTCCCTTCTTTGTAGGAGCTATTCTTGGGGGTAATACTCTCCCGCTCCTTAAGTTTGCTTCTGTAATTTCCTCTTCTTGAGATATCATTATTGAGTCTTTCGGTGTTTCATCTTTGTCGGGTTGTTATATTCTTCACTCCTGATGAAGAATATTCTGTAATGGTATTCTTTGTCGGTTTCTTTGGATCTGGTTGAGATACCATTATCGACCTCTTCTTGAGATACCATTATCGACCTCTTCGAGTTTCTTTGGATCTGGTAGTCTAAACTCAGGCTTCTTCATTAGACTTGTGAACATCTTAGACACGACTTCATCTTTAAAAGAATATACCATTTTCTGTCATTCTGCAATAGATATTCTCTTATTCCCTGCTCGAGGTGATCCTTCTTGAGGCAGTCACTAGTTGGACTGGCTGCTCTGTTTCTAAGCCTTTTGTGATGACGATTGATGAGGATTTTTTGCATATATCTTCATTGGTTGTTCTCCCTTATTGGAAGTCGCTATTATTCCTGATTTCTTTTAAGACATTCTAGTTGCCTTGGATTTCTCCTGTGAATCCATATGTTTGATTTCTTCTTGAAGACTGTTGGCTTTACTGAGTAGCTTCTCGAAAGTATTTGATGGTGAGTCCCTTAAGCATGAAAGCTATTGGCCCATGGATGCTTTTGAGTAAAATCTCAAATTCATGATGTTCCTGTAGCTGAGGTTTACACTTCATGCTAAGGTTTCTCCACCTCAAAATGCAATCCACCAAAGTCTCGTTGGGCTTTTGTTTTTCCATCATGAGTTCTCATATAGAGACATGGTGTTGCGATTTGGTAAATCTCTTCACAAATAGTTGTTCCAATTTTGCAAGGGCCTTCTCTGATCCATTGGGTAAATCGGCATACCAATCGAAGGTGATCCCTGACATGCTGCTGACAAACTGTTAGAAGAGTAAAGCTTCACTATTTCTTGTGTTACCACAATTGGCTCGGAAGTGTACTATAAGCTATCTGTGATTTCCAGTCCTATCAAATATTTTAAATTTTGGGGCCACGAAACCATTGGGTAAGGGTACGGCACTGAATTCCTCCGGATAGGGTCTACCCTTTAGAATCAATGCACTACCCTTAGATTGGGTTAAGGCTTTCTGAACTTGCTTAACCATTTTCTTAAATTCTTTCTCTGGTATGGCGTTCGGTGAAGAACCCTTCTTTTATTGCTCATCACTATTTTCTAAACCAACTTCTCTTCTTTCATCCATGATATGTATGATTTTTGGTTTGTTGACCTCTGGAGAGGCTAACTGTGGGGGTTGAGATTGTCCATGAATTGTGGCCATAGCAGTCATGGCTGCGACCATCTCTTCTATTCTTTTCTCCTGTTGGCTGGCTTGCTCATCCCATATGAGTATAGCCCTATGCAGCTCATCTATGGCGTTCTCTTTGACGAGAGGTTGAGCTTTGCGCGCAGATGCAAAGGCTCTGGTTTCGATAACATGGACATCCATGAAATCCTCTTCGAGGTAATCATTGTAGTCAAAGTCTTCATCAACATCAATGGAAACTCTGTGTTCCCAAACCAACTTGGAAATCTCAACTATGAGCTTTTGAACTTTTTCTTCGATCATTGATTCTTTGATTGTTCTAAGATCTGGAGGACCCTGTTGGACCTCCTCCTCTTGCTCTTCCACTTTACTGGTAATTACTGCGACGATGTCAGATACTTCAGACCCTGACTTCATTCAATGATCTTGTCCTCCAAGCTTACTGGAATTTATCGATATAGCAACCTTTAGTATCTACACATTTTTCTTTAACGATGATGTCTCAGAACAGAGTGTCCTACCAAAAACATCGAGATGTTGAGGAGAAGTATGCTCCCCATTGTGTAGACCGACTACAGTACCGGGTAATTTCTTCATCTTTTCCTTTGAAACTTTATGAATGTCTTTGAAGTGGGCGATCAGTAGAATTCTTAGACCCAGTCTTAACTTAACCGATCGATGACCTCTAGTCCTGGTAGCGGTAGAATCGGTGGTAACTATAGCAGTGTCGACTTTGCTTCCCAAGCGTAACCAACAGGAATACAAGCAGGCGGACTTTTAGTTGACTTATAAGATCGCCTGGCAGATCTGACGTCTTTTAAAATATCTTTCTTCATACTAGGGGAAATTGCATGCCCCACTCATTTAAGTAATTCATTAACTGAGAAACCCTCTTTGGCAGCTAGTCTCTAAAAAACTGAACTGACTCGAATGATAGGAGTGGACTTCTTTTTCTCCACACCCTGTCCATGAAGTGATGATAATGCAACGGCTATCTTCCAAATACTCTTATATCCATCTCTATCCATAAAAGGATGGAATCTACTTCCCCGCAGAAGTCGATATACTTCCAGTAATTCTAAATCCTCTTGGTGAGGCTTTTCCTCGACACGTATTTCCTCAAGAGTCTGGGCTTTAGTAGCACTCTGAACTCTTCTATTGAGGTTTCTCTTCTGAGGTTAGGTTAATGGTGCAGTACTTGAACTCAATCTAATTTCAAAAACTAATTGTGCGACAGCTACTCGCTCCGTCAGATCTTCAATAATCATTACTTCCTTCCCCTTAGCAACAGCAGAAACAACAGGCTTGGTGGGTGCCATGAGGGAAACAGTAGTCTTCGCCTTCTTATAAGAAGGGAAATCCTGAAGACAGTTTAGGTTGAACTCAGCAGATGGTTCCTGATTTTCTGAAGTGGTGACTTTCATCATGACGAACGGGGCCATCCCGAGGATAACCTTATGGTCTTCAAATCCGGCTCCAAACTTAATGGTAGGAGCGACATTGCGGGCTTCATGGCTTGTCAGCAAGTTGCACGAAACGGTCAGCGTTGGGTAGGCCAATGCAGCAGCTTTAAAACAAAAAGTACTGGGATTAGTTATATGACCAAAATCTTGTAATCTTTAGTGCAAGCAATGAAAATTAACAGAGGTTGATCTATAGACCGAGTAAATTTTAGTTTGTGGGATTTTAAAATTTTTAGTAAAAAGGTAATTTCAAAGTAGAAAAACTTAATTAATATAAGAAAAATTTAAAGCATGCATAGCACAACACAATTTGATTTAATTTGTAAAATAGCAAATCAAATTTGGAAGGGAAATGTGAAGTGTTTAGGACACAGTGCAGGGCTCATTTAGCAACACACCTGCTCAGGTGGAACTAGTCCACCAACACACTTATTTGGGTTCAACCCCACATGAAGATTTAAAGAGTCTTTAATGGCCTCCTGAACCCCGCTGTTCAAAGGTAATTGAACAGATAGTCCTGAATTCCAAAGAGTTGGTTGTACTTTTTCAAGATAGAAATGAGTAAAATATGCCAACAGAAGAATGTTAATTTGGTCCAAGAGGAACATGGACACATTACCGATGTGTGAAGATAATATTTCCTTATTTAAATTGAGAGAAAAGCATGTCACTGGCGAAGTTGTCAGAAGCTGTCGACACTATTTTGGATTGGGGAGTTGCTCGTAAGAAGCTCTCGGTCACCAGAATCGAAATCCCGTCGCCCGCTTCGGAAGGACATTTTAATGTATAGAAAAATATGAAATCAAACTGACACCATATTTTTCATAGTTTAAATGGAAGAGCGGTGTACCCCAAATCCTGTATCGATCCCGAAGGATAAACATAAGACTTGAGGATGAGGCTCAATCAAATAAACTCAGAAATGTATGACATTCGGTTGGTCTGCGAAACCATTTTATTTGCCGATAATTTCCCTATTTAATATGAAGAATTAAATAGGGTTTATATTAAGTTGGGTTCGGACAAGCTTCCTATAAGGGCAAGCCCCTATAGTTAATTACATCCTAAGTGATCGAAGTTATCTAAGAAAACTCTCAATAAAAATCAGGAAATATTATCTTCAAAGATTTCAAAAGGATAGGACTTTTCAATGATATTGGACAAAAAGGTGTGAAATGGGAATGGTTCAAATTTGGAACATTTTATTTTGGAATCCAAAGGAGGAAGAACTAGGGGATGTCATAGATCCAGAGGAGAACCTCGGTGACTGCCCGGTTTATCCTATGATTTAGCTTAAATTTTACGAAAAATATTTAGGTGTTTCAACTTGCAATTTTTATTTATTTAGGGCTTACATTTGTGTGGAACAATCACACAAATAGACTGGAAGATGTGAGGATTTAGGTCATGGCGGACGACAACCTTGGAATCCTAAGGCGAGTTAGGGCTTAGATTGCACGACATAATTGCGCAAAGGCCTAAAGATAAGGTGAGGATTTATGTTGCATAAGAAAACAACCTCAAAGTTCTATGGCTTTATTGTTTAATTCTAAGGAAGGAATAATTTAGCTGGAAAAAATAGGTTCTGCTGTTGAAGATGGCGATGTTGCCCACCATGCTAGCTCCAAGCTCATTGTCGTAATGAGTTTAAGTTTTTTAGAGTATCAAGTTATGATGTCAAATCAGGTGGCCCTATGGTTGTAGTTTTTAAAATTTTATGGGGAATGTTAAAGTTGATTAGAGGGACACCGGATAGGATCCGACGGTTCCCTCGTTCAAGCACCACTATTTTCTGTTGGATTCACTTAATACAAATGAATTTACTAAACTCAACTTAATGTGTTCCATAATTTTATTTAAACCGTGGGAAGCCTCGTTAGCAACCATAGGTTACCTCCTTGGAGTGATTCCTGATCATACAATAGAGACTTCTTAATTTAGTTGTAGTTGTTGTTTTGTTTGATGTTTGTGATTAAGTTTTGAGTTTTCTTTTATTTTGAATGTTATGGAGGTGACTTTTATCTTGATTGATTTTAGTTTTTGTTTTGGTTTTGGTTTTGTGGTTATCCTAACAGTTTTAGTTTTCATGCAGGGTGACATTGTTGTTTAACATGCAAGTTTGTGTTAGCATCAAAAGTATAGTATGAAAGTACAAGAAAGACAGTGGTGTAAACTGTAAAAGCGTACCTCGCGAGCCTTCTTGTTCCGCCACCTGAAACACAAAATGCATGTTAGGGCATTTTTTGTAAAGCAGAAAAAGTAAGGTTTTAGTGACCTACCCCTAGGTCATATCTTGGTGGGTCCCTATTAGTTTGATTAAGGATGATTTTTGTTAAGCAAAACATATTGTTTAATAGACCTCTGAGGTATCCTCCAACAGGTCTAGAGGAAGAAGCAGGTCCATGCTCCCCTTTCACTACCTGGTCAGAAGTCTCGAACTCATTTAAACTTATTATGTTGCTTAATAACCCATCATGTAAATATCATTAATGCTCAATGAACATTGACATTTCAATTATCCTTAAGAGTAAAAGGTAATGATCACTTATAATTTAATTTCAAAATTATGTGGGTGAAGACCCTTAAAAAGGGTAAATTACCGTTATTGAAACACTTAGCAAATTTTTATAATTTGGGCTTGTAGTGTTTTAAAGATGTTCAATTTTAATTATTTTCACTTTTCTAATCCTCATTTAATCAAATTTGATTTAGCCTAGGTTACAACTAAGCCCTTAAAGTTTTGGTAAAATCTTAGTTATTTTAAAAGAAGTTGAATTTTTAAGTGATGATGATTATTTATTTTCAAAGCACTTAAATGTCATTTGAACATCAAGTAGGGGTATTAAATTAGTGAGTTATGAACTTCTAAAGTCATACCCCTAAGTCTAGGACCATTTAATTGACTAGACTTCCAAATTTTAATAATTTATGGAATTACAAATTTATCCCTTGATTATGAAAGAGTGAGATTGGCTTCTACCAATTAATCTTCTTATGTTTCAATTATCTAAATAAGTTAGTTAAAAATAGAGGTTACCCTTTTCTCTCCTTGAATTAATCCTAAATGTTAATTAAGGCCAAATTTCCAAAATTATACTTTTGCCCCTTAAGGCTCTACTACTTCATAATTTGTCAAATTTATTCCAAATGGCTTTGGAATTTTCATCCCACCTCACTCATGGGTTAATTAAGACATCAGAGGAGAAAATTTGATTTTTCAAATTCCAAAATTTTCATCCCACCTCACTCTATTATGGTGAAATTTGGAGGCATAGCCAATTTGGGGCAAAATTAGGGGCTTTTAACTTAGACTAAAGTAAAATGAAATTGAGGCTTCACCAAAGCCAATTGAAGCTCAAGTTTGATATTTAGAAATGTTATGAAGAGTTTTCAACATAAATTGTGGCATTGAGTGGGCTATGAGTTTAATTAGGTGAGATTAGGTCATGTGGCCAAAATTGGGGTTTTGATTTTGATCAAAATTGGGCTCAAAGAATGGGCCAATTGAGCTTATATTTGGTTTAAATTGGTCACATGAAAGGTGAATTTAAGTTTAGGATTGAAATTGGGGGAAATTGGGACCAATTTGATGGACATTTGAGGTAGATTTGGGGAGATGGGGCCTTTTAAGGCCAATTTAGGGGTTTTGGACAAAGATGGTAAAATTTGTCAAATTGGGCTATGTGGTAGTTGAGAAAAATGAAATTGGAAATATTTGTAAGGTTTTCAGAATTTTTGGAATTTTTGGCTAAGGAGGGGCATTTTGGTAATTTGGTAATTTTTTGTGATTTTGGGTAATTTGGGTATTTTCAAAAGGTTTGAAATGATTTTTGAATAAATTTGGGTATTTTGAAATTTTGGAATTTTGGACAAATTTAGGGTTTTAAGGGTACTTAGGTAATTTGGGGGAGTTTATGGCAAAAGGCCAAGTTGAGTATTTTTTGTATAATTGGGGTGTCAACCACCTTAAATGAGCTATGGACCAATGGAATCCCCATTTGGGTCCTCTATGTACTGGTCTTAGCTAAGTCCTAGCCTAGGACCAGTGGGTTTAGGGGGACCATCTACATGAGTCTCTCAAAGGATTAAGAGATCAAAGTCAAGACATTTTGGGTTTGTACTTGTGAGTGATTGTGAGTGAGGTGATTGTAGTGAGTGCCTTAGCTCTAGACCAACACCGAGAGTCAAGAAATCCTGTGGGAACTCTCGTTGAGTTCCCTCATATTGACCCCGCCTACTAAGTGCTAGAGGTTAGGACCAATATGTAGAGCTTCAAGTTGAGTAAAGAGAAGTTTAGAATTTCTAATGGTGAGGGTTCCTTTTCTAGTTTTCTAGGAATATTCAATGGGAAAGACCTATAGCTAGACCCTAGGCTGCTGAACAGGAAAACCAGACATCAACCAAAAGTGAGGTCAACAAGGGGTTATTTCTCCTAATCCAATTCTTTTGAATAATGATAATGGCATGAGGTTAATGCTTGCACCTAAATCAAATAAAGCTTTCCCATAAAATCTATCTTCTATTACAAAAGGAATTGTAAAGCTACCAAGATCTTTAAGCTTTTGAGGAAGCTTTTCTTAATTATATCACTGCACTCCTCACTAAGTTCAACAGTCTCATTATCTTTAAACTTCCTTTTCCTGTTAAGAATATCCTTCATAAACTGTACATAGCTTGGCATTTGTTTTAAGGCTTTATCAAATAGAATATTAATTGTAAGCTTCTTAAATATTTCTAGAAATTTTAAAAATTGCTTAACCAACTTCTACTGACGAAGTCTCTGAGGAAATCGAGGTGGTGATTTTTCCAAATCAATTTTTAGAGGAGAAATAGGTCTTTCAGAATCTTTTGGAGCGTCCTCTTTTGATTCTTCAATTTCTTCTCTCTCTACTTCAATTTCTTTTTGAACCCTACCTTCCAACTCTCTTTCTCTTCTATGTTGAACGACTTTTACTTGATATTTATTCTGGTTTTTGGATTTGATTCAGTATTACTGGGAAGTGTTCCTTGGGATCTATTACTTAATAAATTTGCTAATTGCCCCTCAATATTTCTAATTATAGCTCCTTGACTTTGTAATTGATTTCTCATTTGTAACACCACTTTTTCTATAGACAACTTCTCCTTAAATTGTGTATTACTGTTGAAACATGGAGGATAAGTAGATCTATAATTATTATTCCCTTGAATGTTCCACTTTCTCAATGGGTTTACTTGGTTGTTCCTCCATTGCTAATTATTACCACCCGAATTGTTATTCTAGTTAAAGCTGGGATGGTTTTTCTAACCTGGGTTATCATAATTTGAATATGGGTTATTCTACTTATTATTTATGGCATTCAAAGTTTTTAATGATGCTTGAGAATCTACCATTTGGCCTAATAAATTCTCTTAAATCATGGAAATTGGTTGAGAAAAATTCATTCCAAATTGGTCTAACTTCCTTAAAATTGTAGAAACTTATTGGTTGAGAAAAATTCATTCCAAATTGGTCTAACTTCTTTGAAATTGCAGCAACTTGATTTATTAACATAGTAAATGCATTAGTTTTATGAATATTGGCTATTTTCTTAGGATTCACCCTCTGAGAAGGCCATTTAAAATTTTTGGTAGCCATCTCTTCAATTAAAGCATAAGCGTCGTTTTGACATCAATGAACCACCAGCAGCGACATCGATAATTGATCTAAGAGATCCAACTAATCCATTATAATAAGTTTGAATTATTAATCAATCTGGTATAGCATGGTTTGGACACTTTCTTAAGAGTTCTTTAAATCTTTCTCATGCTTCATAAATAGATTCCCATTCAAATCGATTAAAAGATTTAATATCGTTTCTAAGCTTCCCAGTTTTTGATGGTGGAAAATATTTAGCAAGGAATTTTTGTGCAAATCACACCAAGTTCTGATAAATCTAGGTGCTGACGAATTCAACCACATCTTAGCTTTATCACTCAGTGAGAAAGGAAATAACCTAAGTCTTATGGCATCATCTGATACACTGTCGTATTTAAATGTAGCGTACAATTCTGGAAAATTGACAAGATATAAATTTGGATCTTCAGTTGGTGATCCCCGAAATTGATTATTTGATACTATTTGGTTAATAGCAGGTTTAAGCTCAAATGAATTAAACACCACAGTAGGTTTTGAATACTACAATGAAGTTCATCTACAGCAGGGTTGGCATAATCTCTTAAAGGTCTAAACTCTTAATGAATTTCAGTACTTTGATCATTTTGGTTTGGCATTTCTGTATTTTTTGGATTTTTCAAGATTTTTAATTTTTTTGGTTTTCCTGATTTTTCTAATAGTTCTCTCTAATTCAGAATCGTAGGGCACTAGTCCTTCAGAACTTAAACTACACTTACACTAACATAAAATAAAATAAAACTAAACACACACAAAATAAAATACAATAACTTAAAGTTTAAATAATACTTTCTAAAAATAGAAATTTGCTTTTAAATCAATAGATTCCTTACAATTTTCTCTTCACTTCCTCGGCGACGGAGCCAAAAACTTTATCCCGATGTGTTTATATGCAAAAGTATAACAATAATTCTGATTATATTTTTCACTTATATTTCCTTATTTTGCAACAAAATCAAAACTAAATCTTGAACTAAAATAAGTATTTAAGTTTTAATTTATATATATTAGGATACTACGCAAGTATATGTATCGTTATCAAGTAATATAGGACTTTTTGATTAAGAACAATATAGAACCCACAGGAAAGATATGCAATATGCACTTTTTGGAAAACTTTCTTTTTTAAAAAAGATAATTATTTAAACTAAAGACATTTTAGCAGTAAAGAAAGTTTAAATATTTTTGGTAATTTTAACATTTTGACAAAAACAAAACAAAATTAAAAAGATAACTTGAGTTTTTGTAGAAGAAAAGCACTAAATATTAAAATATCTTTCTCTTTATCATTAATCAGTAATAAGTATAGGAATTGGGTTGTGGAAGTNATCAAGGGATCTAGGCTAGAAATTTGAGTTCAGGCTTGTGAGTGATTGTGAGTGTAGATGAGTGTAGTGAATTTATTAGCTCCAGACCAACACCCAAGGTCAACCCTATGGTCCAGCAATCCTAAGGGTAGCCAGCCTGAGTTTCCCCCATAGTGACCCCACCTACTAAGTATTTAGAGGTTGAGACCAACATGTGGAACTTCAAGTCGAGTAGAGAAGAGTTTGGAATTTCTAATGGTTAGGGTTCAATGTCTATTTTTCTAAGAATAGTCAATAGAAAAATCCTATGGCTGGACCTTAGGCTACTAAAGAGGAAAAACTAAACCTCAACCAAAAAAGAGGTCAACAAGGTATTAGCATCTTAATTGGCCAAATGAAGAAGTAATTGAAGTGCAAGGTCTTGAATCATCACAACTTCTTCTAAAATTGAAGTCTATTACTTCATACAATTTTCTTAAGAACTTAATCACTTATAATTTTAAGGAAAAGGTAAAGAAAATTACTCAGAATTTATCGAGAAAGTACAACAACACAAGAGTTTAAATATAGAAATCATGCACACAAACAAGAAATCTAAATTAAAAATCAAGTGTAGTCACAAAGATAAAAACTTATCTCAAATTATCTTCACTAAATTTCTTGAAGTTCCTTTGAATTCTCTTCCTTCCTCACAATACTACTCAAAATAAAATAAAATAAAGTAAAGGTGGTTGGTGGTGGTGGTGATGGGCGGCGGCGGCTGTAATGTAAACTTTTGGTGGGTGGTTGTTAGCCTCCTTTCTTGGATAGTATAAATCTTTTCTTATAAAAATCTAAGGGGTGCCTTGGTGTCTCTTCAAAAAGGTATCTCCATTCAATGAATCTTCTAGAAGTTGTCTCCTCATAAGCCAATTGAATGATTTTTCTTGTTCATGGGTTATTTCCAACGTTTTATGAAGGGTTGCTTCAAACACCTCTTTAAAATTCTGCTCTAATTAATATTTCTTCAAATAACTAACTTTAGCAATTCAGCGCTGGGTACCTGGCGCTTTGGAACACAAGTTCATTTTGCACAATTCTTCATTTTTGCTATAAATTTCACCCTTTTTCACTCCTTTTAACATTTTCCATCCATTTGATTGTACCTACACGTAAAACACAAAAATACCTTTCATTAAAGTGCAATATCTCAAAAATAAGTATAAAAATGTGTATAAAAATATTATATATTTTAGGTGTATCAAAATCCCCCAACCTCTCATCAAAGGGAACATCGCGAATGATTTGCGCGGGGTCATTTTCTTAAGAGATAAAAAAGTTAGTCAGATGGAAAAGAGAAGGGATGAGATGGCTGCCACCATGGCCGCCATGGCTATGATTAATGGACAATCCCTGTCACAGTAGGTAGCTTCTCTAAAAGTCATCTAGCCAAAAATAATTCATATTATTGATGAAAGGAGAGAAGTCGCCTCTGTCAACGGAGAGGATAATCAAAAGAGGGATTCTTTACGTAGTACCATACCAGGGAAATATATTAGACAGTTGATTGAACAACAAGTTTGGGAGGCTGTAGTCCAATCTAAGGGTGGTGCATGGATTTCAAGGGGTAGACCTTACCCGGAGGAGTTCGATGCCGTACCCTATCCTAAGGGTTTTGTGTCACCAAACTTTAAGTCATTCGAATGGACTGGAAATCTCAGGTAGCATATAACACACTTCCGAGATAATTGTGGCAACAAAGGAGGTAACAAAGCTTTGTTCTTCCGATAGCTTGTCAGTAGCCTATCAGGAATTGCATTTTACTGGTATGAAGAGCTACCCAACGGATCAGTTAAGAAATTTTCCGAGTTAGATCAATTGTTTGCTAAGGGCTTTACTGGAGCACAACATCATATTTCCATTAGAGATCTCGTAGTAGAGGGGCCAAAGCCTAATGAGACTTTAGTGGATTACATACTGAGATGGAGAGACCTTAGCATGAAATGCGGACCTCAACTACAGGAACAACATGCGATTGAGATTCTATTCAAAAGCATCAATGGGACAGTAGCTTTCATGCTTAAGGGGCTCACCATCAAGTCCTTCAAGAAGCTGCTAAGCAAAGCCAACAGTTTATAAGAGGAAGTTAAACACATGGATTCCCAAGAGGAATAAAAAAAGACCAGGATAATCGAGATATTTGAGAGGAAGTCCAGGATAGTGGCAACAGTTGATAAGAGAAAGCAGCGGATAAAGATACAGACAGATCATTCTCACAAAAATTCCCAGCAATCGTCACAGCATGCTCAACAATAAATAGAGCAGTATGGAAAATCTAGCTATCAATCATATCTAGGAGGACTGTATCGAGTAGAGGGCAGAACGGGTCTGAATCTTTTAGAATGAAAAAGGATGATACATTCTTTAAATGATGAGGTTTTTTCAAAGATGTTTAGAAATTTGATGAAGAAACCCAAGTTTAGATTACCAGAACCCAAGAAATCAAAAAAAATTGACAAGAAAGAGTATCCCAATTTTTTTCCCTACCATAGGATGTTGGGACATACAATAGAGGGTTGTTTTGTTTTCGAGGACGGGCTCGAGAGGAATTTTAAAGAAGGAAATATAACAATTTCGATGGATTATTTAAAAGAACCTAAAAAAGGTTTTATAAATATTATTTTGGCCAATTTAATCACACCAATAGATCTGTATTCAAAAAAAAGATGGATGGAGTACAGTTTGGGGCAAGTCGTCCAAGAAGATATTTCATTAGAATCAAACCGCTTCAGCTTAAGCAGCCGTTCAGAATCTACAATATGCTAGGCCCAAGATGGAGATCTTGCCAGAGAAACCACCACAAATAGAAGAGAAAGAGATGAATGAAGTCGTGAAGACCAATAGTGCAGGGGGGTAGGATAGGGGCTGCCTCTATTAGATTGGTTGTCTTGGATTTGGGGAAGAAAATCCTCGAACCACTGACCATGTATGATTTTTTTTACCCCACCAGGGTGTTATATAATGACTAAGATTTTGACTACACTTGAACTATTTCTAGTGATAACATAACTGAATTTGATCAATCTAATTTGATCTCAATTCCCAAACAAATCCTAAAATCATACTTAAATCTGATGAACCCGTTAACAAAAATGATGAACATATCGACAACATCGATTACAATAGCGCTGAAAGTGAGGAACCAGTCCTCGAATGCCATGGTGCACCACTTGCTATCAGCTTGGAACTTGCTGATGAAGAAGAAGAGACACAATATATTTTTCCCACAACATCTCAAGGAAAAGAAATCACAGAAGCAAATCTAACAAGTTGGAATGTTCTGCCCTCGAGGTCAGCTACAATGGATAAAGGAAAATAAATAATAACTCAAGAAGAGCTACCTCCACCTCTGTTAGTCAAAGAACCACATAGCCAAGATAATATTATAGGCTTATAAAGTGGATTGTAATGTGCTAGCCCAAACTAAGCATTTACGACGCCCTAATCCTGTCAAAGGAGATGAGAGAGTCTCTGGTTAGAACCTTGCTCGATCTAGAGATTTTCTTAGCTTGTTTGGTCAGCACATCCTTGGATGAAGTTTGTTCATAAAAATAACAACCTGGGTAAACCTTCACAGATGAAGACTTGTTGCTCGGTACCACTGATCACAATCGCCCGCTTTACATCTCTGTTAATATCGGCAAATTTGTGTTATCCAGAGTCTTGGTAGATCTGAGAGCATCACTTAATCTAATGATTCTATGGACATTAAAATATTCGTACATTGCGACTCAAGAGACTACAACTAATAAAATGATTTTTAGAGGATTTAACCAAAAAGGAGAAGGAGCCCTGGGATCAATTACATTGTTAATGAAAGCTGAAGAACAAGTAACAACCGCAAAATTCCATATCATCAATGCAGAGAACTCTTTCAATTCTTTAAAACATTGATCGTCAATTTGGAATTGATAATCCTCATAAAAATAACAGATATTGCCATCTATGGCAACTCACAACTCGTCTTCCAGCAACTTGTCTGATAATATAAGATTTTGAAGCCAAGGCTAGCAGAATACCACTGGTACATATTGTAGTTATTAGAACAGAACCCTAACGTGACTCTCTAGCAGATTACTTATGGAGATAATGACCATTTCAATGCTCTAGTGAAGCTTGGTTAGGAACTGGCATGTCCACCGGAGGATTCCATTGACATTACAGCACAAGGAAGATGAGTTATGTCTCGGATCAACATATAAAACTTACATAAACTCAAGAAAGAAGAAGCAATGATGATTGTAGTTGCTAACAACCAAAAAGATTAGCATAAGCCGTTAATAGAATATTTGCAAACTGGAAAGCTGCCAGAGGATAAGTTTGAGGGGTATCATATCACGAGAAGAGCTATGTCATATGCTCTATTGGGTGATGTCTTCTATAGAAGATTGTTTGATCAGATGTGGCTGAAATGTCTCAGCAGAACAGAAGCACAAAATATTGTCAAAAAATTACACGTCAGATTGTGTGGTGTTCATAATTCATGGCCGAAAATGAAAATAAATATTAAGAGACTCAGATATTATTGGCTGGAAATGATGTTTGACTGCTTGGATACAACAAAAAGATGTCACCTTTGCTAAGTGCATAGGGTGGTCTTACACCTACCTCCGAATGTGCTACACCCAACTGTTGCCTCATGGTCATTCGAGAGTTGGGACATGGACATAATAGGTCTGATATGCCCTCCATCCTCTAAGGGACATAGATTCATTTTTGCTGCTACGGATTACTTCTCCAAGTGGGCAGAAGCAGTGCCATTACAAGTGGTTACAACACAGCATGTTCTGCAATTTTTCAAGAGCCAGGTCATCTACCACTTCGGTGTACTGCACAGAGTGATTTCCTATAAGGGGATAGCCTTCAAGAGCACTAAGATCAAAATTTTCTTCAAATGAGATGGGATAGACTAGAGGTACTCTACAATTTACTATCCTAGGGCAAACAGACTAGCTGAAGCATTCAACAAAACTCTTGTACAGACCTTAAAAAAGACATTGGACGGAAAAAAAAGAGATTGGCATAATAAACTATTTGAGGCTTTGGGGGCCTACCAGACAACATTCAAAACTCCCACACAATGTACACCCTACACACTTATGTACTGGTTTGAGGTTGTACTACCACTAGAAGTTCAGAAACCATCTCTCAGAGTCTTCATTGCTAACGAAATCACAACAGAAAAACGTGCAAAACTCATAATTAAAGAATTGGAATGTCTTGAGGGAAAAGGACTAGAAACAAAACAACATTAGGAACTATACCAAGTTAGGATGGCGCAGGCTCATGACAAATTGGTTTGCCTGAGGATGTTCAAATTTGACGACCCTATTCCCATTCTCAAAAAACCTATTCTTTCACACTACAAAATAGGTGAAAATTTTGAACTAACTCGGGAGGGATCATTCATCATAGAGGAAGTTTACTCGGGAGGATCTTATCAGTTGGAGGATTTATGAGGCGAGAGACCTATGCTGCAAGTCAGTGGCCACTACTTGAAGATATACCACTTGACGTGATGTTGCTTGAAATCATCCTTCTTTTTAAAATTTTCAACTATTTTGGTGTTATTTATTTGGCCATGACTAGGTCCAAAACTTTGTAATAAATTAACCTCAATAAAATAAAAATTTTGGAATTTGCTCACGTTATTTTCCTTCTTTTGTTTCTAATGTTGAAATCTTGAAATTAAATTAAATGAAATGAAATTAAACTATATAAATAAAATTTTCGCATGTACAAATTAAATTTTTTTTTATTAAGTGCTTCGTTTTTGTTTTTGTTCATGTTGAATTTTAGTGCACTGATGTTTTTTTGTCTTCTACAGAAAAATGTCTGGATGAAAGCTAGTTTTTGCCTTTAGAGATAGCTTAAATTTCACATAAAACAAAGAAAGGACAGCTCAGGGTGGCATCATAGATTTTGATTTAGACTTCAGTCAGGCCAATGTAAACTATGAGAGTCCCTTGATGGACATATTCAACCGTCAAGAGAAGGAAAAACTACCATCACTATTGATGATCGGTACAATAGAAAACTCCTCTCTAAAGGGGAAGAAAGAGATAACACAACAAAATTTGATGGAGGGGACTAGCCGCTTACCATCCATGATAAGTGCACGAACAAGTGATCTAATTGGGTTAATGAAGAAAGGGTGTTGGATGCACTTTTAAGAAGAACTCAACACCGAAATGCTAATCGTCGCAAACATAGAGCCTGCCTACGTAAAGAAAAGTGGCTCTTGAGGGAGGCAAAAAATACACTCACCCGGATTCCTGAGAGGAAAATTTACGATCCTTGCATGAAAGAGACTTCTACTAGTCTACCTATTACAGAGGAAGAGTTTGAGTTTCCTGCAGAGCGGATACCACCAGCAGTAAAAGATGAACTTTACAGAGGTTTCCCGATGTGCTGCATTGAAGTTCCTGTTCAAACATTAACAGAGGGAGCATTCATGGAATGCTCGACATTCAATGTTCTCCACTTAGACCATTACCATTCTTCTGAGGAGTTCATAGCTGCAGACATGGGATGTCATGAGACGGTTTACCCGGATACTGTGTCGTATAATCCATTACCTACGCAGCCAAGTTAGACATGGTACCCTACAAATGTGGAGATGAGGGACCTGCCTCGACGATCTCAGAGGATCCCCATACTAGAACTAAAAAGGATGAACAGAGTTAAAAGACGAGAAATTGAATTCTATGAGGAAATACCCAGAAAATTTTTCAATATTCTGGAACGTCTGGAGCTGTATACATGAGTCTTCTCTGAAGATGATGCAAGAAGAATTCTAGACTACATTTTTGACCTGAGAGACAAAGGTCAATCTGGTCTGCTAATGGAAAGAACTTATTCAGAATCACGAAAGTGGATGCGCAGAAAGGGCATAATAGCCATCCAATGTGGTTGTTATCATAATTTCACTAAAGATTGGCAAGGGAACCCCCCAGGTATCTTAAGAAATGATGAGGTGGATTTGATGCCTTATGAAATAAAGAGAATGATTAAGAGGATGGTAAGATGGAGTATAATACCATTTGATTGCATTCCAAATAGTTGTATAATCAACATCTACGATGAAGGAGATTACATTCCTCTGCACATAGACCATCATGATTTCGTGAGGCCCTTCTTCATGGTGTCCTTCATGAGAAAGAGCAATATAATATTCGGGAAAGAAATCAATGTTATCGACCC
The DNA here is from genome assembly GCA_002079205.1 of Phalaenopsis hybrid cultivar. Taxonomy (NCBI): domain Eukaryota; kingdom Viridiplantae; phylum Streptophyta; class Magnoliopsida; order Asparagales; family Orchidaceae; genus Phalaenopsis; species Phalaenopsis hybrid cultivar. The sequence continues at coordinate 161,347 of JXCR01142423.1, read as the reverse complement.
TAGGAGTTCAGAGGATCTGTTGAGATTCCACTACCGATAGGTACAATACTAATTCTGTAAGGAAATGGAGTAGACCTCGGGAAGCACTGCATTCCAGGGGTACAACACCATAGAAGGATGGACAATATTAAGATGTCGTATGGATTCTGACCAGATCCAGAGTTATAGGAGCTACGCCCATACGAGCTATGAGATAGTTGCACATCTAAGTACAAGTATAAGGAATTCTTGTTCTCGAACGTGGCTTAGTAGGTCATCTTGATTAGGAGCTTGTCCCACAGAGAACAAATAGGCAATTTTGTCACTTTTTTATTACGTCATAGCAGCATATACGATATGTACTCAACATATGATGTTTCAGATGTATTTGACATATGATATTTCAGATGTATTCAACATGATTGTCTCTTTTGATACTTTCAGCATGTACTCAGTCAGTGACACCTGTTTGAAGCATATTAATGAAATTTCTTTTTGTTTTCAACCTATTTGTCAAATTTCCTTTTTTGTCCGATTGATAAAGAGCCGTAGAACCATATGCTAGTTTTGAATTATAATGAACAAAAAACAATATAATGAAAGTATGACATTAAAATTTAAAATTATTTTTGAAAATCAACCAATGAAAATTTAATTTTGAAAATGTACTTTGATAATTAATTTCTGATAAAGAGAACAAGAAAAAAAATGATAAAATTTGTTGAGTTTGCTTCTCTCGAGTTTGAGTTTTCTTACTTTTTACTTGTGTAGCACAACTATCTTTGTCTGCAACAATTTCTTTACTTCCCCCAAAGTTTTACACTCTACACAAAATCTTACAAATTTTCCTCACCAATGTCGATCTTTAAATGTCATATATCTATGAGTTCAACACCACAACTTCTTTATAGTATTTTTATGTTGTTCTTGGGGTTAGTACCGAGATTCAGATATATTTTCCCGGTACCACTTGGGTTGGATTCGAGTCTCAGCGCTTTCCTCCCCAACATGGAAGATATTTCCCTTGTCACCATTTGGGTTGCATATAAGTTATAGAGCTTTCCTTCCAAGTGTGACACATATATTTTCCCATTACCTCTTGGGATGGATGTGAGTCCCAGCGCTTTCCTCCCCAACATAGCAGATATTTCCCTTGTCACTATTTAGGTTGAATATGAGTCCAGAGCTTTTCTTCCTGGTGTGACAGCTACATTTTCCCGTTACCTCTTAGGTTGGATGCGAGTCACAACGCTTTCCTCCCCAACGTAGCAGATATTTTCCTTGTCACTATGTAGGTTGGATATGAGTCCCAGAGCTTTCCTTCCTGGTGTGACAAATATCTTTTCACGCTACCACTTGGGTTTAGATGTGAGTCCCTGTGCTTTTTTTCCTAATGTAGTGATATGTTTTTTATCAGCTCTTGAGCTGGATATGAGTCCCTATGCTTTCCTTTTCAATATGGTCGTTTGGCCGCCTCGTAGGTTAGATGTGAGTTCTTAAGCTTTCCTCTCTAATGTGACACATATCTTTGAGATAGGTTTTAAACCACCTTAATTGGAGTAAGGTATCCAATTCACAAATCTTCAAGATCGGTTTAAGACCACCTTAAATGAAGTAAAGCAATTGATTTTAAACCCATATCTTCGAGATAGGTTTAAGACTACCTTAAATGGAGTAAGGCATCCTATTGTAAAATATTTGAGATTGATTTAAGACCACCTTAAATGGAGTAAGGCATCCAATTCTCTACCCATATCTTTGAGATAGGTTTAAGACCACCTTAAATGGAGTATGACATCTGATTCTCTACCCATATCTTCGAGATAAGTTTAAGACCACCTTAAATTGAGTAAGGCATCCTTTTCTCCAAACTTTGAGAATGATTTTAAGACCATCTTAAATGAGTAAGGCATCTAATTCTCTTTCCCGGATTAATACCCAAATTTTAATCATTTTTTTGGGATCAGTACATAAATTTTGACTCCCTTCTTTTTAAGGTTGATACCTAAATTTTGATTCTCTTTTAGGGATTAGTACTCAAATTACAATTCCCATCTCAGGATCAGCACCTAAATACTGATTCTCATCCTCCAAAATGCCCGAAACATGATATTTTGAAATCCTGTCTTTTCTAATCCTTTGCGAGAGTTCTGAATCATCAATTTTGATCGAGTGTGAACTTCTTAATTCCCCAGCGGAAACAACTACCACTCAATTCTACTCTTCATCCTAGGTCTGTTTACTTAAAATTCCATGTTGATTTTGTTGATCTTATCAGTCAATGCCAATACGTGCGGTGTGCTTTGTGCTTGCCCGACACACCACCATTTTGTTGACCTCACTTTTGATTAAGGACTAGCTTTTCCTCTTTAGTAGCCTAAGGTCTAGCCATAAGTCTTTTCTGTTGACTATTCCTAGAGGACTAGAAAAGGAACACTCACCATTAAAAATTCTACACACTTTTTTTCTCAACCTGAAGTTTCACATATTGGACCTAACTCTAGCACTTAGTAGGTGGGGTGTTGACTTCACTTTTTTGTTGAGGTTTAGTTTTTCCTCTTTAGTAGCCTAGGGTCTAGCCATAGGACTTTCATGTTGACTATTTCTAGAAAACTAGAAAATGAACCCTCACCATTAGAAATTCTACCCTCTTCTTTACTCACTTAAAGCTCTACATATTGGTCCTAACCTCTAGCACTTAGTAAGTGGGGTCATTTAGAGGAGCTTAAGGAGAGTTCCTATAGAACTATTTGAACTTAGGGTTAACCCTAGGTGCTGGTCTGGGGCTAAGGTACTAACTTTCACTCACTACACTCACTCTCACTCACAAACCCTCACAAACCAAAACCCAGTATTTATTGACTTTGATCCTTTGATCTTTTGAGAGACTCATGTAGATCATCCTCTAAACCCACTAGCCCTATGCTAGGGCTTGCTAAGACCAATAAATAGAGGACCCAAATGGTAATTCCATTGGTCCATGGCTCATATAGGGTGGTTGGCACCCCAATTCTACCAAAAATATGCAACTTGGCCTTTTCCCCCAAAGTCTCCCAAATTACCAAGATAGCCTTGGAGCCCTAAATTTGGCCAAAATTCCCAAAATTTCCAAATCCACCAAAAATACCCAAATTTGTCCAAAAATTACTTAAAAACTTTTCAAAATACCCAAGTTACCCAAAACTACCCAAAAATTCCAAATTTACCAAAATATCCCCAAAATGGCTAAAATTACAAAAATGCCCTTGGCACCCCAAACTTTCCCAAAAGCTCCAAAATCACTCCAAATGTCTCCAAAAAAAATTTGGCCAATTTGACCATTTTGATTAAAACCAAAAAATTGTATTTAAAGGTAAAATTTCATAAAAAAATTCAAAAAAAATGTATATAAATTTGCCCAAATTTCCTCAAGTCCAAAAATTCCAAAATTTGCCCCAAATTGGTCATACATCCAAATTCCACCAAATTTATTGCCCTAAACCCAAAATTGACACCAAATTTATGTTGAAAACTCTTCATGATTTTCCTATAGACCATTCTCAACAATCAATCTGGACTTAGCCCAACCTAAACCCATGTTTAGCCCAACAAGCCCAAATTGACCAAAATTCTAAAATCCTTCAAATTGAACCCCCAATTGGACTCAAAATCATGTCAAACCTTCACCAAAATATTCATTACAATAATCTACACAATTTTTATCAATAAATTGGGCTCAAAGTCATGGCTAGCCTAACCCAAACCCAGGTTTTGGCCATTAAGACCCACATTGAACCCATGCACCAAAATTAACCTAGCCATGTCAAATTGACCAAGGCAAGACTTCTACAACAAAGTTTTGTACCATAATGACAAAGCAAGACTCACTTAACCCACCCTAGATGAGCCATGGACCAAAGGTCCCCTAAATTAATGGGATTTATTTCTTAAATTACTTAAGCCAACGAGATCTTTTCCAAAACCCATCACCAGCCCAAATTAATGGTTGTGATAGATTCATCTGACTCACTGAGCAGAGGAAAATATGTTGAGATTTTCATACTTATTTTATATTGTTTGTATTGACATTGCACTTTAAAGAAAGGAATTTTTGATATTTTGTTGCAAGAATGATGACTTAGGGTCATTGGAGCAAAAAAATGCAAAAAGGAGCAAATTTGGAGCGAAAATGACCAAAATGTTGAAATTTGAACTACGGCGCCGACGACCGACAGTGAGTTTTTCCCGAGGCTACTGGACAAATTCTCCAGAAGTCCACCGACGGCGCCCTCGAGGCCGCCGATAGTGAGCTCGGCGGATAAGGCCAAGTTTTAAAGGGATGCTTAGGAAGCTCTTGGGAAGCTCATCCACAACTTTAAAAGACTATTTTGGCCTAAAATTAGAAGAGGCTGGAGGAGGGGAGATTCAAAATTGAACTGTGAAACAATTGTAGAGAGTCTAATTTATGAGGAATTCTTCAAGAGATTGTAAGAGCCGAGGGAAAGTGACAGATTTCTTCCTCCTTGCTACTTTGAAGAGAAATTTTGTGTGTTGTAAAGAAAGTAATAGATTCAGAGGAACTTCAATGAGTGTTCTTGGGGAGAAATTAGAGATAAGTTATTTACTTATTATAGTTTGTATGCCTTTGATTTTATATATGAATTCCGAGTTTTGTTATGATTTCCCCATCTGATTTGAGTAGTTTTCTCTGTCTTTCTCCTTGTCTTCAAATTTGTGAAATGGTGATTTGAATTGGTGAACCCATGGAAATGTTTAAAAAATTGTGATAATCTTTTCACTTCGATCTTAATTTACTTTTAATTTGTCCAAATGATTTGTTGAAATATATTGAGTTTTACAACTAAAGTGAAAATTACATCCAAGATTCAGGGAGGTCAAAGCCCTTAGAAGTTGGGTGCAAATAAATAAGGAAATAATATTATCAGGCATAGAATTAGAGATTTTAGAGTTACAGACTAAAATCCCTAATTCGGTCCTATCATTTGGGAGCTGAAGTGTAGATCTTAGCCCTCAAGCAAGGAGAACGTGGGAGCTCCGAAGTGAGAGTCGGTATCCTCCCAGCCTAGCGCAAATTCAATAAACAAGCGTAGCGTCAATGTTCTTTATGCCTGGACCAAAGGGTAAAGAATAGGTATGCTCCTATTTGGCACAATTCAAATGTTCTTTATGCCTGGACCAAAGGGTAAAGAATATGTATGCTCCTATTTGGCACAATACAAATTATGTTCTTTATGCCTGGACCAAAGGGTAAAGAATAGGTATGCTCCTATTTGACATAATATAATTTGAACTAATTCACTATGCCCTGGCACAATAAGTTCTTTATGCCTGGACCAAAGGGTAAAGAATATGTATGCTCCTATTTGGCACAATATAAATTCTTTATGCCTGGACCAAAGGGTAAAGAATAGGTATGCTCCTATTTGGCACAATATAATTTTAACCTATGCCTGGACCAAAGGGTAAAGAATAGGTATGCTCCTATTTGACACAATATAATTTGAACTGACCTGGACCAAAGGGTAAAGAATATGTATGCTCCTATTTGGCACAATATAAATTGAACTAATTTAAAGGGTAAAGAATAGGTATGCTCCTATTTGGCACAATACAATTTGAACTGATTCACTTTATTCGCCTAGCTGCAGAATCAGTAACCAAGCATAGGATTGTTCAATGTTTGTTATGCCTGGACCGATGCAGATTCAGTAAACAAGCGTAGGATTAATCAATGTTCTTTATGCCTGGACCAAAGGGTAACACGCAGATTCAGTAAACAAGTGTAGGATTAGTCAATGTTTTTTATGCCTGGACCAAAGGGTAAAGAATAGTCAGTAAACAAGCGTAGGATTAGTCAATGTTCTTTATGTCAGGACCAAAGGGTAAAGAATAGGTGCCTATTTGGCACAATATAATTTGAACCAATTCACTTTATCCATTCACTATAATTTCTTGACAGGGAGAAACTATTGGCACAATATAAATTGAACTAATTCATTTTATCCATTCACTATAATTTCTTGACAATAATATAAATTGAACTAATTCATTTTATCCATTCACTATAATTTCTTGACAAAGAGAAGGATGCTTTCTTATATATCATTTGGCACAATATAATTTGAACTGATTCACTTTATCCATTCACTATAATTTCTTGACAAGGTGTAGGATTAGTCAATGTTCTTTATGCTTGGACCAAAGGGTAAAGAATATGGCACAATAATGTTCTTTATGCCTGGACCAAAGGGTAAAGAATAGGTATGCTCCTATTTGGCACAATATAATGNAGATTCAGGGAGGTCAAAGCCCTTGGAAGTTGGGTGCAAATAAATAGGAAAATAATATTATCGGGCGTAGAAGTGGAGATTTTAGAGTGACTGACTAAAATCCCCAATTCAGTCATATCGTTTGGGTGTTGAAGTGTAGATGTTAGCCATCAGGCANGACTAAAATCCCCAATTCGGTCCTATCGTTTGGGTGCTGAAGTGTATATGTTAGCCCTCAGGTGAGGGGAACATGTGAGCTTCGAAGTGAGAACCGATATCCTCCCAACCTAGCCACAGATTCAGTACACAAGCGTAGTATTAGTCAATGTTCTTTATGCCTCGACCAAAGGGTAAAGAATATGTATGCTTCTATTTGGCACAATACATATTGAACTGATTCACTTTATCCATTCATTATAATTTTNGAGAGCCGGTATCCTCCCAGCCTAGCCGCAGATTCAGTAAACAAGCATATGATTAGTCAATGTTCTTTATGTATGGACCAAAGGGTAAAAAATAGGTATGCTCCTATTTGACATAATATAATTTGAACTAATTCACTTTATCCATTAACTATAATTTCTTGACAAGGAGAAGGATGTTTTCTTATATATTGAGTGTCACATTTAAACCCTCATTAGTATCATTAATATCATTAATATCATTAATATCATTAGTTATTTAATAGTTATTAAAATTACATATTATTTCAATTGCCTATTAGAGACAGATAAGCAATTTGAGCTTTGTTGTTNAGATAAGCAAATTGAACTTCGTTGTTGCGATTAAAGTATTGCATTTCTAAAATCTTAGTTCGCAGTTCTAAACCACTCTTTGTGGGATCNAAAGTATTGCTTTTCTAAAATCTTAGTTCGCAGTTCTAAACCACTCCCTGTGGGATCGATATCTAGGACTCCTTTAGAGCACCATATTAGCTGAGTGATACGTACACTTGTGTTGATAAGTGTGATNAACTCTTTAACGAAATCAGACGTAGAGGTGTGAAAGGGGATTGGTTCAAATTTGGAACATTTTATTGTAGAACCCAAAGCATCGGATGTAGAGGTGTGAAAGGGGATTGGTTCAAATTTGGAACATTTTATTGTAGAATCTAAAAGAAGAAGAACTAAGAGGTGTGAAAGGGGATTGGTTCAAATTTGGAACATTTTATCGTAGAATCCAAAGGAAGAAGAACTAAAGAGATGTCATGGATCCAGAGGAGAACCTCGGTGACTTCCCAAGCTATCCTAATATTTGGCTTCAATTTTGAGGAGAAATATTTAGGTATTTCATCCTGTCATGGATCCAGAGGAGAACCTCGGTGACTTCCCAAGCTATCCTAACGTTTGGCTTCAGTTTTAAGGAGAAATATTTAAGAGTTTGATCCTGCCAATTTTATTTAGTTAGGGCTTATATTCGTGTGAAACAATCACACAAATGACTTGGAAGATGTGAGGATTTAGGTCGTGACAGCATTCGTGTGAAATGATCACACAAATAACCTGGAAAATGTGAGGATTTAGGTCGTGACAAACGACGAAATGATCACACAAATAGCCTGGAAGATGTGAGGGTTTAGGTTGTGACAAACGACAACCTTTTCGTGTGAAACGATCACACAAATAGCCTGGAAGATGTGAGGGTTTAGGTTGTGACAAACGAAAATCTCGAATGATCACACAAATAGCCTGGAAGATGTGAAGATTTAGGTCGTGATAAACGACAACCTCGGCTAAGACGAGTTAGGGCTTATATTATATAGCAGGGCTATACAAAGGCCTAAAGATAAGGTGATGCAAATAGCCTGGAAGATGTGAGGATTTAGGTCATGACGGACGACAACCTCAGAATCCTAAGATACAAATAGCCTGGAAGATGTGAGGATTTAGGTCATGATAAACGACAACCTCGGAATCCTAAGATGTATAGCCTGGAAGATGTGAGGATTTAGGTCGTGACAAACGACAACCTCGGAATCCTAAGACGGTATAGCCTGGAAGATGTGAGGATTTAGGTCGTGACAAACGACAACCTCAAAATCCTAAGATGATTTAAGAGTATATTGTATAGCAGGGCTATGCAAAGGCCTAAAGATAAGGTGAGGATTTACGTTGCATGAGAATAGCAGGGCTATGCAAAGGCCTAAAGATAAGGTGAGGATTTACGTTGCATAAGCAAGAAAAAAGGGCTATGCAAAGGCCTAAAGATAAGGTGAGGATTTACGTTGCATAAGAAAGCAACCTCGAGGTTAGGTCGTTACAAACGACAACCTCGGAATCCTAAGACGAGTTAGGGCTTATATTGTATAACACTAGGTCGTGACAAACGACAACTTCAGAATCCTAAGACGAGTTAGGGCTTATATTATATAGCAGGATACAAAGGCCTAAAGATAAGGTGAGGATTTACGTTGCATAAGCAAGCAACCTCAAAGTCCCAAATAGCCTGAAAGATGTGAGGATTTAGGTCGTGACAAATGATAACCTCGGAATCCTAAGATGAGTTAGGGCTTATATTGTATAGCAGGGCTACACAAAGGCCTAAAGATAAGGTGAGGATTTATGTTGCATAAGCAAGCAACCTTGAAGTCCTATGACTTTGTTGTTTAATTCTAAGGAAGGAAGATTGGTTTAGCTGGTGAAGAAAGGTTTTGCTGTTAAAGATGGTCGTGCTGCCCACCAAGCTAGCTCCAAGCTCCATGCAGCAACAAGTCTGAGTTATCTAGTGTGTCAAGTTATAATGTCAAATCAGGTGGCCCTATGGTTGATGTTCTTTAAATTTTATAAAGGGCATATTAAAGTTGATTGGAGCGACACCGGTTAGGATCCTACGGTTCCCTCGTTCCGGCATCACTATTTTCTATTGGATTCACTTAGTCAAAATGAACTTATTAAACTCAACTTAATGAGTTCCATAATTTCATTTAAACCGTAGGAAGCCTCGTTAGCAACCGTTGGTTACCTCCTCTGAGGGATTCCCGATCATCCGATAGAGACATCTTAATTTAGTTGAAGTTATGATTTTGTGTGATGTTTGTGATTAAATTTTCAGTTGTTTTATATTTTTAATGTTGTTNATGGTTGATTTTGATGTATAGGAATGTCATAAAGATTTTTCAACATTAATTGAGGCCAATTGACTAGACTATGTGTTCAGTTTGGTGAGATTAAGTCATGTGGTCAAAATTGGGGTTTTGACCCAAATCAAAACTGGGCTCAAATCATGGATAAATTGAGCTTGGATTTGGTTTAGTTTGGTCATAACAAAAGTGAATTTGAGTTTATGATTGTAATTGAGGTCAATTGAGATCAAATTGATGGACATTTGAGTTGGATTTGGGGAAATTTCGGTCTTTAAAGGGCAAGTTGGGGATTTTGCTTAAAGATGGTCAAATTGGCCAAATTGGGTCATGTGGTAGTTGAAAGAAATGACATTAAGAATATTTGAGATTTATTGGGATTTTTTCGGAAATTTTTGAAATTTTTGGGATTTTGAGCTATGGAGGGGTATTTTGATAATTTGGGGGTGTTTTAGGGGTAAAAGGCCAAGATCGGTATTTTGGTAGAGTTGAGGTACCAATCATCACCAATAAGCCATGAACCAATGGAAACCCTATTTTGGGTCCTCTATGTAGTGGTTCTAGCCAGACCATAACCCT
>JXCR01142423.1:108282-149295 GCA_002079205.1 Phalaenopsis hybrid cultivar | reverse complement strand
TTTTTACTTAAATTTACTATATATTTAGAAACATAAATATAATTATCTCAAGCTAACCCCTAATACCAAAGGTCATGTTAAATTTAAAACTTTGAAAAAATAATTAAGTGAGGATAAATAAAATTAAGTTCTTTCTCTTTTTCTAAAAATGATTTTTCTTCTCCACCCCAAACTTAAATTTTTAAAAGATTTTTATATGAAGAACTTTAAAAATGAAGGGTGAAAGAAACCATTAAATACATATAGAAAATCATACGTGTTGGAGATTCTGATTTTTGAACATAAATTTTGAAATACTGCAGGTGCTAATATGAAAACTACAAGGCTAAAAACATTGAATTGCACATAATACATATAAAATTTGCTAGGAAAGAGCTAATCACAATACATAAAAAAAGTGTTGAAAATAACAACAGAACTAAACTAAACTCTAAAGATGAAAACAGTTTTCCACATTACAATTTCACATTACATAAAAAACAAAGCCTTCAACAACATCACAACACAAACAATACATTACACAGTACAAACACAAACAAACAAAAAAAGATCACCAGTCATTATCTTCTTCATCATCGACATCTAACTTCTGCTACTGATATGGAGTATAAGTAGGCTGAATAAGGAACTGAACTGTATGGTCACCCTTCAGGTATCTTACTAAAGCATCATCATAAGCAGCATCATACTCAAATTTCTAGCGAATCAGATCATCAGTGTGAGCATTTATGGCCTCCATATTTTGCATCCTATGATCCATCCTAAAAATATCTCCTTACTAAATCATCATCTGGTCCAACAACTCCCTGTTGCTATGGTCACTTAAAGTTGGCTTACTGGGTTTTAGAAGTAGAAGGAATATCCTTGGCCTGTCTTCCAGATCTCCAATCAACATGGGACTCATAAGTCTTGATGTTGGCAAGCCCAATTGGTCTCTGAGGCTCAATCCTCTCCTCATCAGGTCTGAAATCAACTTCTGCATGCTCACAAAGTGTGTAAATGAGAGCAGGGTGCGCCAATCCACCAGTGGTCTCTCTTAAAGCAATAGATCGAATGTTCATATAAATGATAGAGCCTACATTTATATCTATCACTTGCTGGATACAGTAGTTAAGGATGACTCTATCCTTGGTTACTTCACTATGATGGTTCGTTAGAATCATCCTTCCAGAAATAAAATAATGTTAAGCCTTAAACACTACATTTAACATAGAAAGGGGAAAGTTAACTTTAACTCCATTTTTTTATTTCAAAGACCCTTTCTCACTAGTTAGAAAAGAAATAACATCATCTAAGGCTTGATCAGTAGCAAAAAGCAAATGATAATGACATCTATAAACATCTTCTAATTGATAAAACTCATTAAATTTTCTTGGAGTAAACTCCACCCTTTTTCCTCGAACAAAAACAAAATCATCAGAAGCCTCATGAAGGTTGGCATAAAATTCCATCAGAATTCCAACTATCGCATTGACAGTAAAATAACAAAATTTTTCCCACTGTCAAGCGATAATCAATCGTTCAACTTCTCCTCCCAGATTTTTAAAATTAAAACCTCGGTCCTGAATCACTTTTTTATTTTCTTGAAGACTATGAAATTGAGCACTGGCTCTAAAGCTAATAAGCTTTTGCTCGTCATATTCTATTTTCCTTTTTCTCGATCTAGGTGTCACAGGAAATCTAGAAAAAATTTGATAAAAATTTTGAATAAATCCCAAAATTTCAAAAATAAAAAATGTAAACCACTTTAAATCCAAATCGACTATGTAAGAGTTTTTCACCAAAGCATTTTCTCAAAATCTTCCAAAAAATTTTGAAGTTTTAGATCTAGTCAATGTGAGAAAAATCTTTGGTGAAAATAAAAAATTTTTACTTTAAAGTGTAGCTCTTACCTAGAGAAGATAAAATCTGAAGTTTCTTTGCCTCTAAATCACCTCAAATCCACCCAAGATCAAGCCCTAGGTGCAAAACCGATGGTGGAAGGTGACTTAATGGGTAAAGATGGAGGTTCACAGTGAAAATCATGAATTAAAGGGTTAATTCGTCCCTCTCGGGTCGAAGGTGCCGTCGACGCTATAGTATCGAAATTCATTATTTTGTTTTTTCAAATTTTCAATTTCCTTTTATTTTTCTCCAAAGTTTTTTATTATTATTATTTTTAAAAACAAATTTTATCTAAATTCATAAATACGCATTTAATAAACAATCATTTTCACAAACAACAACAAACAAACTTTTATATATGAAAATACACCTTTTATNAAAGATATGGTGAGGATTTACGTTGCATAAGCAAGCAACCTCGAAGTCCTATGGCTTTGTTGTTTTAAGTATAAGGAAGGAAGATTGGTTTAGCTGGGGAAGACAAATTTTGCTGTTAAAGATGGTCGTGCTGCCCACCATGCTAGCTCCAAGCTCCTTACCGCAACAAGTTTGACTTATCTATTGTGTCAAGTTATGCTGCCCACCAAGCTAGCTCCAAGCTCCTGCTGCGACGAGTTTGAGTTATCTAGTGTGCCATGTTATAACGCATGCTAGCTCCAAGCTCCTCGCCGCGATGAGTTTGAGTTTTCAAGTGTGTCAAGTTATAATGTCAAATCAGGTGGCCCTATGGTTGAAGTTCTTTAAATTTTATAGAGGGCATATTAAAGTTGATTAGAGCAACAGTGGGCCCTATGGTTGAAGTTATAAATTTTATGAGAGCATATTAAAGTTGATTAGAGCGACACCGGTTAGGATCCTACGGTTCTCTCTAAATTTTATGAGGGCATATTAAAGTTGATTAGAGCGACACCGGTTAGGATCCTACGGTACCTTAAATTTTATGAGGGCATATTAAAGTTGATTAGAGCGACACCGGTTAGGATCCTACGGTTCCCACGTTCCGGATTTTATGAGGGCATATTAAAGTTGATTAGAGCGACACCAGTTAGGATCCTACGGTTCCCTCATTCTGACATCACTATTTTCTATTGGATTCACTTAGTCCAAATGTTGGGTGAAATTTGGGGACTTGGCCAATTTGAGGCTAAATTTGGGAATTTTGGATTTAGGCCAAAATCAAATGGACGTGAGGCTTCATCAAGGACAATTGATGGTTGATTTTGATGTATAGGAATGTTATAAAGATTTTGCAACATTAATTGAGGCCAATTGACTAGGCTATGGGTTCAATTTGGTGAGATTAGGTCATATAGTCAAAATTGGGGGTTTGACCCAAATCAAAATTGGGCTCAAATCATGGACCAATTGAGATTGGATTTGGTTTATTTTGGTCATATCAAAAGTGAATTTGAGTTTAGAATTGGAGGCTTGGATTTGGTTTAGTTTGGTCATATCAAAAGTGAATTTGAGCTTAGGATTGGAATTGGGTCAATTGAGATCAAATTGATGGACATTTGAGTTGGATTTGGGGAAATTTGGATCTTTAAAGATCAAATTGATGGACATTTGAGTTGGATTTGGGGAAATTTGGGTCTTTAAAGGGCAATTTGGGATTTTGGTTAAAGATAGTCAAATTGGCCAAATTGGATCATGTGGTAGTTTAAAGAAATAAAATTATAAATATTTGGGATTTATTGGGATTTTCTGGGAATTTTTGGGATTTTGAGATATGGAGGGGTATTTTGGTAATTTTGGGGTGTTTTAGGGGTAAAAGGCCAAGATGGGTTTTTTGGTAGATTTGAGGTACCAACCATCACCAATAAGTCATGGACCAATGGAAACCCCATTTTGGGTCCTCTACATAGTGGTCTTAGCTAAACCGTAGCCCTAGGGCTAGTAGGTTTAAGGGACCAACTACATGAGTATCCCAAAAGGTCAAGGGATCTAGACTAGAAATTTGAGTTCATGGTTGTGAGTGATTGTGGGTGCAGATAAGTGTAGTGAGTTCTTTAGCTCCAGACCAACACCCAAAGTCAACCCTAAGGTCCAGCAATCCTGAGGGGCCCAGACCAACACCCAAGATCAACCCTAAGGTCCAACAATCCTAAGGGAGACTCATCTTGAGTGGTCACCACATTGACCCCACCTACTAAGTATTTAGAGGTTGAGAGCAATATGTGGAACTTCAAGTTGTGTGGAGAAGAGTTTTAAATTTCTAATGGTGAGGATTCCATGTCTAGTTTTCTAGGAATAGTTAACATGAAAAGTCCTATGGCTATACCCTAGGCTACTAAAGAGGAAAAACTAAACCTCCACAAAAAATGAGGTCAACAAAGTCACAGTGCAAGGAAGACGAGTCTTGTCTCAGATTGACTTCGAAACTCTACACAAGCTTGGAAAAGAAGAAACAATAAATACAGTTGCAGACATCAACGAAGATTGGCGTAAGTCATTAATAGAAAATTTGCATACTGGAAAGCTGCCATAAGAGAAGCCTGAGGCGCACCACGTCACAAGAAGGGATATGTCTTACGCCCTGATGGGAAATGTTCTCTACAGAAGATCATTCGACCAGATGTGGCTACGGTGTTTGAGCAGAGCTGAAGCACATAATATTGTTAAAGAGGTACATGCAGGACTGTGTGGCGCTCACCAGTCATGGCCGAAAATGAAGATGAAGATCAAAAGACTCGGGTATTATTGGCCAGCAATGATGTCTGATTGCATGGATACAGTCAGAAGATGTCATCAATGCCAAGTGCATGGGGTGGTCTTACACTTCAAGCATGTAATGTTACCAATAAACGGATGATATCTAAAAATTTATTACGCAACCTCATGTTGCTTACCTCTACTTACTTTGAAACTTTGAAACTTTGATGTTTTAGGGTTATCTATATGGCTAAATGTCTATGACCGGGTCCAAATTTTGTAATTAACCTCAATATAATGAAAAATTTTGACAAAAATATTTCAAACATTATATTTTCTTCTTTTGACTTTTAATTAAATAAAACTCATACATAAAATTCATCGAACCCAAAACAAACTCAAATTTACTTTAATAAATACTTTATTTTGTTCTTGTTCATGACAAGTTTCAGCCCACTGATGTTTTTCTTATCATCTGTAAAAAATTTTTGGGTCAACGACTGATCTTTGCTTTCCAGGATGGCTGGAACCTCAAATTAAATCAGGAGATGGTGCCGCGGGGCGGCACCATAGACTTCAACATGGATTTCAACCAGGTTGACATGGACTACGAAGGTCCTCTAATGGACGTAGTCAGCTATAAAGAGAAAGAGTGACTTCCTTCACTAGTGAGAGTGACCACTAAAGATAATGTATCACGTAAGGGAAATAATGGGATAACAGAGCGAGACTCGATGGAGGGGCCCAGCAGTCTGACCTCCATGGTAGTTACACCTGCTGAAGGCTTAATAGCTGCCAATAACAAATGTCTACCAAGTACTCTGCTTCGCAGGACACAACGCAGGAACGCCGGCCGCAAGAAGCAGAGTGTTTTTCTAAAACAAGAATGCAAACGTCAAAGAGAGACGAACAACTTGCTCACCCCTATTCCTGAGGGGCACATTTACGATCCAAACCTGAAAGAAACTTCTGCTAGCTTACCAACCACGGATGAAGAACTAGGGTTTGTGACAAATTCAAACACACTTTCAGTTTCAGATGTTTTGTGCAAGGGTTGCCCGACATGCAACGTTGAAATATCGGCCGAGACATCAGCCACGGGCGTGTTTGTAGAATGACCAGATTGTAATGTTCTGCATCTATACTGTTTCAATACATTGGAAGAGTACACTTCAAGCACTAACGAGTCTCAGACTTCAGATTTCATGATGGATGAACCATATGTCCCGTTGAGGACAGATCAGTACGTACCGTGGAGCCCAGGGTCGTACATCCTGTTAGAGGTCAAGTCTCATATTCCAGAGCGACCAGCACCAGTTTGGGTTCCAGCCAATGCTCGAAGGAAGGAACGCCCGCGACAGCTGCCAACCCCTTCTATGGTAGAGTACTACAAAATAAGCAAAGTAAATAAAAGACAATTTGAGTTTTGTGAAGAAGTTCAGGGAAAGTTTGTCAACATATTGGAAGGCCTGCAGCTGTACACCGGGATTTTCTCCGAGACTGATGAAAAAAACATTCTGGACTGTATCTTCGATTTAAGAGATAGAGGCAGAGCTGGTCTTTTCATGGAAAGGACATATTCCGAGCTAAAGAAATGGATGAGAGGGAAGGGAACAATCACCATCCAGTGTGGCTATTGTTATAACTTCACAAATGACTGATAGGGGAATCCGTCTGGGATCCTCAGGCATGATCAAGTAGATATGCTACCGCCAATGATAAAATGGTTGATTAAAAGGATGGCCAAATGGAATATTCTACCTGCTACCTGAATTTCCAACAGTTGCATTATGAATATCTATGAAGAGGGTGATTGCATTCCCCCACACATTGATCATCATGATTTTGTGAGGCCCTTCTGCACGGTCTCATTTCTGAGCAAAAGCAATATTTTATTTGGGAAGGAAATCGATATTGTCGGCCCTAGTGAATTCAGAGGTTCTATGGAGATTCCTCTTCAAGTCGGTTCAGTACTTGTTCTCAAGGGCAACGGTGCAGATGTTGCCAAACATTGCATTCCACGAGTACGACATCGTAGGGTGTCTGTG
The DNA here is from genome assembly GCA_002079205.1 of Phalaenopsis hybrid cultivar. Taxonomy (NCBI): domain Eukaryota; kingdom Viridiplantae; phylum Streptophyta; class Magnoliopsida; order Asparagales; family Orchidaceae; genus Phalaenopsis; species Phalaenopsis hybrid cultivar. The sequence continues at coordinate 142,711 of JXCR01142423.1, read as the reverse complement.
ACTTTCCACAGGATGGATGACAGTAAAATTCCATACAGATTCCAGCAGGACCTAGAATTGGATTGTCAAACATTGCATTACAGGAGTACGACACAGTAGAGTGTCTGTGACTTTTCACAGGATGGATGACAGTAAAATGCCATATGGATTCCAGTAGGACCTAGAATTGGAGGAGTTACTTCCATACAAGATGTGAGAAGGTTGTACCTCTAAGTACATGCGAAGGGAACTCTTATCCCGGAGCATGACTTAGAAGGTATGCTTGATCAGAGTACGACACCGTAGGGTGTCTGTGACTTTTCGCGGGATGGATGACATTAAAATGCCATATGGATTCCAGCAGTACCTAGAATTGGATTGCCAAACATTGCATTCAGTAGTACGACACCGTAGGGTATCTGTGACTTTTTGCAGGATTGATGACAGTAAAATGCCATATGGATTCCAGCAGGACCCAGACTTAGAGGAGTTACTTCCATACGAGCTATGAGAAGGCTGTACCTTTAAGTACATGCGAAGGGAACTCTTATCCTGGAGCATGACTTAGAAGGACTACTTGATCAGAAGCTCAACATACCTGGCACAGAGGGTTCACTTTCTTTCTTTTAACAGCATGACATGTATCAGATGTATTCAGTCTATAATGTATTCATAGCATGAGATGTTCTCAATGTATTTCAAACTACATAATGTACCTTTTGAGGCATTAGCCTATGATCGATTTATGACATCTTTGTTGGAGCAAATTAATGGAAATTTTTCTCAAATTGTGCCTTTTTGTCAGTTGCCTTTTTGTGCGAGGGATGAAACCCACGAACCACGCGTTGGTTCAAAATTTCAATGAACAAAAACGAAACAACAAATTTTTAACAATAAATAAAATAAAAATAAAAAAAAAATAATCACCAATAAATAAACAACAAAACAAATTTCTTTTTAAAATCAACCAATTAAAATTAAACACTTTAAATACATATTTTGAAAAAATTAAATATGATAAAAACAACAAGAAAATGAAATGAATCTGTCAAGTGGATCCTCTCATTTTTAAAGTTTCCTACTCTTTGTGCACGCAGCACAACGATCTTTATCTACCTTAACTCTCTTCACATCCTCGTAGAATTTTGCATTCTGCATAAAACCCCGCAAAGCTCTACAAATCTTCTACAAAATCAACCTTTCCACACGACACACTTTTGCAAATTCAACACCACAAGCTCTTTATAAATTTCAATTCTTTCATCTTCGAATCAGTATCTAAATTCTAATTCTCACATGTCGCGGTCGATACCTAAATTTCGACTCTCTTCTTGAATTGATACTTACATTTCAATTCTCACATTTTGAGGTCGATACCTAAATTTTGACTCTTTTCTCGGAATTGATACCTACATTTCAATTCTCACATTTCGAGGTCGATACCTAAATTTTGACTCTCTTCTCGGAATTGATACTTACATTTCGATTCTCACATTTTGAGGTCGATACCTAAATTTCGACTCTTTTCTCGGAATTGATACCTGCATTTCAATTCTCACATTTCGAGCTCGATATTTAAATTTTGACTCTCTTCTTGAATTGATACTTAAATTTCAATTCTCACATTTTCGAATCAGTACCTAAATCCTGATTCTCACATTTCGAGGGCGATACCTAAATTTCGACTCTCTCCTCAGGATTGATACCTACATTTCAATTCTCACATCTTCGAAACAGTACCTAAATCCTGATCCTCATCTTTCGAGGTCGATACCTAAATTTCGACTCTGTTCTCGAAATTGATACTTACATTTTAATTCTGACATTTCGAGGTCGATACCTAAATTTTGACTCTCTTCTTGATTTGATACTTAAATTTAAATTATCACATCTATGAATCTATACCTAAACTCTGATTCTCACATTTCTAGGTCGATACCTAAATTTTGACTCTCTTCTCGGGATTGATTCCTACATTTCTATTCTCACATCTTTGAATCCGTACATAAGTTCTGATTCTCATCTTTTGAGGTCGGTACCCAAATTCCAACCCTTCTTGTCTTTTCGGAATTGATACTTAAATTTCAATTTCCACCTCGGGTCAGCACTTACATACTGATTCCCATCCTTTATAAAAACCTAAAATTCCATACCTCGAAATTCACTCTTCGATCCCCCGCGAGAGTCCCTCCTTAATTTCAATCATACGACCATCCGCTAGTATCCCCAACAGAAATAAAACAAATCACACACACAACTCTACAAATACTTCCGGGTTTGTTGATTTAGGAGTTTGTATTGGTTTTTTTTTATCACATCGGTCAACATGAATATGCATGGTGTGCTTGCCCAACACACCACACTTATTGGGAGTCCATTTGTTGACTGCGCTTTTGGTTAATGTTTAGTTTTTCCTCTTTAGTAGCCTAAGATCTAGCCATAGGACTTTCCTTTTGACTATTCTTATAAAACTAGACATGGAACCCTCACCATTAAAAATTCTACCATCTTCTTTACTCAACTTGAAGTTCCACATATTGATCCTAACCTCTAGCACTTAGTAGGTGGGGTCACTATGGGGGAAACTCAAGATGAGTCACCCTTAGGACTGCTGGACCTTAGGGTTGACCTTGGGTGTTGGTCTGGAGCTAAGGCACTCAATACACTCATCTACACTCACAATCACTCACAACCCTAAACTCAAATTTATAGCCTAGGTCCCTTGATCTCATTGAGATACTCATGTAGATGTCCCCCTAAACCTACCAGCCCTAGGGCTATGGTTTGGCTAAGACCACTATATAGAGGACCCAAAATGGGGTTTCCATTGGTACATGTCTTGTTGGTGGGTGTACCTCAACTCTACCAAAATACCCATCTTGGCCTTTTACCCCTAAAACACCCCCAAATTACAAAGATACCCCTCCATAGCCCAAAATTTCAAAAATTTCGAAAAAATCTCAATAAATCCCAAGTATTCCCAATTTCATTTTTCTCAACTACCACATGACCCAATTTGGTCAATTTGACCATCTTTAACCAAAACAAACAAATTTGCCTATGAGGGCCCAAATTTCCCCAAATTCAACCCAAATGTCCATCAATTTAACCTCAATTAGCCCCAATTCCAATCTTAAACTCAAATTAACTTTTTAGAAGGCCAAGATAAACCAAATCCAAGCCTAATTAGCCCATGATTTGAGCCCAATTTTGATTTAGATCAAAACCCCAATTTTGATCATATGACCTAATCTCACCAAATTGAATCTATAGCCTAGTCAATTGGCCCCAATTAATGTTTCAAAATCTTCATAACATTCCTACAAATCAAAATAAATCATCAATTGGCCTTGGTTAAGCCTCAAATCCATTTGACTTTGGCTTAAATCCAAAATTCCCAAATTTAGCCCCAAATTGGCTAAGTCCCCAAATGTCACCCAATTGATTGCCTTAACCACCAAACTGACATCCAATTCATGTTGAAAACCCTTCATAGGGTCCTTTGACCATTTATAACAATCAATTTGGACTTAGCCCAAGGCTAACCCAAGCTAGACCCAAGCGACCATTTACAATAATCAATTTGGACTTAGCCCAAGGCTAACCGAGCTAGACCCAAGCCTAGCCCAACATGACCAAATTGACTAAAATTCAAAATTCCCTCAAATTGTCCCTTCAATTGAGCTCAAAACCACTTCCACCCTTCACAAAAGTTGTTCCTTATGATCATGTACACCAAATTAAACATATTTTTGGGCCAATTTATGTGGCTAGCCTAGACCAAACCTAATATTTGGTCATTTGCACCTACTTGGATCCATGCATTAATGTGACCTAACCACCCTAAAATCATCAAATTAACTCCACCACAGCCATTAGTTGGACTTAGTGACCAGTACAAACACTTTAAGACCAGCTAAATCAAGCCATGGACCAAAGGTCCCCTAAATCAAGTGATATTATTTCCAAAAATGCATGTACTTAAGATATCCTTACCAAAATTAAGTATTATTGCACTAAATTGCTCCTGGCCACCTCCCCCTGGCCGGCCGGCTAGCCTAGTGGCCGAAAAAGTTCAAAAATTAGAGCCACCCCCATGGCACCTCAGCCAAATCAAACCTAGAGGCCAGCTCAGCCAAACTAATTAATGGAGCTCCTCTGCCCTCCACCTAAGCACCACAATACACCCAAACTTATGACCTGAGAGCCACCCCATGGCCATTTCTATAAAAACTCGCCTCCAAGGCCATGGGAGGTGTGTTGAAATTTCCTTAGAGAGGCCTCTCCAAACTTCCCATAGAGCTTCCCTAAGATCCCCTCAGTGCATTCCAACCACTTTCTCCCACTAGTTCCCATTGCTGGAGCTCAATTTTGAGCTTGGAACCTTGCCGGTAACCAGGACAGAGCCCATTACACCTCCACACACCACCAAACTAAATAAAACTCTACCCACACCTTCACAACCAAGAAAGAAGCTAAAGCCCCATAAAATCCCCCTTCCACAGAGCCTCTACCATAGCTTTAAACAAACACCCAAATCCGGTCGTGATCAAATACATACCTAGACCTTACACTAAGACTAGGGACTCAATCCCTAGTCTCCTTCGACCCCAACAAACATGCCAAGACCCTCTGATTGAAGCTTCACTTCTCAGAGCAAAGGTATAAAACCTCACCTCATCCCAAGCCTATTTTGATTCCCCATTTAATTAGGCTTAATTTAATTGCATGATTACAGTATGGATGTGTTCGTCTCACTTAGACGAGTCCATAGGATCAAACCCAAGGTGATTTGGTTGAGTCTAGGCTGAGATCTTAGGGTTTTAGTGTGGAGAGTCACGGGACCATTCTATATGGGACGATGACGAGGAGCCGTTTGATCGAGCGTGTATCAAATGGATGGAGGAGATCGAGCTAGACAGCGCTTCGGGACATAAACAGTGGGCCGAGGCAGTGCTGAGGTGGATGGCGGCGTCAAATGAAAGTGTCCCATCTGGAGTTTTGGAGCCGTTGTAGGTTGAGGTGGCATGCACGGTTTAAATAGATAAATAGGCATTTTTCCTATTTATTTAAATACCTCTAACTTAGAAAATTCATAACTTTGTGTAAAAAAATCAAAAAAATAAAATAAAAATATCCACTTGCTCAGTGAATAGAGAAAAACAATGTGAAATAAATTTCAAGTCTATTTGATGCAATTTTATTTTTAATTAATTAAACACTGTTTTAAATCATTTGATTCTCTATGCATATTGACACATCACCTTGGCTTGAAATTTTGGTATGTTGTAGCCTATGTTAAGAGAAACATCCTCTAATTTTTCCAAAGTCAGACAAAGTCCCTATACAGAGATCTGTATTTTTCAATTTTTTGCACATTATTCCCTTAAAATAAACATGGAAATTAGCATGTTGATTAAAGAATTCCAAGAAAATTTTGGAAGGTCCACCATGACCAGGGAAGCTTTTGAAAATAATTTCATGGGTCAAGTCATTTAAAATATACCTAATTTTCACAAACCCTAAATCATTAAGATAATTAATTTTTTAAAATATAAACATTTAAATGACTTGATTTTTGATCACCGCCATGGTTTATGGTCCAGAGAACTCATTATAAAAATTTCTAAATATTTTGAGTTCATTTAAAAACCTAAGTTGATTTTTAAAGATAAACATAATTTTTGGCATTTAAATGATTTTTAAAAATCAAAATATAACTCAAAAATTTATAAAAAACTTATTTTTTGAGTTCTCTGATATTAGGGGTATTTTCTAAGAATAAACAAATATTTAAAATGAAAACTTGATTTTTAGCTTATTTTTAGCGTTTAAATAATTAAAAATCCCTAAAAATCAAAAAAATAATTAAACTTATGAAAATGTTCTAAATTGCTTCCTAATCAATTAAGAACAATTAAATGTTTTTTTTTTCTAAATAAAGATATTGAATTTTAAAACTTAAAAATGAATTTTTAAAGGCTAAAAATGAGTTTTCACTAAAATAATTCCAACAAATCAAATAAAATTCAGAAAAATATAAAATCTTCTCCTCTGAGTACTCTGACCTCAGGGAGACTTTTCAAAAATACAAAACTTAAATTTCTCCATTTAAAATATTTTATATTTCATAAATATCCGAGAACTTAAAATAAATGTAATAATTTAAATAAAATTAAAAAATAATGAAATTTGGTCCAAAGACTTCTCTAGTCTAAGTCTACCTCTATTCAAATTTAGTAAAAATTTCAAGGGATTAGGATTTATCTTGGTCAAGTTAGGAATTTTCTTTGAAAAATCCTATTTTTGCATAAAAATAATTATATAAATTAAATTAAATTTTAAAAAAATCACATTATATCCTCTGATGTCTTAATTGACCCATGAATGAGGTAGGATAAAAATTTTAAAATCATTTGAATTGAATTTGACAAATTATGAAGTGATAGAGCCTTAGGGGCAAATGTGTAATATTGGAAATTTAGCCTTAATTAACATTTAGGCTTAATTCGGGTAACCTCTGATTTTAATCAATTTATTTGATGCTTGAAACATAAGGGGTTAATTGGTAGAAACAAATCTCACCTTCTTAAACGAAAAACATAAGTTAATAAATTTCTAAATTATTCAAATTTGGAAGTTTATTGAAATAACATGAATCTAGGACTTAGAGGTATGACTTTTGAAGTTAATAATTAATCAATTTAATACCCTATTTTGATGTTCAAATAAAATTCAAATCATGAATCATGATCACCTTAAGCTTGATCTTTTCAGAGCTAATTAAGACACTCACCTAGGCATTAAGGGCTTAGTACTAACTTATGCTAAATCAAGTTTCATTTAAATGAGAATCAGAAAAGTAAATATCACTGAAAATTAAAACATCTCTTAAACACTACAAGCCCAATTAGGGTTAAAACTTGGCTAAGTGTTCGAACAACATTAACTTGTCTCTTTAACGGTCTTCACCAACATAATTCTTAAATTGAATTACAAGTGATAATTTCCCTATTTTTAGAGATAACTGAGACATGAATGTTCACTGAGCATTAAGGGTATTTACAAGATGAATTACTAAGCAACATAATAAGTTTAAAAGAACTTAGGATTTTTCATCAAGCAGCGAGAAAGTAGCATGGATTTGCTTCTTTCTCAAGATCTGTTGAGCATCTCAGAGATCTACTAAACTTAATATGTTTTGCTTGACAAAATCTTCCTTAATTAAACTCCTAAGGATCCACCAAGATATGACATAGGGTTAGGAAAACTACCAAAACTTTACTTTTCCTACTCTCTATAAACTATCTTAACATGCATTTGAAGTTTTAGGTGGTAGAATGAGAAGACTCGCCAGGTCGCTTTTACAGTTTTCAATGTTGTCTTTCTTGTACTTTCATACTGTACTTTTCTACCTGCAAAATTTGCATGCTAAACAACGACGCCACCCTGCATGAAAATTAAAACTATCGGGATAACCAAAACCAAAACCAAAACTAAAACTAAAATCAACCAAGATAAAATCCACCCCCACAACATTCAAAATATAAAACAACTCAAAATTTAATCACAAACATCACACAAAACTACAACTTCAACTAAATTAAGATGTCTATATCAAATGATCGGGAATCTCTCGGAGGAGGTAACCTATGGTTGCTAACTAGGCTTCCTACGGTCTAAATGAAATTATGGAACTCACTAAGTTGAGTTGAATAAGTTCATTCGGACTAAGTGAATCCAATAGAAAATAGTGGTAACGGAACGAGGGAACCGTAGGATCCTAACCAGTGTTGGTCTAATCAACTTTAATATGCCCCCCTATAAAATTTAAGGAACTTCAACCATAGGGCCACTCGATTTAACATTATAACTTGACACACTAGAAAACTCAAACTCATCGCGATAAGGAGTTTGGAGCTAGCATGGTGGGCAGCACGGCCATCTTCAACAGCAAAACCTTTCTTCCCCAGCTAAACTAATCTTCCTTCCTTAGACTTAAACAACAAAGCCATAGGGACTTCGAGGTTGCGTGCTTATGCAACGTAAATCCTCACCTTATCTTTAGACCTTTGTATAGCCCTGCTATACAATATAAGCCCTAACTCGTCTTAGGATTCCGAGGTTATCGTTTGTCATGACCTAAATCCTCACATCTTCTAAGCCCTAACTCGTCTTAGGATTCCGAGGTTGTTGTTTGTCATGACCTAAATCCTCACATCATCCAGGCTATTTGTGTGATAGTTTCACATGAATGTAAGCCCTCATTAATAAAATTGACAGGATGAAACACTTAAATTTTTCTCCTCAAAATTGAAGTCAAACATTAGGATAGCTTGGGAAGTCACCAAGGTTCTCCTCTGGATCCATGACATCCCCAAGATTTTTCCTCCATTGGGCTTAACAATAGAATGTTCCAAATTTGAACCAATTCCCTTTCACACCTCTACGTCTAATCTCATTGAAAAGTCCTACCCTTTGAAATTCCTTGAAAATAATATTACTTGATTTTTATCGAGAGTCTTCTTAGGTGACTTTGGTCATTTTAAGATGTAATTAATTATAGGGGCTTGCCCTTATAGGAAGCATGTCCAAACCCAGCTTAATATAAACCCTATTTAATCTTTTATATTAAATAGGGGAACTTTTCGGCAAATATAAGGATTTTGCAGACCAGACGAATGTCATACTTTTTTTTAATTTATTTGATCGAGCTTCATGCTCAAGTCTTGTGTTTATCTTTCGGGATAGATACAAGATTTGAGGTATAATGTTATTTCATTTAAGCTATGAAAAATATGGGGTCAGTTTGATTTCATAATTTTCTAAACTTCAACGTCCTTCCAAAGCGGGCGACGGGATTTCGATTCCGGTGACCGACAACTTCTTACGGGCAACTCCTCAACACAAAATAGCGCCAAAATGAACATCTATCATTGCTCTTTCTATGGTTAGGAAAGTTCTCCACAAATTAATAGGTATCTCTTTATCTTCCTCTATATCCAGCACAATGAAATCGACAGGAAAGATAAATTGATCCACTTTCACTAGGACATCTTGTATAACTTCTTTAGGATAAGTTATTGAACGATCTGCTAACTACAGAGTTACAGTAGTAGGGGTTATTTCTCCTAATCCCAATCTTCTGAATATTAATAATGGCATAAGGTTAATGCTTACACCTAAATCACATAAAGCTTTCCCATAAAATCTATCTCCCATCGCACATGAAATTTTAAAGCTACCAGGATCTTTAAGCTTTTCAGGAAGCTTTTTCTAAATAATTGCATTTCACTCCTCACTAAGTGTAACAGCCTCATTATCTTCAAACTTCTTTTTCTTGTTGAAAAGATCCTTCATAAACTTTACATAGTTTGGCATTTGTTTTATGGTTTCAGCAAATGAAATATTACATGTTAGCTTCTTAAAAATTTTCAAAAATTTTGAAAATTGCTTATCCAACTTCTATTAACAAATTCTCAGAGGAAATGGAGGTGGTGGTTTTTCTAAATTATCTTTAAGTGGAGAAATAGGTCTTTCAGAATCTTTCGGAGCATCTTCTTTTGATTCTTTAATTTCTTCTCTCTCTACTTTAGTTTCTTTTTGAGCCTACCTTCCAACTCTCTTCCACTTCTAATTTGAACGGCTTTTACTTGCTCTTTATTCTAGTCTTTTGGATTTATTTCAGTATTACTAGGAGGTGTTCTTTGAGATCTATTACTTTATGAATTTGTAATTTGTCCAAGTTGATTCTCAATATTTATAATTGTAGCTCCTTGACTTTGTAACTAATTTCCCATTTGTAATACCACTTCTTCTATAGATAACCTCTTCTCCTTAAATTGTGGATTACTGTTGAAACCCTGAGGATAAGTAGATCTATAGTTATTATTATTCCTTTGGTTGTTCCAGTTTCTCAATGTGTTTCCTTGATTGTTCCCCCATTGTTGATTACTACCACCTGTAGTATTATTCCAATTAAATTTAGGATGGTTCCTCCAACCTGGGTTATAATCATTTGAATGTGGGTTATTCTGCTTGTTATTTATGACATTCAAAGTTTCTAATGATGCTTGATAATCTACCATTTGGTCGAATGAATTCTCTTCAATGATGAAAATTGGTTGAGAAAAATTCATTCCAAATTGCTTTAACTTCCTTAAAATTGCAACAACTTGATTTGCTAACATATTAAATGCATGAGATTAATGAATAATGGCTACTTTCTTTGTATTCACCCTCTCAGAAGGCCATTGAAAATTATTGGTAGTCATTTATTCAATTAAAGCATAATCATCATGAAATGGTTTTAATATCAACGAACCACCACCATGGGCATCGATAATAGATCTAAGGGATCCAGCTAATCCATTATAAAAATTTGAATTATTAACCAATTTGGTATAGGAGATCTAGCTAATCCATTATAAAAAGTTTGAATTATTAACCAATCTGGTATAACATGGTGTGGACACTTTCTTAATAGTTCTTTAAATTATTCCCATGCTTCATAAATAGATTTCCCTTCAAACTGATTAAAAGATGTAATATCATTTCTAAGCTTCAACGTTTTTTATGATGGAAAATATTTAGCAAGGAATTTTTGTGCTAAATCACCCCAAGTTCTGATTGATCTAGGTGCTAACAAATTCAACCACATCTTAGCTTTATCCCTCAGTGAGAAAGGAAATAACTTATGTTTTATGACTTCATCTGATACACAATAGTATTTAAATGTAGGGCACAATTCTAAAAAATTTGCAAGATGTAAATTTGGATCTTCAATTGGTGATCCCCCAAAATGATTATTTGATACCATTTAGATAATAGCAAGTACAATAGGTTCTTGAATACTACAATGAAGTTCATCTACCGTAGGGTTGGCATAATCTCGTAAAGATCTAAATTCTTGATGAATTTCAACATGTTTCTCATTTTTGTTTCCCATTTCTGTAATTTTTTTAGATTTTTCAAAATTTTTATATTTTTTTTATTTTTCTAATTTTTTAACAGTTCACTCTAATTCTGAATCGTAGGGCACTAGTCCTTTAGAACCTGAACTACGCAAACACTAACACAAAATAAAATACTATAATAAGAAATTCCTAAAATAACTTTTTAAGAGTTTAAATAAGATTTTATAAAAATAGAAATTTTATTTCAATTACTTTTTAAAATCTTCCCCGACTACATTGCTAAAAACTTGATTCTATTACTACTTATTTGCACAGTTTAACAATGACTTTAATGATCTTTTTCACTTATGTTATCTTACTTTGTAAAAGAACCAAAAACTTGATCCTCAAGAAAGTAAGAATTTAACTTTTTTAATATATCTATATATATTGGGATACTACGCAAGTATCTGTATCATTATTAAGTAATATAAGACTTTTTGTTTAAGACATGAATATCAAACCCACAAGGAAATATGCAATATGCACAAATTTTCTATTTTTAAAAAGACAATTACTTAAACTATATATATATTCTCAATAAGTAAAATTCAATTCTTTTTAGTATTTTTGATTTTTTGACAAAACAATAAAACTTCTAATGTAAAAGAAAAGCAATTGATACGAAAATTTCTTTCTCCTTATCATGAATCAATAATAAGTAAAAGAATTTTGTTGTAGAAGTATGCAAATTGTGTTGTTCCAAATAGGAGCAATAATATTCGTTACCCTTACTAAAGAATATTGGCAAATTTAAAGTTTGAATAGTTCTGAAGACCGGCTAGGCAAGGAAGATACAAGCTCTCACTCGAGAGTTCCTTCGATTCCCTCCATATGGGGGCTAACATCTCATATCAGAACCTAAAACAATAAACCAAGTTGGGGGCTTTAACTTGTCATTGGGCTAACATCTCGTATCAGAACCTAAAACAATAAACTAAGTTGGGGGCTTTAACCTGTCACATTAAAGTCCTATAACTCTACACCCTTTAAAGTTTATTTCTCTATTTATTAACACTAAATCATATGAATTACATTCTCATTCATACAACTTCATATGATTCTTTCCAATGGTTGATTGAGACAATACCAGCCCGGTTCTTACAAGTTCTCACAACAAATTTTAACATTTGGACAGGCCAAATCAAGAAGTAAATGAAGTACATGGAATTAAATCATCACAAATTCTTCCAACATTAAAAATCAATACTCTCCACAACTTCCATCCAAACTTTAGTTACTTATCATTTTGTGGAGAAAGATAAAGAAAACTACTCATAATCCATGTAGAAAACAAAACCACACTTTAGTTTAAAAGTAGAAATCATTGTAAAACTAAAAAGAAGTTTCGATTAAAACTAAAAGTAGTTCAAAACAAAAGATAAAAACTTATCTCAAATCCTCCACCTAGCTCTTGAAGTTCGTTTGAATCTCTTCTCTTTTACAACACTCTTGACTCTCACAGTAAAACGAAAAACAAAAAGGATAAAGTAAATTTGTGGTGACTGAAAATCTCTCCAAAACTCTCTCCTTTCCAACACTTTTCAAAACTTTCAAGCACACTTTAAAAAGTTTCAACTTCATTCTTTTATAAATCTCCAAGAGGTACATTGATAACTCTTCAAAATATGTCCCAATTTGATGTATTCTCCAAAGGATTCGTCCTTTCATAAGTCTTTTAATAATATTTTCATTTTTAGTGGTCATAACCACCCTCTTTAGCCAATAGGTGCCTCAAATATCCCTTCAAAATTCAAAAAAATGAAGTAAACTTTCACATAACTGCCTCTGACGCTTGAGGGCAGGGCCTCTGGTACTTAGGCGTGCCCTTCTCTGTTTCACTGACGCTTAAGCGCCGGATTTGACGCTTAGGCGCCAAAACACTTTAGTTGTTTGTTGTGTTGGATTGTATTTACTTTCATTACTAAATTATATGAATGTTTGTGTTTGAAATTTTGATGTTCAGATTTTAGTGTTAGGATGTTTTGGTTTCTTTATAACACTGAATTAGATGTTTGTTGGATTGATAAATGTTAGTTTGTAATAATGTAGATTTTTTGTATAAAAGTGAGTTTTGTCTTGTTTATGAAAGATGTATGTTATAGTAACGTTTAATCATGCTTATAAGGGTTCATTTGAGTAAATTAGAGGTAGAAGTAAAGTGGTACTAAGCAGATTTTCATAAAATTTGAAATCTAAAAAGATTAAGGAGTTGTTGCTTGATGCACCAAAAATAAGAAGAAGAACAAGAAGATGATGATGATGGTGATGAAGTGATGAAGAGTGATATTTTTATGAGTTTAGTTTAGTGTGTTTTGATGCTTGTTTGTTATTTGTTATTGAGATGTGTTGTACTTTCATTTTAGATTGTTGTAGTAAAGACTTTTATTTCATGTTGTGGTAGTAACTGTAGATTTTTACTTTTCCTGCATTTTTAGTATTTTTCAGTTTTTGTTTTTCAGTTCTTGTATTTATATTTTTAATTCTCAACAAATTCTTTAGAAAATATTATATCTCATTTAACATTTTAAAGCCTGTATGATGTTTTTAAAGTTAGTACCTGCAGTATATTAGAGCCCAGTTTCATAATCAGAAATCCTCTGCAAGTCAGTTTTTATTTTCATGCATTTATTGTTTTCTTTCACCTACTTAATTTTGTACTAAAATATTTTTTAAAAATTTTCTTAGAAACTTAAGTTTAAGGGGAAGAAAATTTTCTTTTGAAAAGAAGTAAGCTAAATTTTTATTGTTCTCAATTAACTATATTTTTAAAATTAATTTAACATGACATGGGATATTGAGATTAAACTTTAAATGACTATACCTATGTTTATAAATATTATGGTAAATTTAGTTAAAATGTTTTTAATAATGAAGGTCAATTCTAAAGTTAAAGATATTTGGTATGATATGATAAGACTATGTTTTTTATTTAGAGTAAAGGAAATTGTATTTTTGAAGTGTTAAGAATTTTATAATTTCATGTAAGGAGAAAAGAATGAGACTTTATGAAAAACCATAAACTGATATGAATTTATTAAGTGAAGAAAGGTAAGGAGTTTTGACTTTAGAATAGGATGGTGAAGTTCAAAACTATTAAAGGCTATCCAGATATAGTAATCCTCACTTGAAAAAGAAAAAAAAAGAAGGGATTAAAAAGATCCTAAACAAAAAAAAGAGAAAAAAGAAAAGAAAAATAGGTGAGAAGAAGCTTGAGGAGATGCCTAATCAAAAATTGGCTTCACTTGAATCAACTTAAGAAAGGAGCTTGATTACATTTTCTAAACTTGTATTGGAGTGTTAGTAGTATTACTAGTAAAGTTTTCATGATGGACTTTTTTATATGAATGTTCGAAATATCCTTAATTTGATAAATTACAATTCTTCTTAAAACGAAAAAAAATTCATAAATCTTAAAATTGATTACTAAGTACTCTTAGACTTATAATTTGAACATAAGTTATTAAAGGTTTTTCTTAAATTTTGTTATATTATTTATTAAGCTAAAGTATAGAAGTTATGAGTTGATCTCTATCCTAAGTCATATTCTTTTATGTAATAACAGTGTCACTTAAGGACAAGTAACATTTAACTATGGGGGATTTTGATACACCAAAATAATATGTTATTTTAAGTATATATTTTATGCCTACTTTTGGTGATATTGCACTTTAAAGAAGGCCAATTTTTGTGTTTTTGATGCATGTATATCATTTCTAGATATTTAGAGCAAAAGTAGAAAATAGGATGAAATTTGGAGTCAAAACAGCGAATTTTGGGAATCTGGCGCATGATGCGCCATTTGACAGAGTCTTGGTGTATGAAGCACTGGAGATAACTATTACAAATTAAGGCGATTCAAAGCAAATTTTTAAAGGGACACTTGTTCTAAACACTTTTTAGACTAATTTAATGCATCTAGACACATTGAAATGTTCTTTTATGAAGAGATATGTCTCTTGGATGAAAAGACACATCTTTTGAATTCAAAAGAGTTGGCTTTTAGAGGGAATTTTGGAAGGAATTTTGAAGCGACTTTTCAAAGGGACACTTGTTCTAAACACCTTTGAGACTAATTCAATGCATCTAGACACTTTGGAAGGTTCTTTTATGAAGGGTTATCTCTTGGATTAAATGACACATCTTTTGAATTCAAAAGAGTTAAGTTTTGGAAGGAATTTTGAATTCCTTTTGAAAGAAGGCAACCCCTAATAAAAGAAAAAGACTTGAAGGAGTTGAGGGTGACGTGAAAGGGGGGTGGCGTGAAAGGCAAGAGAAAGAGATAGAGAGAGAAACTTAAGGGCTTGGAGATTTTTTTCAAGGGTTGTAAGAGGAGAGGGTAGGTGAGAGATTTCTTCTTTATTACACTTCTAAGAGAGAATTGAGAGTTCTTGTAAAGAGAGAAATGCTTGAAGAGAACTTCTAGGAATTTGCTTGGGAATGACTGTGTGATAAGTTGTGTATTTTATTTCTTTTATTTTGTAAACGTGTTTTTATATATGATTTTGTGAAAAAGTAATTTTATTTTCTATGGTTTTAAATGTTAATAATTTATGATGATTTGAACTCCGATCGTCATTTACTTTTCGATCTGACCAATTGAAATGTTAAAATGTGTTGAGAAACATATGTTCCGAAAGGTCTATAATTTCTAAAACATGGGGAGAATCACATTTGATTTCATAGGAGGGTATGTCATCTATGGAATTGAGTGCAAATAAATAGGGAAATATACTTTGTTGGATGCAAAATTTGAGATTTTAAAATGATAGATTAAAATTCCCACTTTGGTATAGTTTATTAGAAACTAATGTGAGATTGTTAGCCCTTAGGGGAGGGAGTAGTGGGAGCTCTGGAGTGGCAGACGGTATCCTCCCAGCCTAACCATGAAATTAGGGACTAAACTCTGGATTAATCAATGTTCTTTATAACACTCGGAAGAGGGCAAAGAATAAGATTGTTTCTATTTGGCACAAAACAGTTTATATATATTTTTTTCAAATGATTTTAATTTCTTCACAATCCACAAGTTCATTGTAAGGGGAAGAATGGATTTTTAAATTTGAACTATCCATCAACAAAAAATTTATTTAGTTTTCATAATTTTACTTTTGAAAGTTTAGTTTCATGTTTAGTTTACTTTTTCTTTCAATTGCATTTTAAATAACATTCACTTTAGTAGTTAATATTAAAACTTCACACTTTACTTTTTGTATTTTTAAAATAGTACTTTAAAATATAATCTCAAGAACTATTTACAGGCTTTTCCAACTTCCCTGTGGGATTGATATCCAGGACTCCATTAGAGTCCTTTATTACTTAAGCGATACATATACTTGTGTTATTTTTAAACGGGATTTAGCAGTTTAAAATAGTTTTAAAGATAAACTATTTTTATTAAAGTTATTTTTGTTGAGATTACATTGCATTTTATTATTATATCTGTCATGTGTAAATTGTAATATTGAAAAATAATTGCCAAATTAACACACTAAATCTACCCGCATCAAGATCCAAACTCAATTTTAAATTGATAAAAGAATCTAACATGTCACCATAGAAACATTAATTCTACGCTCATCAAAACTTATCTCCCTTTCTATTTGCACTCCCCTCAGACGATTACAACGATTCTTGCCAAAGTTAGCTATTGTATTCACTAATTGGTGAAATCATAGCCCTTCTCGGTCAATATGTCTTGCAACAGATTTTAACATAAAAAATGGCCAGTTTGTAAAGTCAATGAATAATCGGTGAAAATACCATCACAATTTTATAAAACAAAATGAAATCTTTCAATCAATCTCATCCCACTTAATTAATTCTCATATACAAGGCGAAATAAAGGAAAACTACTCAGAATTCATGGAAATAAAATAAAAACACAAGATTTGTATTGAAAGCAAAGTCTTAACAAAAAAAAAAACTCACACAAATACAAATTACTTAACTTATGTTATCTCCCCAAGCAATTCCTGAAGTCTACTTCAAGCAATCTCCAAACTCTTCTTACACAATCAAAGACTCACAAAATGCACTCACACACCCACTCTAAACACACACTAAAACCCACACCAAAACAACTTGAAAACTACTTAAAAACTCTCTAAAAGACTCCTTTTTTTTGTTCAGCCCTTGGTCCCTTTTAATAGATCTCTTAAAATAATCAAGAGTTACTTCAAGCACCTCTTCAAAATTTGGTCAAATTTAATGCCTCTTCTAGAAAAAACCATTTTTGGCACTATAGAGCCACTTTGGAGCTTTTTGGCGCCCTAGACGTCGATTAGCAGGCTCGTTGGTACCAAGGTCTGGCATTATAACACCCATCACGTCAAATACCCTACGCTATGATGCCAAGGGCTAGCACTATGGTGTCATATGATGTTGTGCCATATTGCTCCATTTTCCCTCATTTTCCTCTAAAGATCCATTCCTTAAACTGAAACCAAAAACATGCAAAATATCTTCCTTTAAAATGTAATATCATAAAAAATGTGCATAAAATGAACATTAAATGTATATTCAAAATAATTAATTTTAAGGTGTATTAGAAACCACAACCTCTAACCGTTGCATTGTGGAAATGAAGGGTTAGCCATAGAATTCCAAGAGGATATACAAATTCCAGTGAAATTTTGCAATCATTTAAGGGCACTAGAAAAGTCATGAGGAATGTCTTAGGGATTGAGGAAGCCTCAACTTCATGGTTCTTAGGCTTCTTTTGACCTAGACATAGGCATAAGAAGTAATGTATCTCTCATTGACCGCAAAACACATATGAAAACATGTAGGAAAATCATAATCAACATGATCTCCGAATCACAGAGGCACGAACCTCATCAACCTTAAAGGAACTCACAAATGTATTTCCATTGCTTTACTTTGTGTTGTCTTTTCCTTGCAATGTTTTGCTTAAGCCTTAGGATTTAAATATCTCTTTATGATCATGCCTGACTGGGTTAGTCAAATTCGTAAACTAGAGATTTTTCTATGGAAATAACTGTTACATTTTCGATGTGGGATCGATATGCGGTACTATTTAACTGCATTTCTACTTGACACGTACACTTGCAGTGTACGGTCAACTTGCTCTGCATAAGTTTTGGCACGTCTTCACACCTAAATTGGGCTTGACCACATCGAGAAATATTCGGGCATGGTCATGCCGAGGCTAGGTGTGACCTCGGTGTGATCACGCTAAGCCCTAACTTGGCTTTACTACTTGGGCCTACACCAGACCAAAGGGTAAGGTACATGTAAGTCATATATGACCAAAGTTGAGGTCAACAAAATTAACACTTTATCAAGTGCAATCAATATAGATCAATTAAACATAAATGTGTGTATGATTAGGTTTTAGGTGGTACCTTTCTATCTACACAAGAAATTTTCAGGAAATAAATAGAGTATTACATGTGTGTCAACCAGATTAAACAATTGTGTATCACGTGACTCATAATTGGGTATGAGACAGTGATGGAAAGAATATATTTCTTTTTGTCTAAACTATGTGTCGCAAAATCCTAACTTCTACACAAGTTCCTGTTAGATTACTCCCTTGATAATAAATGACATATAGATAAGAGAGATAGTTCCTTATGTCGATTGAGTGTCTTAAAACTTGAACTCTCCCTTTATGATAACATTCATAAAGAGTTTTGTAGTTATACCCTTCTACCAAGACAAAAACAATACTCTGACAAAATCTTAATTTTAAGATTTAAATATTTGACATTAAATTTTATGTTTTGAAACGTTCAGTTTGACTATTAACTTGCTCAGATCAGGTTGTGGATTATCATAAACTTGAATTTGAAAGATCATTGAAAAAAAAGGATTGAGATTCGCATTTGATAAAAATATATTTGATGACAAAGCAAAAAGTTGCAAGTGTTTATGAGTTCTTGAACTTCTTTAGGTCTCCAAATGACCTCCCATAAAAAAATTAATAAAACCCACCCATTGTAGAACTTCATGCCTCTCATCAAGCAAAGAAGATGTGATTTTGGCATCTTTGAAGTCACATAGAATCCACAATCCTTTATTATATTGAATAATATCCAAGTGCTATTTTTATATAAGAAATTATCTTCATTTTCTTTGTATGCTCAAACATGATATAGTCTTTAATACATTATACTTCTTCACAACACAAATGTGTATATATGAATTGGCTCCAAAATATTATGAAGAAGAAAGAGTATTATGTGTAATATTGTTTGAGATACTTTCCATTCTATCATTGACATGCATAGCATTTTTATGTCCTAATTTTCAAAATAGATGTTCAACCACTTTCTTATATATCATATTTAAGAATCCTTTTGAGTTTAACCTATTGACATGCTAAAACTTATTTCTAGCATTGTTAAATATGTCTAGACATATAAATGTTTCATCAAAAATCATATATCTTTCATTCACCAAATCAATATATTTATGCGTGACACAATCAAACCATCGAGTATTTGATAAAGATGAAAAATATGGCTTGGGTTTGTACCATAAATTTTGATATTTGAGTCAGAATTTGAAAAATGGATGAAAGAGTGGGGTTGATTAGTGAATAACAAGTTTTAGGTGTTTTTTTGGAACCACCAAATCGATGTTTTTATGTGGGTCACAATAAAACTATTTCATAAAAATGAAAAGGGAAATTTAACTGAAAATTTGAAGTTGGATGCATAAATACATAAAAATTTTGTGCTGCGAATGTAAATTTCCAAAATGAAAAATTTGGTTTGGGTTTCACTAAAATTTTGATATCCAGTGATAATTTAAACAATAAATGAAAGAGAGTGGTTGATTAGAAGATAGCAAGCTTCCGATGGTCTTCATGTAATTGCCTTAAAACTAAAGTCTAATTTTTTCCTAAAACAGAAAAACTCAAAATGCACAAAAAATAACAGTTAAAATTAAATGAAAATTAGGGGAAGATTCTCTTCCAATTTACCTTCGATTTGAATCAAATAAAGCATCAAATGGATTATCATATCGGAAATAAAAATTTATTGGGTTGGCATGGTATATTAGGGCATACTGGCGACTTTTCAAGGCGATAGCCATCCGATTAAATCATAAAACTGTCGGCTTTAAAGACAAGGTAAACGATGTGTAATATTTCATATGATAATGAATTGTCAATTTATCGTTTATAAAGAACTGTCGGTTTATCATATGCCGAACTAATGTAACCCGTCGGTTCATACTTACAGATCGTCGAAATGGGTTCTTACCCGAAGCCCACAATTTATTCCGTAGTTTAACCGTAAGTAATTGTATACTTCTTTCCAATATAACAAAAGTTGTCGGTTTTGCCACCGATTTTTTATAGTTATCTGAAAATATTCTGTTAAATCCACGACTAAATCTGTTCATATCTACTGATTAAAAGACAGTGCAAGTGAAGATAAAAGATAAAGTACGAATCAATGATTAAGGTAGATTGAGCAAAATAAATAAGAAGAGCTTAGAACAAATAATGCTTGAAAACAGTTTGGCTCTTTAATGATAATTCCATAATGTGTCTAAGAAATCCACAACCTACCAATTCATCAAAGTGAGGCCTAGAAGAAATAATATAATCGAATTAAAGTTCTTATTTAGAAATTATCTTAAAAAACTTTAGAAAAAAAAAAAACTAATCTTCTAATTGTTTCTTGGCTTAGAGGAGCGAGTCCGAGGAATTAAAGAATAACAAAAGCGGGTGTGGTTTAACAAGTAGTCATGAATAGGACTGTCAAATAACATGTCGTTCGCGAACATCTCATGTTTGCGTCGTTAATATGCCCGTGTTCGATTTGTTTGTTAAGTTTACGAGCCGAACACGAACAATTTTTTTTGTGCTCGATTGAGCTACAAGTCGAAGAAGAACAAAGATTTGTTCATTCATGTTCGGCATGTTTTGGCTCAAAATACTACTCGTCAATTACACACACACAAACACTATATATATATATATATATATATATATATATATCTATATATATATATTAAATTATATTTTTAATAATGTTTTGTTATAAACAATAAGTTTTAAATCTTGCATCAATCCTTAGCATCCTACGACTGTGTGATTAGGGCTGTCAAAACGATTCTTTGTTCGCGAACAACTCATGTTCGGCTTACTAGGCAAACGACCCGAATATGAACACACTTTTTATGTTTGAAATATAAACAAGTCGCTCGTGTTCGGCTCATTTACACCCCTAGTTATGAAGAAGCGAAAACTTTCGGAATGAAAAGAAATGTTTATTCTAAATTTTAAAACGGAATACAGTAAATATTTAAATTTAAATATTGGATGTCCAAATAAATACGTGTTGAGGACAAAAGAATCACATCGCGTGAAATATAAAAAATTATTATATCTTAATTAATGTAAATTTACGTTCGGAGTCTAATAAAAATATATGATATGATAAATGGGCTCTGTATTACGCGAAATAGATGCTGCTTCTTAAACTAAATACAAAATATTTTTATATATTAAATAATAAATAGAATAATATATCTCTGGCGTGGAGTACCTAATCAGGTCTATCAGAGTAGTTAAGCGAAATCTGCCGCCGACTTATACTGCTTGGTGGACTTTGAAGAGCTCGGTTGACTTGAAGATTGCCATTTGCACGACTTGAAATACGTTGTTTATTTGTTTTATTTAGTAGATTTTGTGCTAGTTTCAAGGCGACCGAACAACTTATTTATTTTAATTTTGAAAAGTTTTCATGCATGCCATACCACACAATTCTTATATATTTACATATCCAACACTTAAAACTTTCATATTTAAATTTATTTGACCTAATTTATTTATTTGGTAGGCATACTTAGATTTTTTAATTATTTATTTCTATATTTAATTAGACAAGTATTCCAAAGAAACAAAGGCAGTCATAACATATATAAATTTTCATTTGGACTTCTAATTTTTTTGATTTGTTATCTTTTGTGGGGCATTTACAAAAGTACCGCACATTCTTATGTATTTACATATCCAACGCCTAAATTTCTTTTTTTTTAAGGACATCGGTATTTGGCAGAGGCTCACATACCAATTTCCCATGCGTTAGGCCCCATGATAAGAGCCCGCTCCATGTGTCTAAATATTCGAGAACTCAACACCACTGGGGATCAAACCCATGACCTGAGGGGACTTACAGTGAACCCCGTCAACCAACAGACCACGGCTTGCGGCACAACCTAAACTTTAATTGTACCTACATAACATTTAAATAGTTAACATCAGAATAAAAACAATCATAATGACTAATTGCTTTTTAAACTTGATATACCTTTTTCTTGTATAGGTTTATGACATAGAAGTACTATACATATAAATATGAATATTTAGGGCATAGATTTGTAAATAAAAAGGAATTGTGTTGTAAGTACATTTCCCATTTTTTAAGAGTTTAATTACTTATTTTCTTAAAAAAAATTTGTAAGCCAAAACCACATGATTCTCTCTAAAGGGACCAAACTAGATTTAATGTGGTAAAACCACAATAGAACAATCAAAAAATCTTTTCATCTTGACTTATTATATAATTTTTAGCAGTGCAATCACTGTGGTAGATGTTAATATTAGTGTATAATTTTTAGCAGTGCAATCACGAGCAGCTCCGAGAGAGGCACTTGGTCACTCAGGCCTAGACTTTCACCATTAGCAGTGGTAGTCAGTCTACCGCTGCGCAGTCCGAGTACGAGCTTTGGACCCAGGCGATGGTGAAGAAGAAGGGGAGGGTTTATCACCTTGGAGCGAAGGACATAACCTTCGAGGCTGAGCTCTCCTGTGGTCCCGTACCGAGTTTCCCGAGCTCCTCACACCCATATCGGGAGGCTCTTGTCATGCAAGTGGCTGCAATGAAAGAAGCGAACCGCCGGTTGCGTGAGCAATTGTTAGAAGGCCAACATAGGGTTGATGGCACTATAGGCGCATGGCGAAGACTATATGACCTGCAGGGCAAGCAGACAATGACATCTGTAGAGGAGGAGCAAGAGCAAGTGGAAGAGGAGGAGGGGGAGGAGGAGGGGGATGAGGAGTAGTTTTTTTTTTCCTTTTATTTTTAACTATTATTTTGAGCATTTATTGTGGAATTTTTGGTTAACTTCATTATTCTTATTTGAGACGATTTGTGATAGTATATTTTTTTTCATTAATGTTATTTTTTAGAGCTTTGATATGTGATATGGTTGGATATAATGTAGTATATGATGTGAATTTTATGTTGAGTGCAGGTTGTGAAAATGTAATTGATTTTCTGAATTATTTTTTTCTGCAGAACAAGTTTGCTTTGGATTTACATTTGTTTTGCGTCAAAAAATGACAATAATTTTTTGTTGTTCATCGATATAATCCTCAAATTTCTACGATAATCCGACGATACTTTTCTTTGCCCGATTTATTCCGACACAAAATTCAATGCACATGTAAACTAAACAAATCTCACGCTATTACGATGCAAAAACCGACACAAATTATTTCTATCGAAATATTAATAAAATTAACATCACCGAACCTCAATTTACCCGCATAAAAAATCATATGTAAATCATCTTAAATATCATCGGATTTAACTGATGCAAATTTACTTAATTCCTACCGTGAATCCTACACCCGTATTAATCTTATTTATATATGAAAAATGTCTTTTTTTTTTTCCAAGGTATAAACACGGTTGGGCGGGCCAGCTGACTTTCATTTTGTACTTTGGCATCTTATCCCGGCAATAATTTCGGCCAGCATAACGACAGATTTGGTTTTTTCTTGTTTTACCATTGTCAATACACCAACCTACTAACATGATTTTATATTAAAAGACCATGGTGGGCTTAAACTAGAGTTTTTCAGCATTTTCCTAAGAGTAAGAATACATTCCCATATAAAAATAATTTGTCAAAGAAGGTTAACAACCAATCTGAAGAAAAAGTATTAGGTGGGGCTGTCCTTCCGTGCTGATAACTTTAGAGATTCGAGCACAACATAATATAAATGTGTGATGAATGATGTGCTCGAATCTCAATGATTGTCCGCACATACGAATATCGTAGGTAATATTTGATAAAATGGCTGAGAAAAAGAGGCATGGGATAAGCTTCACATTTGTAACCGTTCGATATTATCGAAACGACACATTTATACAATCTCAGTTTCCTCGGAATGGCATGGTGATAAAAGCCCACCTTTGATTGGCAAATGGAATGATGAGGGAAAATATTTGAATATTTTACCTTTAATTATTTAAAATTTATAAAAATCTAAGAAAGTTAATTAATTGTAACCGTCAAAACTAGCATCAATATTTAAAATTTCATCTTTTTATTTGGCATTCTTATAATTAGGAGACCTTTTATTTGATCTTTTCCTTGAACTTTAATCTTAGCTTATATAATTGAACTTTTAGCTTGATTATCTTAATTAACACTTAAACCTCAATTTCTACTTCAATACCACCTTACCTTTGCATAAAAGGCAAATTTTTATTATGAAAAGTTAAAACAGCAATATTTTTTATATGCTATGAAAGATTTTGTTGTATAAATATCAAAAGGTAAAATTTAAGGGTTAGATATGTAATATATAGGAATTAGGTGGTAACTATGTAAATGCAGTTGAGCAAAGAGAGCATAAAATAATTTTTTTTTTTTTTTTTCAAATTCCCATTGGTTTTTTGGTAGAATGACTTGAGAAAATTTTAAGTAGGATTTTGGTAATCCTGCCAAAGAGCAAACATGTTGCCTTTAAATCCTACAGTTCTTATATCCCATTTTCCTTCTTTTCTTTCTTTAATCCAACATTTAATATATCTAGTTAAGAGATGAATTTATATGAAAGTTGATGTGCATGAAGGAGAGTGGGGCGAATGTGGAGAAAGATGACACTTACCTTCCTCAATAATTTGAGGTAGGAGCGAAACAAAAGGAGGAGAAAGATTGAGGTTTCAAAGTTCTTCATACACTGTGACCCTGTTGTTTCTTCCCAGCTAGCTCTAATAATTCTTATATCATGTGGGTTCAGTCTACAAAAAACACTCTTCCTCGTCTCTATAAACCTTTCTGCAAAAAAAAGAAAAAAAAAATTGATCTTTTAGCATTGAAGAATTAGACAAAAATAACAATATTCAACATTATAAACAATCACTAGCCAAAAATTCAGTCCACAATCCACTGTAGCTCTTGAATCCCTTTTCTTCACACCACTCGCTTTGAGCTCCAGTGTAGCCAATAGCGAGAGCGGGGAATGGTGTTGCGAGCTTGCAAGTGGGGGCGGCACTGTGGTTGTTGATGCGGGAGACGATTTAGTGAGATAATTTTGCAAATATTTTTTGATATTACAAAATCACACGTGACAGATATATAATAAATATGCATTATAATCCCAACAAAAAATACTCTCTATGTAAATAATTAATATTTTAAAACTCTTTTTAAACTGTCAAATCCCCTTTAGTATCAATGCAAGAATTCGTAGATATCGATCCCACATAGAAGTTGGAAAATCCTAAAGTAAATTATGAAAATTATTTTATAACAAAAACAAAAATAAAAGTAAAAATAAAGTGCGAAGTTTGAAAATTAACTACTCAAATGAATGCTAATTAAAATGCAGATGTATGACTACAAAAATTAAATTAAACTAAATACTAAACTTTTAGAAGTAAAATTACAAAAAATTAAACAAAGTTTTTGTTGTGACGGAAAGCTAAAATTTAAGAAAGCATCATTCCCCTTTACAATGTGTATATGGATTGTGAAGAAATTGATTTCATTTAAATATATATATATATAAACTGTTTTGTGCCAAATAGGAGCAATCATATTCTTTACCCTCTTTCGAGTGCTATAAAGAACATTGATTAATCCATAGTTTGGTCTCTAATTCCGTGGTTAGCCTGGGAGGATATCGGCTGTCACTCCAGAGCTTCCACTACTCCCTCCCCTGAGGGCTAACAATCTCACATTAGTCACCAATCAACTGGACCAAATTGGGGGTTTTAATCTGTCACCTTTAAGTCTCCAATTCTGCATCCAACAGAGCATATTTCTTTATTTATTTGCACCTAATCCCATGGATAGCATACTCTCCCATGAAATAATATGTGATTCTCCCTTTGTTGTAGAAATCATATCTCATTTAAGAACATATGTCTCTCAACAACTTTTAACATTTCAATCGGCCAGATTGAAAAGTAAATGGAGATCGGAGTTCAAATCATCACAAATTATTATCATTTAAAATCGTGGAAAACAAAATCTATTCTTCACAAAACCATATCTCAAAGTAGGGAGAGCGATAAAGAAGATTACTCAGAATTCATGAGAAGGATACGACAAAACACAAATTTCATATATAAAAACATGTTTACAAAAAAAATAAAATAAAAATACTAATTATTTCACAATCCTTCTCAGGCAAATCCCTAGAAGTTCTCTCCAAGCCTTTCTCTCTTTAAATT
Organism: Phalaenopsis hybrid cultivar; assembly: GCA_002079205.1. Taxonomy (NCBI): domain Eukaryota; kingdom Viridiplantae; phylum Streptophyta; class Magnoliopsida; order Asparagales; family Orchidaceae; genus Phalaenopsis; species Phalaenopsis hybrid cultivar. The sequence continues at coordinate 116,319 of JXCR01142423.1, read as the reverse complement.
CTCTCCCAATTCTCTCTTAGAAGTGTAATTAAGAAGAAATCTCTCAACTTTCCTCTCGTCTTAAAACTCTAGAAGAAAATCTCCTCTTCTCTCTCTCTAACTCTCGCCCACTTTCTCTTTCTCACTCCACACACAAAAGCCTCCTTTTTGAAGCCTTCTTCTTTTATTTTGGGCTGCCTCCTTTTGAAAAGAATTTAAAAATTTCCTCCAAAAGTCAACTCTTTTGAATTCAAAAGATGTGTTATTTGATCCAAGAGTTATGTCCTTTCATAAAAGAACCTTCCAAAGCGTCTAAATGCATTGAATTACTCCAAGAGGTGTGTAGAACAAGTGTCCTTTTGAATTTCGTGCAAAAATTTGTTTTGAACCGCCTTAATTTGAAAAATTTGTCCCTGGCGCATCATGCGCCAGAATTCCAAAATTGGTTATTTTGGCTCCAAATTTTGTCTTTTTTGCTATTTTTGCTCCAAATGCCTAAAAATGATATTCCTTCAACAAAAATACAAAAATACCCTTCTTTAAAGTGCAATATCACAAAAAATAAGCATAAAATAAGTACTTAATATAGTATATTATTTTGGCGTATCAAAATTCCCAAAACTTAAATGCTACTTGTCCTTAAGTGACACTTTTATTACATAAAAGCATATGACTTAGGATAGAGATTAACTTATAATTTTATACTTTAGTTTAAGAAATAGAATAACAAAATTTAAGAAAAAACCTTTAATAACATAGATACAAACTATAACTTTAGGAATACTTAGTAATCAAATTTAGGATTTTTGAATCTCTATTCATTTCAAGAAGAATTGCAATTTGTCACATTAAGGACATTTAGAACATTCAAATGAAAAATAACTTTATGAAAACTTTACTAGAAATGCTACTAATACTTCAATACAAGTTTAAAAAATGTAATAAAGCTCTTTCCTTAAGCTTATTCAAGTGAAGTCAATTTTTTATCAGACACGTCCTCAAGCTTCTCCTCACCTTTTTTTTTCTTTTCTTTTCTTTTCCTTTCTTTTTCTTTTAGGATCTTTTCTTTTTCTTTTTCAAGTGAGGATTACTATATCTTGATGACTTTTAATAATTTTGAACTTCACTATCCTCTTCTTAAAGTCAAAACTCTATACCTTTATTCACTTTATAAATTCATATTAGTTTATGATTTTTCATAAAATCTCATTCTTTTTTTCTTAGATGAAACTCTAAAGTTCTTAATACTTCAAAAATACAATTTTCTTTACTTTAAATAGCAAAATATAGTCTTATCCTATAATACCAAATATCTTTAACTTTAGAATTTAACTTTCCTTATTAAAAACCTTTTACTTAATTTTACTATAATATTTATAAACAGAAGTATAGTCATTTAAAGTTAAATCTTAATATCCTAGGCTATGTTAAATTAATTTTAAAAATATAGTTACTTAAGCACAAATAAAATTTAGTTTAGTCATTTTCAAAAGAAAATTTTCTTTCCCTAAAACTTAAGTTTTTAAGTGAGTTTTTTTTTAAAACATTTTTAGTATAAAATTTAGTATGTGAAAGAAAATAATAAATGCATGAAAAAAAAATCTGACCTATAGAGGATTTCTGACTATGAAACTAGGCTCTGGCATACTACAGGTACTAACTGCAAAACACATACTGATTTTAAAGCATTAAATAAAATATACTATATTCTAGAAAACTTGCTGAGAATTAAAAATATAAATACAAAAACTGAAAAAAAAACTAAACTGAAATACTAAAAATGCAGAAAAAGGGATAGTTTACAGTTACTACTTGATGCGCCCCTAGTGCATGTTGTTTTTCTACGTGTTTTATGTCAATTCAATTCCCCTGAGACGGTGCCAAAAACTTAACTCAACCCGTAATTACACAATAAATTAGTTTTCAAAAGACGGACAAAAACTTGGCCCAATTTATATTTAGCAGCTAATATACAAAATTAAAATATAATGAAATATAGCAAATAGTTCACACACTATGGGTTCTACGTAAGTGCACGTATCACTTCAAGTAATATAGGACTTTCTGATTAAGCCCCGAATATCGATCCCACAAAGAAGTGAGGAAAGATTTCCTTAGTCAATTTCAGTCTACTACTATTAGTCCTTAGTTTAGAATTTTGATTAAAATGGTGTTTTATCTAGCAACTACTCCTAAATATGAATGTTAAATGTAAGGATAGTAACTATTTCTAAATGTAAATATTAATTCTAAAGATAACCATTTTTGGATGAGTTAGTTTGGAGAATTTTATGATGTTAAAAACTACTATTCTTATGTAGCAAATTGGATAATGTAAAAAAATGAGATACATTTAATATTGTATGTGCCAAATAGGAGCAATTTTAATTCTTTACCATAATTTAGTGTTATAGAAAATCATTCGCTAATCTTAGGTTTAGTCCATAATTCCAACTCTAGAGCTCCCACATCCCTTCCCGTGAAGGCTAACTCTCGCTTTAGTTTTTAAACACTAAGATCAAATTGGGGATTTTTAGTCTCTCACCCTAGAAATCTTCAATTTTACACCCAACAAAGTATATTTCCCTATTTATTTGCACTTAATCCAATGAACGAAATACTCCTTCATGGATTTAAATTTGATTCACATTCTGTTGTAGAGCTCATACTCAATTTCCCAGATCATATGTTTCACAACATATTTTAACAGCTCAATTGGTCAGATCGAAAAGTACATTAAGAGCGGAGTTGAAACACCATCACAATTTATAATTACAAATTCTTCTAGCATGCATCCTAATATCCTAAATATGAATCCTACTCATTGCAAAAGAAAAGTTAAAGGAAAATAACGACATAATCTTCTCATGCCACTATTTCCAAAAAAGAAGAAAGAGTAAGAGAAACATATCACAATGCACGAAGATAACACAACAAAAAAACTTCATTAAATCAAAGAAAATCCACTAAATAAGTGTTTACAAAACTATAAACTAATGAAGAACACAATACTTAGCTTTTTACCCTTAAAAGAAAGATGAAATCTCTCCCACAAAGTCTCCTGCTGATACATGCAATGCTAGAACATTCCCTTGCAGATTCTCTCAAAATCCCCTCACCAATCTCTGCAAAAAGGTAGAAATCTACATTTCTATTCCTATTCTAAGATCTCTAAACATTCTCCACATTTTTCCACTCACACACACCCATTTTTATGACATAAAAACACTCTATTATAGTGTAGGGATGAATTTCCTAAGAGATGCCTCAAGCAACCTTCCAAAAAGTGTCCAAATACATTGAATCTTCTAGAAATTCACCCAGTATCGCGTCCAAACAGTCTCCGCTGTTGTCGGTGCCATTTTTGGGCATCTTTAATTCCATTTTAGCATCATTTTCTGTACTCTGGGGTTGTCGGCGCCGATTCTGGCGCCATCGGCGCCCACCTTGCGTAGCTCCACCGTTTTGCTTCATTTGGCTACGTTTTTGCTTGTTTTTGCTCCGTTTCAGTTGCGTTGCATTCCTAACAGATAGACATGTTGAAATGTGCCATGACAGAATTTTCTTTTTTGCTCATTTTTGCTCCAAATTGCACCGTTTTTTATTCTTTTTCTCTAAAACTCTATTTCTTTTCCTTGAAACCAAAAATATACAAAATACATTCCTTTAAAGTGCAATATCATTGAAAATCACCAAATATAGACACTAAAAGAATATGAAAAGTTGAACATTTTGTAGGCGTATCAAAATGCCCCAAACTTAACTGTTAGTTGTCCTCAAGTAACATATTTACTTCATAAAAGTTATTACTATTGGTAGGAGTTTAACTTCTAAATTTCTATAATTTGGGCTACTAAATATAATAGTGCAACTTAAGAAGAACTTTTAACAAATTAAGTCAAAACTAAAAGTATAAGAACATCTAGTAGTCAAGTCTAAGATTTCTGATTCTCTATTCATTTTAAGAATAATTGTAATTTATCTATCGGCACTATTTTTGGTTGTGGAGTTGTCTTTAAGAAGCTCCCGGTCACTAGAATTGAAATCACATTGCCTGCTTTGGAAGGATGTTTTAATTTAAGTATATATATATATAGTTTAGAAGAATATGAAATCAAATTGACTCTATATTTTTCATAGTTTAAATGAAAGAGCACTATACCTCAAATCCTATATATATCCCAAAAGATAAACACAAGATTTGAGGATGAGGCTCGATCAAATAAACTGAGAAATATATGACATCTATTTGGTCTGCGAAACCAATTTATTTGCCAACAATTTCCCCTATTTAATATGAAGGATTAAATAGGGTTTATATTAAACTGGGTTCGGACAAGCTTCCTATAAGGGCAAGCTCCTATAATTAATTACATCATAAATGACCAAAGTCACCTAAGAAAACTCGATAAAAATCAAGAAATATTATCTTTCAAAGCTTTAAATGGTAGGACTTTTCAATGAAATAAAAAAATAGGTGTGAAATGGGATTGGCTCAAATTTGGAGCAATTTTTTTTTAGAATCCAATAAAGGAAGAACTAGGGGATGTCATGGATTCAGAGGAGAACCTCGGTGACTTCCAATCTATCCTATTGTTTGGCTTCAGTTTTGAGGAGAAATTTTCAGGTGTTTCATCCCATTAATTTTATTTAATTAGAGCTTACATTCGTGTGAAACGATTACACAAATAACTTGGAAGATGTGAGTGTTTAGGTCGTGACAAATGACAACCTCAGAATCCTAAGACGAGGTAGGGCTCATATTGTATAGTAGAGTTACACAAAGGCCTAAAGATGAGGTGAGGATTTATGTTGCATAAGCAAACAACCTCAAAATCCTATGACTTGTTTGTTTTAGTTCCGAGGAAGGAAATTAGTTTAGCTGGAGAAGACAGATTTTGCTATTGAAGATGGTCATACTGTCTACAGTGCTAGCTCTATGCTCCTTGTCATGACGAGTTTAAGTTTTATAGGGTGTCAAGTTATGATGTCAAATAAGACGGCCCTATGGTTGAAGTTCTTTAAATATTATGGGGCATGTTTAAGTTGATTAGAGCGACATCAGTTTGGATCCTACGGTTCCCTCGTTTTGGTACCACTATTTTCTATTGGATTCACTTAGTCCAAATGAATTTACTAAACTCAATATAATTAGTTCCATACTTTCATTTAGACTGTGGGAAGCCGTTAGCAACCTTAGGGTACCTCATCTAAGGGATTCCTGATCATCCGATAGAGATGTCTTAAATTAGTTGTAGTTATTATTTTTTTATAATGTTTGTGATTAAATTTTGAGTTGTTTTATATTTTGAATGTTGTGGAGGTGATTTTATCTTGGTTGATTTTAATTTTGGTTTTTGGTTTTGGTTTTGTTGCTATCCTAGCAGTTTTGGTTTTCATGCAGGGTGGCATCATTGTTTAACATGCAAGTTTTGTAAGCAAAAAAAGTACAAGAAAGACGGTACTGTAAACTATAAAAGGGTACCTGGCGAGTCTTCTTGTTCCACAACCTGAAACTCAAAATTCATGTGAGAGCACTTTATATAAAGCAGAAAAGTAAGGTTTTAGTGATCTAACCAAACCTATATTATATCTTTGTGGGTCCCTATTAATTTGATTAACGATGATTTTTGTTAAGCAAAACATATTAAGTTTAGTAGACCTCTGAGGTATCCAACAGATCTGGAGGAAGAACAGGTCCATGCTTCCCTCTCACTGCCTGGTGAAAAGTCTCGAGCTCTTTTTAAACTTATTATATTTCTTAATAACCCATCCTGTAAATACCTTTAATGTTGAGTGAACATTGATGTTTCAATTATCCCTAAGAGTAGGGTAATTATCACTTATAATTTAATTTGAGAATTATGCAGGTGAAGACCCTTAAAGGGAGCAAATTAGTGTTGTCAAGACACTTAGCCAACTTTTTAATTTGGGCTTGTAATGTTTTTAAATATGTTCAATTTTTAATTATGTTCATTTTTCTAATTTTCATTTAACCAAATTTGATTTAGCTTAGGTCACTACTAAGCCCTTAAGATCCTAGCAGATGTTTTAGTCATTTTGAAAGATACTAAATTTTAAGTGATAATAATTCCTTATCAAAACATTTAAATGTCACCTGAACACCAGTTAAGGGTATTAAATTAGTGAGTTATTAACATCCAAAACTATACCCCTAAGTCTAGGATCATTTAATTTGGTAGACTCCCAAATTTTAATAATCTATGAAATTTCAGATTTATCCTTTAATTGGAAGAAGTGAGATTGATTTTTACCAATTAATCCCTTGTGTTTCAATTATCCAAATATGTTAATTAAGATCAAAGGTTGCCCATTTCTCTTTCTTGAATTAAGCCTAAATGTTAATTAAGGCTAAATTTCAAAAATTACACTTTTACCCCTAAGGCTCTAATACTTCATAATTCATCAAATTTAATTCAAATGACTTTGGAATTTGCATCACACCTCACTCATGGGTCAATTAATACATCAGAGGAGAAATATGATTTTTCAAAATTTAATTTAATTAATTAATTAATTTATTTATATGCAAGAATAGGTTTTTTAAAAGAAAATTTCATAACTTGACCAAGTCAAAACCTAATCACTTGAAATTTTTACTGGAGGTAGATTTGGACAAGAGGAACACGTAGACCAAATTTCATGACTTTTTGAATTTTTTTTGAATTATTATAATTAATTTAAGTCCTGGAGCATTTATTATTTATAAAATGTTTTAAATGTGGAAAAATTGCTTTTATATTTCTATTAAATATCTCTAACATCAAGGAACCAAAAGAAACAAATTTCACATTTTTTTATTTTTCTTTGAATTGGTCGGATTATTTTAGTGAAAATCCATTTTTAGCCTTTAAAAACTATTTTAAGCTTCAAAATTCATTATCTTCACTTAGAAAATTAAGAAAAATATTTCAATTGTTCATAAGTGCTTAGGAAATAATTTAGAACATTTTCATGAATTTTATTATTGTTGTGATTTTAATCATTTTTTAATTATTTAAATATTAAAGAAAGACTTAAAAATGAAAATTTTATTTTAATTACAAATTTATTTTCAAAAAATTTATCTGATCACAGAGAACTCCAAAAACTAATTTTTATAATTTCTTTGAGTTATATTTTAATTGTTAAAAATCATTTTATTGTTAAAAATGGCATTTAACTTAGAAAATCTATTTGAGTTTTTAAATGAGCTTCAAATATTTTGACATTTTTATGGGGAGTTCTCTGAACTTCAAATTACAGCGTAGATTAAAAATCAAGTCAATTAGATATTTGTTTTTCCCAAATTATATTTCTTTGTGTTTTAGGGTTTCGTGAAAGTTAAGTGTATTCTTAATGACTTAACCTATGAAATATTTTCCTAAGGGTTCTCTAGCCATAATAAATCTTCCAAAAAATTTTTGGAATTTTCTAAGCAATATGCTAATTATTATGATTAATTTATGCAAATAATAGACATAAACTTAAAAAATACAGATCTCTGTCTAGAGGTGTCCTCTGACTTTAAAAAAAATCAGAGAATGTTTTCTAAGAAAAGAGACAAAAACATACCAAAATTTCAAGCCAAGGTGAAATGTCTACATGCATGGAGAATTAAAAGACTCAAAACAGTGTTTAATTAAGTAAAAATAAAATATGCATCGCATAAAATTCAAGTTATTTCCACATTATTCTCCTCTGTTCACTGAGCAAGTGCTTATTTTTATTTTATTTTTTTGATTTTTCTACACGAAGATATGGATTTTTGAATTTAGGGATCATTTTATGATTTATTTAATTTCCTATTAATCTATTTAAATGCGCAACGCTGACTAGATCCTAGGCGGCTCCGAAAACACGCGTGGCGCACTCTGGTTGGACGCCGCCTTCCACATTGCCACTGACTCGGCCCGTGACCAAAGAAAAATATGTTGAGATTTTCATACCTCTTTTAGACTGATTTTGATGATATTAAACTTTAAAGAAATGTATTTTTGATGTTTTGTTGCAGGAATGATGAATTAGGGTCATTGGAGCAAAAAGAAGCAAAAAAGA
>JXCR01142423.1:63744-108275 GCA_002079205.1 Phalaenopsis hybrid cultivar | reverse complement strand
GGTCATTGGAGCAAAAAGATGCAAAAAGGAGCGAATTTGGAGCAAAAAGGACCAAAATGTGAAGAATTGAACTAAGGCGCCGACGGCGCCATCGACTTGCCGACAGCGAGATTTTCCCGAGACTCCAGAATTAATTCATTAAGAAGGTCCACTGATGGCGCCCTAGAGGCCGGCGACGGCGAGCTTGGGGGTTATTTCCAACCAGGCTTTGGATGAGGACAAATTTTGAAGGGATGCTTAGGCATCTCTTGGGAAAGCTCATCCACAACTTTAAAAGAAGATTTTGGCCAAAATTTGGAGAGGTCTTGGACGTTAGAAAGGTCCTGAAGGGGGAAGAGACTCAAAATTGATGTGTGAAACAAGTGTAAAGAGTCTAAATTATGAGGAATTCTTTGAGAGATTGTAAGAGTGGAGGAAAAGTGAGAGATTTCTTCCTCCTTACTGCTTCGAAGAGGAATTCTGTGTGCTGTAAAAAAGGAAGAGATTCAGAGGAACTTCGATGAGTTTTCTTAGAGAGAAATTAGAGATAAGTTTATTTTTTGTTGTAGTTTGTATGACTTTGATTTTATATATGAATTCCTAGTTTTGTTGTGTTTTCCCCATGAGATATGAGCAGTTTTCTCTGTCTTTTTCCTTATCTTAAGATTTGTGAAATGGTGATTTGAATTGGTGAAGCCATGAAAATGTTTTAGAAATTGTGATGATCTTTTCACTTTGATCTTAATTTACTTTCAATCTGGCCAATTGATTTGTTAAAATATGTTGAGTTTTCCAACTAAAGTAAAGATTACATCGAAGATTCAGGGAGGTCAAAGCTTTTCAAAGTTGGGTGCAAATAAATAAAATAAAATTATCGGTCGTAGAATTAGAGATTTTAGAGTGACTAAAAAAAATCCCCAATTCGGTCCTATCGTTTGGGTGCTGATGTGTAGATGTTAGCCCTTAGGCGAGGGAAACGTGGGAGCTTCGAAGTGAGAGTCGGTATCCTCCCGGCCTAGCCGCAGATTCAATAAACAAGTGTAAGATTAGTCAATGTTCTTTATGCATGGACAAAAGGGTAAAGAATAGGCCAGTAAACAAGCGTAGGATTAGTCAATGTTCTTTATGTCAGGACCAAAGGGTAAAGAATAGGTGCCTATTTGGCACAATATAATTTGAACCAATTCACTTTATCCATTCACTATAATTTCTTGACAGGGAGAAACTATTGGCACAATATAAATTGAACTAATTCATTTTATCCATTCACTATAATTTCTTGACAATAATATAAATTGAACTAATTCATTTTATCCATTCACTATAATTTCTTGACAAAGAGAAGGATGCTTTCTTATATATCATTTGGCACAATATAATTTGAACTGATTCACTTTATCCATTCACTATAATTTCTTGACAAGGTGCACAATATAATTTGAACTAATTCACTTTATCCATTCACTATAATTTCTTGACAAGGAGAAGGGTGCTTTCTTATATATTGAATATCACATTCGAACCTTCATTAGTATATTTAGTTATTTAGTAGCTATTAAAATTACATATTTATTTCAATTGCCTATTAGTGATAGATAAGCAAATTGAACTTTGTTGGTGCGATTAAAGTATTGCTTTTCTAAAATCTTAGTTCGTAGTTCTAATCTTACTCCTTGTGGGATCGATATCTAGGACTCAATTAGAGCCCTATATTACTTGAGAGATACATATACTTGCGTTGATAAGTGTGACTTTATAATTAATGAATAGTTAATACATCCATATTTATCGAATTTATAACTGTTATTAAGTTTTGGTACAGTTGCTGAGGAATTAATTCTTTTAGCAGCAGTATTAAATACTTATGTTTTTAAGCATATATAAAGTCGCGGTCAAGTTCTTGGCACCGTTGTTGAGGAGTGAGTAAACAAAAGTTACAATTAGAGTAACGGACAAATTAGGATTATTAGAAAATTTTTACTCGAATTGTAACTTATTTTTATTCAGTTAACAGTCTTATTATGTACTAATTTCAAATTGTATGCGTAAATTTGGACCTAAAAATCTTATACCATATGATTCAGAATTACNAGGACTCAATTAGAGCCCTATATTACTTGAGAGATACATATACTTGCGTTGATAAGTGTGACTTTATAATTAATGAATAGTTAATACATNCAGAGTCTCAAACGATGTTGTTAGACTTAGACTTTTTCCTTTTTCACTGAGGCATAAGGCTAAGATGCGGTTAAATTAGTTAGCACCAGGATCTATTAGAACTTGGGGAGAACTGCCACATAAATTTCTATCCAAATATTTCCCTCCATCCAAAACTGCTAAACTTAGAAAGGACATAATATCGTTCTGTCAAATTGATGGAGAGTCAATATATGAAGCTTGGAAGAGATTTAAATATCTTCTTAGGAAATGTGTCAAATTGATGGAGAGTCAATATATGAAGCTTGGGAGAGATTTAAAGATCTTATTAGGAAATGTTAATTTATGGAGAGTCAATATATGAAGCTTGAGAGAGATTTAAAGATCTTCTTAGGAAATGTCCTCTTCGTTACCAGATTGGTTGATAATTCAAACTTTTTATAATGGATTAGTGGGATCTCTTAGATTGATGATAGATGCTCGTTACCAGATTGGTTGATAATTCAAACTTTTTATAATGGATTAGTGGGATCTCTTAGATCAAGAGTCAATATATGAAGCTTGGGAGAGATTTAAAGATCTTCTTAGGAAGTGCCCTCATCACTCGAGAGTCGATATATGAAGCTTGGGAAAGATTTAAAGATCTTTTTAGGAAGTGCCCTCATCATTTGTCCCAGATTGGTTGATAATTTAAACTTTTTACAATGGATTAGTGGATCTCTTAGATCGATTATAGATTGGTTGATAATTCAAACTTTTTATAATGGATTAGTGGGATCACTTAGATCGATTATAGATATGGTTAATTCAAACTTTTTATAATGGATTAGTGGGATCTCTTAGATCGATTATAGATGCTGCGTTGATAATTCAACTTTTTATAATGGATTAGTGGGATCACTTAGATCGATTATAGATGTTGTGGCTGGTGGTTCGTTAATGTCAAAACCTTTTGATGAGGCTTATCCGTTAATAGAAGAGATGCCTACCAACAATTATCAATGGCCCTCTGAAAGGGTAAATCCTAAAAGAGTAGCTAGTATCCATGATTCTGATGCAATATCTATGTTGGCTTCGCAGATTGCTGCAATGTCAAAGAAATTAGATCATTATGGGATGAATTATTCTCCAACACCTCCTATGATCGAAAAGAATTCATCTAGGTAATTTGTAGATGTTCAACCTTCATACATTATTCTTCAACACCTCCTATGATGGAAGAAAATTCATCTGGGCAATTTGTGGATGTTCAATCTTCATATGAAACCTTAAATGCTATTAATAATAATCCAACAACATTATTTGACTATTATAACCCATGTTGGAAGAATCATCCAAATTTTAATTGGAATAACAATTCTTCTACAGATCAACAATGTTATTATAACCCAGGTTGGAAGAATCATCCAAATTTTAATTGGAATAACAATTCTTCTACAAACCATTACAACCCAGGTTGGAAGAATCATCCAAATTTTAATTGGAATAACAATTCTTCTACAAATAAACCCAGGTTGGAAGAATCATCAAAATTTTAATTGGAATAACAATTCTTCTACAAATCAACAATTGGTTTATATGAAACCTTAAATGCTATTATAGACCCAACAACCCATATTCGAACTATTATAACCTAGTTCTCCAACACGTCCTATGATGGAAGAGAATTCATCTGGGCAATTTGTGGATGTTCAACCTTCACTTATTCTTCAACACCTCCTATGATGGAAGAAAATTCATCTGGGCAATTTGTGGATGTTCAATCTTCATATGAAACCTTAAATGCTATTAATAATAATCCAACAACATTATTTGACTATTATAACCCATGTTGGAAGAATCATCCAAATTTTAATTGGAATAACAATTCTTCTACAGATCAACAATGTTATTATAACCCAGGTTGGAAGAATCATCCAAATTTTAATTGGAATAACAATTCTTCTACAAACCATTACAACCCAGGTTGGAAGAATCATCCAAATTTTAATTGGAATAACAATTCTTCTACAAATAAACCCAGGTTGGAAGAATCATCAAAATTTTAATTGGAATAACAATTCTTCTACAAATCAACAATTGGTTTATATGAAACCTTAAATGCTATTATAGACCCAACAACCCATATTCGAACTATTATAACCTAGTATGAAACCTTAAATGCTATTAATAGACCCAACAACCCATATTCGAACTATTATAACCCAGGATTTAATTGGAATAACAATTCTTCTACAAATCAACAATGGGCGAACAACCCAGTGAACCCATTAGAAAATTTATCCAACCAAGGAAATATTAACAATAGACCTTCTTATCCTCCAGGATTTAATAGTAACACTCAAATTAAGGAGAAGAAGTTGTCTATGAAAGAGCTGATATTAAATAAGGGTCAACAATTGCAGAATCAAGGAAATCAATTACAAAATCAAGGAACTGTTATTAAGAATATTGAAAACCAATTAAGACATATCGCTACTGCGCTTAGTAACCAAACATTAGAAACTTTTCCTAGTACTGTGGAACCAAATCCTAAAGATCAAGGAAAAGAACAAATCAAAGCGATACAATTACGAAGTGGAAAAGAAATGGTGATAAGAGCACAGAAGGAAACAAAAATAGGCGATTCAATTACGAAGTGGAAAAGAATTGGAGACAAGAGTGCAATAAGAAATAGAAACTGAGGTGGAAAAGAATTGGAGATAAGAGTGCAAAAAGAAACAGAAACTGAAAAAGAGAAAGTGGATTTAAAATCAAAGCGATACAATTACGAAGTGGAAAAGAATTGGAAACAAGGGTGCAAAAAGAAACGGAAACTGAAAAAGAGAAAGTGGATATCATAAAAAAAGGATCATGAATACCCAAATTTAGAGTATCCATTTACACCAATGAAAATTACTGTGGAAAAACCTCCACCTGAATACCCAATTTAGAGTATCCATTTACACCAATGAAAATTACTGTGGAGAAACCTCCACCACCGTTTCCTCAAAGAATGAAGCAACACAAACAGAATAAACAATTTTCCAAACTTTTAGAAATTATTAAGAAGTTAACGGTAAATATTAGAGCAAATGCTCAATTATGTGAAATTTATGAAAGATATTTTGAACAAGAAAAGGAAGTTCACTGATAAAAAAACTGTTACACTTAGTGAAGAGTGTAGTACAATTATTCAGAAAAAGCTTCTTGAAAAATTAAAAGATCCTAGCAGTTTCACTATATCGTGTGCTATTATGGAAGAGCTTTATGTGATTTGGGAGCCAGCATTAATCTTATGCCTCTATCAATTTTTAAAAGATTAGAGATTTGGGAGCCAGCATTAATCTTATGCCTCTATCAATTTTCAAAAGATTAGGATTAGGAGAGTTCTCACCTACTTCTGTAACTCTTCAGTTAACAGATAATTCAGTTATCCTAAGGGAGTTATAGAAGATGTGTTAGTAAAAGTTGATAAATTTATCTTTCTTGTGGATTTTAATTAAGAGATGTTTCACCTACTTTTGTAACTCTTCAGTTAGCAGATCATTCAATTACTTTTCCGGGAGTTATAGAAGATGTGTTAGTAAAAGTGGATAAATTTATCTTTCCTGTGGATTTCATTGCTTTATAGAAGATGTGTTAGTAAAAGTGGACAAATTTATCTTTCCTGTGGATTTCATTATTTTAGATATGGAGGAAGAGAAGATGTGTTAGTAAAAGTGGACAAATTTATCTTTCCTGTGGATTTCATTGTTTTAGATAATGAGGAATGATGTGTTAGTAAAAGTGAATGTAGTTACATATCCTAAGGGCGTTATAGAAGATGTGTTAGTAAAAGTGGACAAATTTATCTTTCTTGTGGATTTCATTGTTCTTAGATAGGGAGTTATAGAAGATGTGTTAGTAAAAGTGGAAAAATTTATCTTTCCTGTGGATTTCATTATTTTAGATATAGAGGAAGATAAAGAAATACCTATCATTTTAGGGAGACCATTTTTAGCTACTAAAAAAGCTATAATAGATGTTCAAAAAGGAGAATTAATTATGAGAGTTAACGATCAAGAAGTGACTTTTTACATTGTGAAATCTATGAAATACCCTACTATTGAAAGAGATAATGAATGTTTTTACATGGAAATTAGTGAACATCTATTGAAAGAACATTTTGAAGAGAAAGAACAATTTGAAGAGAGTGATGAAGTTATTTTTGACGAATTAGAAAATAAAAAATTAGATTATGTTCAGGAAAGATTTGAGATGCTGGATATTAAGGAAAATGTTGATATGACTTTATTTCCGTCAATTATAAAACCACCTGAAATTGAGTTAAAAATATTGCCTAGCCACTTAAGTATGTGTTTTTGGGAGACTCGNTTAACCAAAAGAACTTTGAACCAGGACAAGAAGTTTTGCTTTACAATACTAGACTAAAGTTATTTCCTGGGAAATTGAAGTCTCGTTTGTTATTGTTAGGACCCTTTACTGTGACTCAAGTTTATACTTACGGAGCTGTTGAAATTGAAGATTAGAGAAATTGAAGTCTCGTTAGTTAGGACCCTTTACTATGACTCAAGTTTATACTTACGGAGCTGTTGAAATCTAGGAAATTGAAGTCTCATTGGTTAGGGTCATTTACTGTGACTCAAGTTTATACTTACAGAGCTATTGAAATTGAAGATCAGAAAACGAAAAGATTTAAATGAATGGACACAGATTAAAGCCGTATTTTGAGGGTAAAAGACCAAATTTTAAAGAGGTTTTAATAATCAGTCAACTGGGACATAGATTAAAACCATATTATGAGGGTAACAAACCAAATTTTAAAGAGGTTTTAATGATTATTTTAAAGAGGTTTTAATGATCAATCAACCTGAATAACACCTGAATAGGTCGGGCTGACGATGTTAAACCAAGTGCTTTATGGGAAGCAACCCATAGTTATCTTTACTTTTATTNTTTGGCTACTTCTTACATACGGCTTTATGCTTTTAATTTACATGGACAGAGTAGAGAGAGAGAGAGAGAGAGTTATGCATCTATCAAATCATTATTGTTAGAAATATGAGACATCTAATTAGTACAAATAATAAGATCCACTCAATGATAAGAAAAAAAGTTTTGTCATCCTAAAAATTAAAAATTGCATTGATTTCTTAACTATTCTGACTTTAAGATATATAAATATTATTACTCTAAATTTTATTTAAAATAACTTAATCTCGTAATATTGACGATTGTCTTAAAAAAGAAATATAAATTTTGGAAAAACATATTCATTTATTATTTATTGAAATAATTTTGACCATCACATGAAAAAATGAGGAACACATCTAAAGATCCAAATAACTTAAGCTCAAGATAAACCCAAGTTGAGACTAATCAATCAATTTAAAGCTTTGACAAATTTCTACAAATTAGATCTAAAGCAGCATGGGTAAAAATGTAAATTTAGACTATTTTAATATTTTTAAAAGCTTCATACTTATTTCTTTAAATTTTATTAAAAATAAAATTATTACTATTATTTGAAAGAAGCCACTGCTGAAATTTGACTTGTAAATTCATCAAGCTCAGCACAAGAACCATTATCAGCTAAATTTACCGATATCATTAATCAATTAGGCTAAGATGCCTATCTTGCTTATGAGAAGGAAGATAGAGCATTATGTATAAAAACATTATTTGTTAATTTCCCTTTTAAATTTGTTAATTTCCTTTTTTTGTGGGAAAAAAATGTTAATTTCTCGAAAGTAACAACAACACTCTTGGTTGTTCATTTCAGTACATGTCTATCGGAACCCGTCTGATCCCAGTTAAATTCCTCAATTCACTGATTTGTTGAATCGAGAGCATCATGACATATTTGCATAAATGCAATCCTCTTTCTAAACATGAGACATTTATATAACATTATTGTTCATTATCTAGCCACACTACCATTTTTGTAAATTGGCGTGGTCTTTAACCCGAGAGCTGCTTGGGTTCCCGTTTATGCAGCTTGCAACATGGTATTACAACTTAATTTGTGACGGCCTTGGAAACTCAAGACAAGCATCGATGGTCCTATTGTCTTCACCATCCTAATAGTCGAGATATAACCCTAGTTTCTCAAATTCTGATAGGGAGAACTTTATAGAGGAGTAGAGCAGTGGGGATTGCTTTATTGGTGAAGTATAAACGGCTTCGTCGATGGCTCAATCACAATACCTGATGATACTAATACTGATATCTTGAATGCTTGGATAATGTATAATATTATCATAATTTCTTGGAACCTGAAAATACTAACCAAAGAAATTTCTGCCAGTGTTCTTTAACTCAAAAAGGACAAGAAATTTGGTCAATTTTTAATGACTGATTTGAAAAAAGAAACGGGCTAATTACTTGATCTCAAGCTATAACATCATTCTGTTGGTGTTCATTTCACTAAACATAAAACAATACGGGCGAAATTAAGCAACTACAAACCAAAGTGTTCTTGCGGCAACAATTGCTACAAATCATTCCTCTTGTTCAGACCACATGGATGAAAATGAAAATGAAGGAAAACNAATTAAAATAATACCAAGAGTCCTAAGATAATAGGGCTTTTGATCATAGGGATGCCCTATGATCTTAAAAAATTAGAGATTCCTAATTTCATTATTGAAACCCTCCAAATGTCAAATAATTTAGATAATTATTTTTTCCATCTGAAATTTTTTAATTAATTAAAAATAAAATCTTTGATAAATATTTTTATTTTTAGTTCAATAAATTCTCCTCTGTTCACTGACCACATTGGGGTTTTTCTTTTATTTTTGTGATTTTTTTACACCAAGATGTGATTTTTTGAAGTTTATAAATTAATTTAAATAGAAAAATACCCTAATTTCCTACTTATCCATGTTGGTGTCGCATCATTCTTTGCAGCTCCGAACTCCTATGCGATGCACTCCGATTCATTGCACTTTCCACGTTGGCATCCACGCAGCCTGAGGTTCTTGTTTCCTTCATTCATCTGCTGTGATCTCGATCGTTCGTTTAATACATGCTGAAACAGATGGCATCTGTTCATCGTCCTTGATCACCCTAACTTGAGAACCATTCTTGTTCTAACCCTAAGATCACGTTCAATACTCAACCAAATTAAGTGTGGTTTGTTCCCACACCTTCATCTAAGTGAGAGTAACACATTTATATGGCTAGATACACATGAAATGTAATCTTTATAAAGTTTGAAACCGAGAGAAAAATTAGGGATTTTGATTTATACCTTTGCTCAATAGGTGAGGCCTCAATTGGGTTTGACCCTGAGCTTTGTATTGGTCCCACAAACCTTCACCAATCATTGATTTGAGATGTTGTTGGGTTTAGGTATGATTTTGATCAAGATATGGCTCTAGCTTTGTCTAGGACAAGGTTAGGGTGCTCGGGATGATGGGGCTTCAATTGGGGAAGTGATTTGGTAATGTGGGGAGCTTTTAAAAGGTTTAAGTTGGAGTTTTGTTGAGTTTGGTGGGATGGTCGTGAAATGTCCTGATTGTCAGTTGAGAAATTCAGACAGGACAGTGGGAATGAAGGGCTAAAAATGTTTGAAATGGGCTTAGGAACACTATAATTAGAGTTTAGAAAAATTTTGTCAGAATTTCCCCAAGGTTTGTGCACTTCTTCCCTTTGGCCATGGGGGTGCTTATTGAGGAGGAAGTAGGCTCCAATTAGGCTGGTCAGTGGGTGTAAAAGCTTGCTTAAGTGGACGGAAGAAGAGGACTTGTGGCCAAATTGATTGAGCCAACTCAGGGGGTTCTAATTTTTGGTTTTGGCTGCATGGTCCCCCTCGGCCATAGTGTTTTTCCGGTGGCTAGGGTGGCTGGTCGGTTAGCCAATGTCACCTCCACACTGTGGGAGGTCACAATTTGGGAGATGTGAAGTCAAGGTGGGCCAAACATGGGTAATTGAAATTTTTCCAAAGTGGGCAATGAGTTTGAGTTAGGTTGGGTTAACCATGGGTTCAACCCCATGAAAGTGGCTTGGGGTCAAGTCCAAGGTGGGTGGAGTTGTTTGATCAACTTCTAGTGGATTGCTTGATTGATTTGGCATGAGAATTAGAGCTTTGGTTAAGTCACATAAGTGGGAGGTGAAAGGAAGACTGCCTTTTGCCACATTTGGTGTATATGACCCATACGATGCTCATGGATGGTTCCATGTGTGGTTTCATGACACACATGAGGTCATGGGTAATTTTCATGAAAGTAGAATTTGGGGACTTTGAGAATTTGGTGAGAGAAATCCATGAGACCAAAGATGGATGGGTTCATACATGGATACGTGGTGCATGGCCATGATGTCTAAATTTAATTTCCTTCGTTTTTAAACTGATGAAGTGGAAATTTGTCATGATGGGCTTAATTGAAATTGAAATTGGGCTTCATTCATGGGCTTTTAAATTTTATCATGAAAAGATTAATTTGTGCTTTTAGGATGGGTTAAGGAAAATTGGTTTTGGGCTTGGCCAATGAGCTTATAATTGTCATGCAAAAATTGATTATAGGTTTAGTATATTTAAATTGGTGTGTAGGTCAAATTTGGTGGATTTTTGGACTTGGTGGAATTTTGGTATGGATTTGGACATTTGGCTCAAAATTGGGAGTTTTGGGCTTGGAATAGGAATTTGGGTTTTCATTTGGTGTTTGTTGAAATTGAATTTGAATTTAGTATTTGAATTTTGAGGGCTTGAATTACGGGTTAAATTGGGTATTTTGGGGAATTTAGGGAAATTGGGTAACTTAAGAGAAATTTGATAGGATGATCATGCACCCAAGTAACACTCATTAGCTGAAAACATTGATTCCTTCACCCATGTTACTGNATTTGCTCAAAATTGGGAGTTTTGGGCTTGGAATAGGAATTTGGGTTTTCATTTGGTGTTTGTTGAAATTGATATTGAATTTGGTATTTGAATTTCGAGGGCATGAATTAGGGGTTAAATTGGGTATTTTGGGGAATTTAGGGAAATTGGGTAACTTAAGAGAATTTTGATAGATGATCATGCATTTCATGACTAGCCATCTTGGGACCATAAGACATCAAATGAGAACTCATTCGTGAGTCTCTTCATGTTGGACTTAGTCATTCCAAATGACATTTAGGGGCTTGTGAGCACCCAGGTGAGTTGCCCAAAAAGTTAAGGAGGTAGGTCCAGTGTGTGATTTTAGGGTTTTTGGGTATGTGAGGAAATTAATGGGTTTGAGTGTGTGTAAGTGTGTGTGAGACCAAACCTGAGCCACCCAGAGTTGTCCTAAGGTATGTTTGAACCAATAGGAACTCACTCTTGAGTCTCCGCATTTTGTTCTTAGTCATCCCAAAGTGACATTTGAGGGCTTGTGACCACTCAGGTGGGACCTCACAAGAGGAGTCAAGAATTTCTTAGAATTTTTATGTGGGGTACAGATTCCCTCACTAGTCCTCTAAGATATTTCATAGGAAAATTCTAAGGCTAGATCCTAGGTTCCTAAAGAGAATTATTTGACCTCATAAAAAATGAGGTCAACACTGCCTTCATTCAAATATTTTGACCTATTTTGCCCATCTCTTCTTAACGACTTAAGTAACACTCATTAGCTGAAAACATTGATCCCTTCAACCATGTTGGTACTTTTCTCATGATGCTTGTGCTTTTACTGCCCATCCTTCGTAACTCATGGTCATTCTTAGTATTTTTACTATATGGAGCTTTAATAATGTGGGAGCTACAGCGCTATTTTGCACTTTTATTTGGCAACTTCTTACATACGGCTTTATGCTTTTAATTTACATGGACAGAGTAGAGAGAGAGAGAGAGAGAGAAATATGCATCAATCAAATCATTATTTTTAGAAATATGAGACATCTAATTAGCACAAATAATAAGATCCACTCAATAATAAGAAAACAAAGTTTTGTCATCCTAAAAATTAAAAATTGCATTGATTTCTTAACTATTCTGACTTTAAGATATATAAATATTATTACTCTAAATTTTATTAAAAATAAATTAATCTCGTAATCTTTACGATTGTCTTAAAAAAGAAATATAAATTTTGGAAAAACATATTCATTTATTATTTATTGAAATAATTTTGACCATCACATGAAAAAATGAGGAACACCTACTAATTAACACATCTAAAGATCCAAATAACTTAAGCTCAAGATAAACCCAAGTTGAGACTAATCAATCAATTTAAAGCTTTGACAAATTTCTACAAATTAGATCTAAAGCAGCATGGGTAAAAATGTAAATTTAGACTATTGTACTGAAGTGATAACAAAAAATGAATTTATAAGATTGATAATAAAAATTCAATCAAGATTTGAGATATAATATTATAGAATTTAAGCATAATTGCATTGATTCACCAGTTAAAAAAAAACCATGTCAGGATTAGTAGTATAAATTATAATGTTTCAAAGGTTATGTATGTAGTTATCCCTATAATATTTTAATATGTTTAAGAGCTTCATACTTATTTCTTTAAATTTTATTAAAGTTAAAATTATTACTATTATTTAAAAGAAGCCACTGCTGAAATTTGACTTGTAAATTCATCAAGCTCAGCACAAGAACCATTATCAGCTAAATTTACCGATATCATTAATCAATCTGGCTAAGATGCCTATCTTGCTTATGAGAAAGAAGATAGAGCATTATGTATAAAAACATTATTTGTTAATTTTTCCTTTTAAATTTGTTAATTTCCTTTTTTGTGGGAAATAAAGTTAATTTCCCGAAAGTAACAACAACACTCTTGGTTGTTCATTTCAGTACATGTCTATCAGAACCCGTCTGATACCAGTTGAATTCCACAATTCACTGATTTGTTGAATCGAGAGCATCATGACATATTTGCATAAATGCAATCCCCTTTTAAACACGAGACATTTATATAAGATTATTGTTCATTCTCGAGCCACACTACCATTTTTGTAAATTGGCGTTCAGACAAAGTTGACTCCAATCTTTAACCCGAGAGCTGTTTGGGTTCCCGTTCATGCAGCTTGTAACATGGTATTACAACTTAATTTGTGACGCCTTGGAAACTCAAGACGAGCATCGATGGCCCTATTGTCTTCACCATCCTAATAGTCGAGATATAACCCTAGTTTCTCAAATTCTGATAGGGAGAACTTTATAGAGGAGTAGAGCAGTGGGAATTGCTTTATTGGTGAAGTATAAACGGCTTCGTCGATGGCTCAATCACAATACCTGATGATACTAATACTGATATCTTGAATGCTTGGATAATGTATAATATTATCATAATTTCTTCGAACCTGAAAATACTAACCAAAGAAATTTCTGCCAGTGTTCTTTTACTCAAAAAGGGCAAGAAATTTGGTCAAATTTTAATGACTGATTTGAAACAAGAAATGGGCTAAACATATTTCATTTGAGGTATGAATTACTTGATCTCAAGCTATAACATCATTCTGTTGGTGTCCATTTCACTAAACATAAAACAATATGGGCGAAATTAAGCAACTACAAACCGNACCCTAGCCGCCGATTTCCGGCAACGGGAGAGGTCGTTGGCGTGGGTGGAGGAGGTGAGCTGAGAGAGGATTAAAGACGCTTCAGCAGCGGTTAGGGGGGAAGAGCGGGGAGAAGTGCTCGCCACATCGGCAGCGTTCTCGCCGGCTATCTGCTCTGGTGGTGGAGCCATGACGGAGCTCTGAGAGGAGATGGGAAAAGTCTGACTTTTCGGGGAGGGAGGATGCGAGAACTGTGAAGCAGAGCTCGCTATAATATAGCTGCAAGAATCTCACAAGGAAAACTTCTCGAAGATTGAATTCAATTTTAAATGACTGTAAATGAGTCGAGTTTGAGTTCGAGTTCGAGTTCGAGTTCGAGTTCGAGTTTCGAGTCAACATTTTAGATCTATTTTTTTTTCGATCCAATTGCAAGTCAATCCAAGCTTAGCTTGAAATCAGAACGTTAATTATACTAGTGATTTTAGTACCGTGAATTTAATGAATTTAGATTATAGACCATTAATCACTCGAAAATTAATCCAAATTTTGACATGACAAAGCTCTATGAGGAGATCGGGAAGCTGACACATAATTCTCGTATGTATTCATATATCTGACATCTGAACTTTCATATTTATATATATAACACTCGAATCTTTATTATTACATAAAAAAATAAAATACTATTATCACTTTTTAGGAGTGAAATATAAATTTTCATACATATGAAATTTTAGATATGCGATACGTCAATATCTAAGAATTGTGTGCTATGTAAATTTCTATGAAGGGCTAGCGGTGCGCGACAGGTGTCCACGGCCGTGAGAGTTAATTAAATTATAATAAAAAAATTATGTTGACTAGAATTTAATTATTGTGAGTTTGAAAACTTTTCAAGCTCATTTTAATATGATTATAAAATATGAATAATTGATTAATTTCTAAATCATATTTTTCTAAATATAAATTTAAATATTTAATTATATATTTTTGAAAGGTTTTTGTGGGCTATTTCTATCCAATTTTTCTTTTCTATTAAGAAAATTAGGTCCTAATAATATGATATTTTTTTAATGGGCATAAAAAATTATTTTTGAATTAATAAAATATAAAATTTAA
Source organism: Phalaenopsis hybrid cultivar (assembly GCA_002079205.1). Lineage (NCBI taxonomy): Eukaryota > Viridiplantae > Streptophyta > Magnoliopsida > Asparagales > Orchidaceae > Phalaenopsis > Phalaenopsis hybrid cultivar. The sequence goes on along the minus strand of JXCR01142423.1, from coordinate 93,545 downwards.
TTGCTTTGAAGTCTTGCTCTTGTTTTGAAGTGATTGTGGATGATTAGCTTAATTGTTCTCCTCTTAAGGGAAGAGATTAAGTGATTGAGAAGATAAGGAAGGAATATTAATCAAGCATGAAGTCAACTATTATTAAATGTTACATAAAAAGTCAATGGGTGGTCATGGTGGTGGGTTGACTTTGTATTAATTGTTGGAATGAGGGGAATGTGGGCAATCAATAAAATAGATATATACATAACATATACGCATCAAATGTTGACCATTAACACATAATTCATCTCTTAAGAAAAGTTAAGAATAGATAACAAATAAAATGCCCCTTAAAATTAATTTTGATTTAAAGTCTTGATACACCACCAATAAATTTTCATCATCCGACACGAATCTCGAGACATGACACGAATCTCAAGATGATATTTTAAGCATGAAATATTCAAAGCATGATAAAAAGTCATTCAAAGCTTTGATTTGAGCAAACTTATAGTCAAATTAACCGGCTTGATGAGACATACCTAATGATATAAAAATTAGCCAAATCCAGGTCAAATCGAGCTCATGTCAAGTCATTGAACCACACTTAAATGATTTCTGGACATATTTAAAAGATCGAAGAGTTGTCAAATATGACAAGTTTATACTCAAATCAAGCGGCTCGACAAGACGAATCCAATGAGCCCAAAATCACTCAATCTTAACATCATTAAGGCACTTAAATGTCCATTAAACGTCGTATGATCAAGGGAAGTTCTCCGGATCGTCCAATCAAAATGACTTATATTTCTGCATTAATTGCACTCAGAACACTATAAATAGAGTCTCATCCCTCTCATGAGGGGGGGCTGAAGCATGGAGAGAGAGCCTGATACCTTGAGGAGAAGTCGCAGTTCAACATCACTGTCGATCGTCGTCGAACATTGCCGACCTCTATCGTTGACCACCGCCGACCTTTGTCGTCGACCACCGCCGACCTCCGTTGTCGACTACCGCCGATCTCAGTCGACCATCGCCGACCGTCGAAGACTATTGCCGATTGTCGTCGACCTCCGCCAACCGTCATCTATCACCAACAACCAGACACTGTCAGTAAACATTATAATCTGAAAAATATATTTACCATTTCCCGTCTGTAGGATAAGGGGTTTCTGTAACCATCAATTCATAGTGAATTTTCGCAATTGGGTCATACCACATGGTTTATCCTTTACGAGTTTTCCACGTAAAAACTTCTGGAGTAGTCACTGTTTTGTTTTTCTTTTCATCTGAATGTGTGCAGAATTTTCGTACAACACTAAGACAATAATCAGTTACTCTACCGCCGCGAATTTTCTGGCACGCATCAATTCTTTTTTTTTTCTAATTTTTTTTAGTAGTGAAATTCTGTTTGAATTTTGTATTTTTTGTCCTTTTTAACATTTCTTCATGAACGTGCAAAAATAATGATAATTTTTATATTTCACTAGACCTTTTATATTATCTTTTACTAAACTATAAATATATTATGGGATTGTTTCTATATTTCTTGAACATTTATGTTACTTAATGAGCTCAAAAATGACTCATTTTAGATATTACAAATTTATTATTATACTCATTTTGATTACGATATGCAAAATTCAAGATAGCTGCAAAATAAAATATGAATTATNCATGATACGTTTTAAGTAACACTGCTATTACATATTAGCAAAGCACACTAGGGGTGTAAACGAACCGAACACTAATGAACAGAGCTTGTGTTCGTGTTTGGTTTATTTGAAATTTAGTTTGTTTGAAATTGTTTGTGAAATCAATGTTCGTGTTTATTTCTTAACGAACAAGCCGAACCGAGCCAAACACGAGTTGTTCACGAACANCATGATACGTTTTAAGTAACACTGCTATTACATATTAGCAAAGCACACTAGGGGTGTAAACGAACCGAACACGAATGAACAGAGCTTGTGTTCGTGTTTGGTTTGTTTGAAATTTAGTTTGTTTGAAATAAACTTCTGTTTGAAATTGTTTGTGAAATCAATGTTCGTGTTTATTTCTTAACGAACAAGCCGAACACGAGCCAAACACGAGTTGTTCACGAACAACGAGCCAATTTGACATCCCTAATATTAATATATATAAATAATATATTATATTAATTATATAACTTACGTTATATAAATATATAATATCTATATTAGTATATTAGCNATATATATATATATATATATATATATATATATATATATATATATATATATATAATAATAATAATAATAATAAGAAAAATAATAATAATAATAGTAATAATAATATAAAAGTCAGAAAACACAAAATAAGGTTCGGTAGGTTCATTGTAGTCAGAGGACCTTAGGAAAAAAAATTAAATTTAAAAGGTTCAAATAATATTTTTCATTTAAAACCAATAAATTATATAAAAAGTTGGAAAACACAAAATAACTCTAAAATCATCAAAACATCCCAAAATGAAGAAAATGACTTTGTAAAATTCCTGTAAAAATTTAGAAGTCAGAAAAGTTATCTTTAATGTAAAAAATATATTTCATAAGTAAATAGTAATTTTTACTTATAACAATTATATAAAATAAAATAAAAGTAAAATATTATAAAAATTGGTTTGGGTAATTCATTAAGATCAAAGGAACCTAAGAAAAATAAAAGTAAAGTCAAAATAAAATAAAAAAAACTATTTTGAGCTATTTTTCTATTTAAAAATAATTAAAAATAGCTAAAAATAATTAAAAATCACAAAAATATAAATATACCTCAAAATATCACAAATTTTTCCCTAATTACAGAATACAACTTATGATTAAAATATAATTCAAAATTTCACAAATTTTTTTATAGTGGTCCTCTGACCTAAGCGAACTTCCTAAAATTATCCTAAGGTTAGAAAAGATGTTTTGGTTAATAAAATTAATTAATATTGAATTTCTTAACCTTAAATTAAAATAATTATAAAAAGTTAAATAAAAATTAGAAAAATATAAACTCTCGTCCGATGTGTAAACTAACCCATGAGTGGGGTAATAATAGTGTTTCAAAGTTATTTGAGTTAAATTAAAGAAATTATGAAATAAAAAATCATAAGGGTAANGTTAAATAAAAATTAGAAAAATATAAACTCTCGTCCGATGTGTAAACTAACCCATGAGTGGGGTAATAATAGCGTTTCAAAGTTATTTGAGTTAAATTAAAGAAATTATGAAATAAAAAATCATAAGGGTATAATTATAATTATAAAATTTTGAACTTGCTGAAGTGATCAAAACGAAAGATAGGAACCAATTCACTTCAGTTTCTATAAATGTTAAAATTATAATTAATAAAATTTTCTTATGGATTGGGAGACAATCAAGTCTTTGATAATCTTGATGTGAGGGGGATGAGTCGGAAAGATAATAATTTACTAATTTAAACCCCCAATCAATGGTTAAGTGCATCTCAATCTCTCAATAAAGATTAAAAATAATTTCATAAAATTTCTATAAAATTACAACTTTACCCTTCAACATTTAAGAGTTTGTAGTGAACTAAGGTTAATATAAACTTATTTAATGAGGCTTTGAAAAGAAACATTAGTAATCATGAACATCGTTGAAACCCTATGAGCTCAGGATCAACNATAGGAACCAATTCACTTCAGTTTCTATAAATGTTAAAATTATAATTAATAAAATTTTCTTATGGATTGGGAAACAATCAAGTCTTTGATAATCTTGATGTGAGGGGGATGAGTCGGAAAGATAATAATTTACTAATTTAAACCCCCAATCAATGGTTAAGTGCATCTCAATCTCTCAATAAAGATTAAAAATAATTTCATAAAATTTCTATAAAATTACAACTTTACCCTTCAACATTTAAGAGTTTGTAGTGAACTAAGGTTAATATAAACTTATTTAATGAGGCTTTGAAAAGAAACATTAGTAATCATGAACATCGTTGAAACCCTATGAGCTCAGGATCAACTGACAAGAAGATGGAAGGGTCCTTAATAAACAGGTTTGCCCTAAGGGTTCTTACTCTTATAATTTTTCAATGTAATAATGAATGACTTGTTACCCCTACTCCTGGGTTAAGTTACACCTCAAAGTTCATTGAGTACAAGTTAACACACCACAACTAAAACTTAATTTAACCAGGGTTGATTAATTCAACGACATAATAAGTTTAGATGAACTCGAAATGATTTAGGAACTTCTAAAGTGGTTTAGGGTTATAACCCGAACCGCTTTTCAGGATTTTGAGCATTCTGAAGGACATCTGAATCTATTATTGTTCCTTGAAGCAAATCATCCACATAATCTTCTAGGGATCCACCAAGATAAGCTTTGGGACCCATAAACTCACTAAATTCTAATAAAACACCCTATCCTGCTTATCCTACATTTAAACCTAGTGCTCAAAGGTTTGAGTCTTGAATAAGGTATTCAAATCCTTGCGAACAACTAAGAATATTTGTTTTCGCCATATATGGATAATCAGGCTAATATAAGTCAGAGGTCTTGGTGGCAAGAACAGTGACGACATCGTTTATATGTGCTAAATAAGAGATACAAAGTGGGATTTGGAATAATATATCCTACCCCAAGGATCCCTGGGGAAAGGGGATATGATAAACGATAATATTCACTAGCCCTTGGTAGGAGTTGCCCCTAAATCTCTTAGATTGCTGGTACTCTTAGCCTGATTAGAGTGATTAGCTTGTGAACTATAGCATTTAACAAGACACATATAACACCGTAAAATTAACAAAGATCCATTTGCTACGCGATTACTTTTAAATGTTAAGAAAACTTATTGCATGAAAAATTAAAATAATTTTTTGATGAAATATTGTGAAGGTAGACAAATCACATAATCATCAGAAGTAGCAGACCTTCTTTGTCGTTGAGACCTTATAGGTACAATTTTAATTGGTTCATCATTAGTGACAGTTTCATTCGAGGATATTTAATCATTTATCTGTTTTTCCTAGAAGTTGTCAGACTATTCAACAACTGTAGGAAGAATAACCTGAGATGAAATTTTATGTAAAGAAACTTGAACCCTAATTTCTTGGATTTCCTCTTTACGTGATTCCAAACTCACACTAACTTCAAAATTTTCAATGAACTTAGCATTTCTAGCTTCAATAATTCTCGTACAGTGGTTAGAACAATAAAATCTATACCCTTTAGATATTTCTAGATAACCAATGAAGAAACCACTGGCTGTTCTTGAGTCTGGTTTCTTTTGATGTGGATTATAAATCCTTTTTTTGTTGGAAAACCCTAAACATGCAGGTGCCTTAAACTAGGTTTTCTTCCTGTCCACTGTTCAAAAGGAGTCTTTACAACTGTCTTACTAGAAATCATGTTTAACAAATATGCAACGGTCTTTAAATCATGCATCCACAATGATAAGATTAAAAAAAATTGCTCATCATGCTCCTAAACATTTCCATCAGAGTATGCTTTCGCTTTTCTGCAACACTTTTTTTGTTGTAATTTTCTCGACATATTGTATTGATCACATATGCCATTAGTTTGAAGGAACTTAGCAAATAGACTTGAATATTGTTCAGATTCATTGTGCCTTCTATAATATTCACAACATCTATCCGACCTGATGTTTTTTTACTTTTTTGTCTAATTGTTTCTCAACCTCAGTTATAAGCAATTTTGAGGCATCTAGTGATTGAGATTTTTCATGCAATAAGTAGACGTACCCATAACGTGAAAAGTCATTAATAAAGGTGATAAATTTTTTTCTCCATCAAAAGATGAAACATCAAAAGGTTCACAAACATCAGTGTGTATAGTTTCATAGAGTTGTGCGCTTCTTGTGGCAGCTTTCTTAAGTGTGTTTTTTGTGTGCTTTCTCTTAATACAATCCACACTGATGTCAAGAGCGGTGAAATCCAATTCATTAAGGATTCTATTATTTATCAAAATTTCAATTCTTTCTTTGGATATATGACCTAAATGTTTATGCCACAAATAAGCTGAACTTTCATTCATAAAACCACATTTAGTGTCAACATTATGCTGCAATGTCATGAGAGTCTCAGCAAAAAGGTTATGAAGTTTAAGCTTATATAGACTATCACAAAAAATACTATAACCAATAAGATGATTGTGTTTAAATAAACAAAAACATCCATTCCTAAATTTAAAAGACTATTCAACATAATCAAGTTTAGATAATAAAATCAAATTACGAGAAATAGAAAGGACATAAAGTGTTTGAAAAGGTTTAAATGATGTCCAACATCTAAAATCAATCAATAGGTTCCAATGGCTTCAACTGAATCTTTAACTCGGTTTCCCATGAAAATAGACTTTTCATTTGAGTTTAAGTTTTGTGCCGTAAGAAATCCCTACATCGTATTAGAAATATGAGTGGTACAAATAGAATTAATCTACCCTAAAGTATTATAAGAAACTTCTGCCAAATTTGATTCGAAACATATAAAAACACAAGGTTTACCTTTCTTTTTGAATCACTCTTTGCGCTTCTGACACTTATTTTGATAGTGTGCAGATGATTCTGATTTTTTATATGTAAGGATTTATGAAGTTGACACCACTACGGCTCCAAAAACTTAATCAAGTGTACTAAATGTAAGTTGTGTAAAATATATATAAGTATAGACAATTATTAATGAGATTCTACACAAGTATGCATATCATTATCAAGTAATAATAGACTTTCTATTTAAGCCACAAATATCGATTCCACGGGGAAGGTTTAAATTTGCAATGATAAATTTTACTAGGAAATTCACATAAAGTCAAATGAAATTACTGTCACTAATTTCGAATGTTGAGATAAAAACCAAATTACTTAACTATTAGCAAAACAGAAATGCAAGATTTAAACAGTAACTACTAATCTATTAACTATGTTTATGTAATGAAGATTTCTTATGTGAAAAAAAACATCATTCCTACTACAATGAGATTTTGGTGAAATGAGATGAGATAAATATTTATAATATGTATTGTGCCAAATAGGAGCACTTTTAATTCTCAACCCTTATACAGTGCATAGAAAATCATTGACTAATCCCAGGTTTAGTCCCTAAATCTGTGGCTAGGCTAGGAGGAAACCAACCCCCACTCCAGAGCTCCCACTCCCCTTCACCTAAAGGCTAGATCTCGCTTTAGTTTTTAAACGCTAAGATCGAATCGGAGATTTTAGTCTGTCACCCTAAAGATTCTCATATTCTACACCAACAAAGAATATTTCCATATTTATTTGCACTTAATTTCATTAACGAATTTCTCCTCCATGAAATTAAATGTGATCCTCACTCTATTGTAGAACACATACTTCATTTCCCGGATCATATGTTTCACAACACATTTTAACAATTCAATTGGCTAGATGAAAAAGTAAATTAAGTTTGGAGTTAAAAAATCATCACAATTTATTTTATATTTTAATATTAGCACATCCATATTATCTCTTCATTTCACCATATCTCAGAAGGGAGAAAGATAGAGGAGTTTACTTAGACTTCATGAGAAAGATACAACAAAACACAAATTTCATAAATAAAAGAAAATTCATACAATACTAATAAATAAACAACACTTATCTGAAACTCTTTTTCAAAGCAAATCCCTTGTAGCATTTCCTTAGAAATGCAGGAAGAAGATGTCTCTCACTTTCCCCTTCTTCAACACACTTATAGAAAGTTTCATACTTAATCTCACCACACAAACTCTAAATTATAAAAGAAAACTCACTAATTGACTCCAATGTGGTGATGGAATGAAAATAGATTATGAAGAATAGCGAAAAGGAACGTGAAGGAGTTAAGGAGTGAAGGAGTCGATTTCCTGATGAATTTCGGCCCCAAATAGAGCCTAGGGTTGGTTCTACAAGAGGTGCCTCCAAAATCTCTTTAAAATTTGTCCAAATACGTCAAATATTCTAGAAACATATGCTGAATTGATAATGGCGCCGTCAGGACCAGTGTCTCGCAATTTAATTTATTGCTCTCTATTTAAAGGCGTCGTTGGTGCTCTTCTGGTGTCGTCAGCGCTGAGTAAAATTCTCAATTTGTTCTATTGTTATGCTCGGTCTGTGATGCCCTTGGCGTGATCGGTGCTGAGTATTTCTTTAAAAATGTCATTTTGATTCCAAAGTCCATCATTTTTGCTTCCTTTTTTCTTTAAGACCTAAAAATCAACAACATGCAAGAAAATATCAAAATATCTTCCATTAAAGTGCAATATCACCAAAAATAAGTATAAAATATGAGTCTAAAAAAACATATACTTTCGGTGTATCAGCAGACATTCTACAAAATTGACACTTAATTTTTTTATGTTCCCCTTTATGAATTGGGGCAGATGACACATTAATCTTTAGTGATTTTTACTTTCCCTTTCCATTTTTCATTCCAGATTTCTTTACAGCTCTTCTTTGATGACCCATGAGAAAAATGAAGTGATTTCCTCCTTTCTTAAGTCTTGCTTCCTCTTGAATGAGAATACATTGCAATTCATTCACATTTCTCTTATCTTTCATAGTGTTATAGTTCGTGTGAAATGGACCATACTCAGGAGAGAATGAGTTAATGATAAACTGCACAAGAAAATTTTCATTCACTTTCCATCCCAAGATCTTAAGTCTTGCTGCTATGTTTGCCATTTCAACGACATGCTCGTGCATATTATGAGAACCATCAAATTTTATATTTGTTAATGTACTGAATAGTGTGCTAGCAAAAGACTTATCAGCAGAGTCAGACTGAGAATATTCCTTAGAAAATTTCATAAATTCCTTAGCACTTTTAGCGTTAAAAAATGCACACTTTATACAGTCATTCACATAAACATTAAACTCAAAATGTTTGAGCTCTCCCATGCTTTATAGAAAGATATTTGCTCAGCATTGCTAGAATCAGTAGAAGCAGAGGACTTCTCAGTCGTGAATGTCAAATCAAGATCCAAAACACTAAGGTGAAACTAAACTTGCTTACGTCATTTAGAGAAATTAAGGCCATTGAATTTTTGAATAGATGTAGCTTGCGAATGAAGAAAAATAGAAATAGGTACTGCAAATAAATAGAACATGTTCATACATTAATGCGTCAAGTATTAAACTTAAATCATATCCGATCAGATTAGATGAAAACATAAATAGTGCATTGAAAATCTCTTTTGAGAGATAGAACAATGCACAAAATAGATATAATTGATGTTTGAATTGTTAGTTTAACGTAATTAATAATTGTTTATACTTAAACTAGACGTGCATACTATCTTTGGATATATAAATATATCTAACCAAGTATATAAATATGTCATAATCAAATTCAAATATAATAAAACAAATAATCAATCTTTGGGCGATCCATAAATATTTTTTAATCAATGAATTCAATATACTTATAATTAAATACAAAATTATTTCATAATAAACATCATATAATTATGAGTAATTGAATTTATTTAATTTGATATTTATTAATCATACTAATTTGGTCACTTTGGTGACTAAAAAATTAAACATAATATAGACATCCAATAAACAACAATTTGTCAATTCACCAATTAACGTTAGTGATCTAATTCGAATATCTAATTTACAACAAAAATTTTATGCAATCAACATAAATAAAAGTAAACGAAAAATCAAAATTCAACAACCGAGAGTCTAATATCACATGTTAGCATTTTTAAATTTATAAAATCCAATATCATGATCCAAAATTCATAAAATTCATAATGATCAAAATATTTGAATTCATAATTTTTAAATATCCATAAATCATATATACATACATGTATTCACGATAATGGAATTTGATTGAAGAAATAAAATTTCTCTCTCTAATCCTTATAACTTTCTGTATTTTCTGATGGAGAGAAAGATATATTACTTCTTGAGAGAGAGGTGACGTTTCTCTTATTTATCAGAGAAAAAGATAAACGTCTCTTGAGAAGAGACAACTTTTCTCTTAAACACCTTTTATTAACCACTATCTATCAAGGTGGTTATTCACCAATATGATTTAGGATAATTTAATTACTTAATTAAAACGAAAGGATACGGTGTCTATTGAGAAAAAACATGACCTTTTTGCTTTTTAATTAATTAATAAGTCACTATTAAAATAAATGACAGAGGACCACATAAATAAAATAATAANCCATCAATGAAGCCCAATTTCAATTTCAATTAAGCCCATCATGACAAATTTCCACTTCATCAGTTTAAAAACAAAGGAAATTAAATTTAGACATCATGGCCATGCACCACGTATCCATGTATGAACCCATTTATCTTTGGTCTCATGGATTTCTCTCACCAAATTCTCAAAATCCCCAAATTCTACTTTCATGAAAATTACCCATGACCTCATGTCTGTCATGAAACCACTCATGGAACCATTCACGAGCATCGTATGGGTCATATACACCAAATGTGGCAAAAGGTAGACTTCCTTTCACCTCCCACTTAGGTGACTTAACCAAAGCTCTAATTCCCATGCCAAGTCAATCAACCAATCTCCTAGAAGTTGATCCAACAACTCCAGCCACCTTGAACTTGACCCCAAGCCACTTTTTTGGGGTTGAACCCATGGTTAACCCAACCTAACTCAAACCCATTGCCCACTTTGGAAAAATTTCAATTACCCATGTTTGGCCCACCTTGAATTCACATCTCCCAAATTGTGACCTCCCACAGTGTGGAGGTGACATTGCCTGACCGACCAACCACCCTAGCCACCGGAAAAATACCATGGCTGAGGGGGTTCATGTGGCCAAAATAAAAAATTAGAACCCCCTGAGTTGGCTCAATCAATTTGGCCACTGGTCCTCTTCTTCTGTCCACTTAAGCAAGCTTTTACACCCACTGACCAACCTAATTGGAGTCTACTTCCTTCTCAATAAGCACCCCCATGCCCAAAGGGAAGAAGTGCATAAACCTTGGGGAAATTCTGACAAATTTTTTTTAAACTCTAATTATAGTGTTCCTAAGCCCATTTCAATCATTTTTAGCCCTTCATTCCCACTGTCCAGTCTGGATTTCTCAACTGACAATCAGGACATTTCATGACCATCCCACCAAACTCAACAAAACTCCAAATTAAACCTTCCAAAAGCTCCCCACATTACAAAATCACTTCCCCAATTGAAGCCCCATCATCCCGAGCACCCTAAACTTGTCCTAGACCAAGCTAGAGCCATATCTTGATAAAAAATCATACCTAGACCCAACAACAACTCAAATCAATGATTGGTGAAGGTTTGCGGGACAAATACAAAGCTCAGAAACAAACACAATTGAGGCCTCACCTCTTGAGCAAATGTATAAATCAAAATCTCTAATTTTGCTCTCGGTTTCGAACTTTATAAAGATAACATTTCATGTGTATCTAGCCATATAAATGTGTTCGTCTCACTTAGATGAAGGTGTAGGAACAAACGACACTTAATTTGGTTGAGTATTGAACGTGATCTTAGGGTTAGAACACGAATGGTTCTCAGGATAGGGTGATCGAATGTCATCCGTTTTAGCATGTATTAAATGAATGGTCGAGATCACGCCAGATGAATGAAGGAAACAAGAACCTCATGCTACGTGGCTGCCAATGTGGAAAATGTAATGAATCAGAGTGCGTCACATAGGAGTTCGGAGGTGCAAGGAATGATGCGACACCAACATGGATAAGTATGAAATTAGGGTATTTTCTATTTAAATTAATTTATAAACTTCAAAAAATCATATCTTGGTGTCAAAAAATCACAAAAATAAAAGAAAAACCCCTATGTGGTCAGTGAACAGGGAGAATTTGTTGAACTAAAAATAAAAATATTTATTAAAGATTTTATTTTTAATTAATTAAAAAATTTCAGACGAAAAATTAATTCTAATTATTTGAATAATTATCTAAATTAATTGACATTTGGAGGGTGTCCATAATGAAATTAGGAATCTCCTCTATTTTTTTAAGATCATAGGGCATCCCTATGATCAAAAGCCCTATTATCTTAGGACTCTTGGTATTATTTTNGTCGTCGGCGCCCAAGGCAAAATTTTCACAATTTCGCTCTGGTTCGAATGCGTTCCAATTTTTCTTCATGGATCCAATTTTTAAGATGTATCAAGGGTAAATAAGAATAGTAGAGCTTAATACTACCATAAACTAGCAATAATCTCAAATAAAAACTACTATAATCGCAAATAAAGTAAAGATAAATATGGGTTGCCTCCCATAAAGCGCTTGGTTTAACGTCATCAGCCCGACCTATTCAGATGTTATTCAGGTTGACTAATCATTAAAACCTCTTTAAAATTTGGTATTTTACCCTCATAATATCATTTTAATCTGTGTCCATTTACTTTAAATCTATTTTCCATTTTCTGATCTTCAATTTCAACAGCTCCGTAAGTATAAACTTGAGTTATAGTAAATGACCCTAACCAACGAGACTTTAATTTTCTAGGGAATAACTTCAGCCTAGTATTGTAAAGCAAAACTTCTTGTCCTGGTTCCAAGTGCTTTTGATTAATTTTTTTATCATGCCATAACTTTAATTTCTTCTTATAAATTATTTCATTATCATAAGATTCATTTCTTAATTCTTCCAATTCATTTAATTGTAACAATCTCTTCTTAAGTTGTTATAATAAGACTCATTTCTTAATTCTTCCAATTCATTTAAGTTAATAAGATTCATTTCTTAATTCTTCCAATTCATTTAATTGTAACAATCTCTTCTTACCAGCATATTAATCTTTCGATCATGCCATAACTTTAGCTTTTCCTTATAAATTCTATCATTATCATAAGATTGATCATGCCATAACTTTAGTTTCTCCTTATAAATTCTATCGTTATCATAAGATTCATTTCCTCTTCCAATTCATTTAATTGTAACAATCTCTTCTTACCAGCATCTTTCAAATTATAATTGAAATCTTTAATCCATAACTTTAGTTTCACCTTATAAATTCTGTCGTTATCATAAGATTCATTTCTTAATTCTTCTAACTCATTAATTGTAACAATCTCTTCTTACTAGCATCTTTCAAATTATAATTGAATTCTTTAATCGCCTAATATGCTTTATGCTCAAATTCTACTAGTAAGTGACAAGTCTTGCCAAAAATCAGTCTGTAAGGAGTCATTCCAATAGGAGTTTTATAAGCAGTCCTGTAAGCCCATAATGCAGCATCCAATCTAGTGGACCAATATATTCTACTAGAGTTTACAGTCTTTTCAAGTATTTGTTTAATTTCTCTATTAGAAACTCCAGCTAACCCACTAGTTTGAGGATGATAGGCAATATAGATTCTCTGAATAATATTAAATTTTTTTACCAATCTTTGAATGTATTTATTTCTAAAATGGGATCCTCCATCAGTGATAATCATTCTGGCATTCCGTATCTAGTGAAAATATTTTTCATTAAAAATCTTGAAACACTTTTAGCGTTACAGCAAGGTAAAGCATTCCGTATCTAGTGAAAATATTTTTCATCAAATCTTGAAACACTTTTAGCGTCACAACAAGGTAAAGCTTGTGCTTCAATCCACTTAGAAACGTATTCCACTACAATTANAAGATAATAATTTACTAATTTAAACCCCCAATCAATGGTTAAGTGCATCTCAATCTCTCAATAAAGATTAAACATAATTTCATAAAATTTTATAAAATTACAACTTTACCCTTCAACATTTAAGAGTTTGTAGTGAACTAGGGTTAATATAAAATTATTTAACGAGGCTTTGAAAAGAAACATTAGTAATCATGAACATCATTGAAAACCTTATGAGCTCAGGATCAACTCACAAGAAGATGGAAGGGTCCTTAATAAACAGGTTTGCCTTAAGGGTTCTTACTCTTATAATTTATCAATGTAATAATGAATGACTTGTTACCCCTACTCATGGGTTAAGTTACACCTCAAAGTTCACTGAGTACAAGTTAACACACCATAACTAAAACTTAATTTAACCAGGGTTGATTAATTTAACGACATAACAAGTTTAGATGAACTCGAAATGATTTAGGAACTTCTAAAGTGGTTTAGGGTTATACCCCGAATCCCTTTTTCAGGATTTTGAGCATTTTGAAGGACATATGAATATATTATTGTTCCTTGAAGCAAATCATCCACAAAATCTTATAGGGATCCACCAAGATAAGCTTCAGGACCCATAAACTCACTAAATTCTAATAAAATACCCTATCCTACTTATCCTACATTTAAACTTAGTGCTCAAAGGTTTGAGTCTTGAATAAGGTATTCAAATCCTTGAGAATAACTAGGAATATTTGTTTTCGCCATTTATGGATCATCAGTCTAATATAAGTCAGAGGTCTTAGTGGCAAGAACAGTGACGACATCATTTACATGTGCTAAATAAGGGATATAAAGTGGGATTTGGAATAATATATTTTACCCCAAGGATCCCCGGGGAAAGGGGATATGATAGACGATAATATTCACCAGCCCTTGGTAGGAGTTGCCCTTAAATCTCTTAGATTGCTGGTACTCTTAGCCTGATTAGAGTGATTAGCTCGTTAACTATAGCATTTGACAAGACACATATAACACCGTGAAATTAACAAAGATCCATTTGCTACGCGATTACTTTTAAATGTTAAGAAGACCTATTTGCATGAAAAATTAAAAAGAATTTTTGATGAAATCTTATGAAGGTCCATGAACTAATCACTTGGATCAAGTTTAGGAATTACCCTTCCTCGGATTGCCAGGTTGGCGGTTTTTGCCGGTATTGGATAGAAAATCACACATCCCAGCTCTGAACCTCCACCTTCACTAATGTCTTTCACTTATTCCCGGTCTTCCACGTAAGGCATCAAGTTTTGTTTTACTTACTCTTGTTTTTTTCTATCTACTTGTTTTTGGAGTTTCTTTTGTAATACTCCTTGCAATTCGTTTAAAATTCCTGCACTCTATTATATAATGTTTATGTTACTAACCCATGTTCCTGCACAGGAGCGCTAGGTACGCACCCCATAATTTATTCATTGCACTTATAGTACTCTACCTTAAACATATTCTCACTAGTGTATACTTTGTTTTACTTGCATAATAAAACAAAAAAAAAACACACTTTCAAAAATAATAATACACATTTAAAACCTTTCGAACGCACTTAACTTACTCCTTTTGAGTTTACGAGAATCTCTCGGATGAGGTAAGGTTTCTAACGAGAATCATCCAGTCTAAACAAGTTTAACTGCTTGTTCAGATTAAGTAAATTCAAGATAAAATAGTAATGTTGGGATGAGAGAATCGTGGGATCTTGACAGATGTCGCTTAACTTAAATTAAAATTTCCCCAAACATTCAAGCAACAATGACAAATAAAACCAAAACATAATGCATAAACACACATAAACCTTAAAGATGTTACCTCAACGCGGAGCATTGGAGCAAGCTGCGGCAAATGGAGGACAATGATCCACAATAGCAAAATAAATTTACATTAACTAAATTATTCCTTAATTTGAACAAGCCATAGGACTTCGAGGCATTATACCTAGTGCGACATAAACCCTTACTCTATCTTTTAGGCTTTTGTACCTGGTGCAATATAAGCCCTAACTCTTTTAGGATTCTGAGGTCTTCATCCGATACGATGTAAATCCTCCTATCTTTTAGGCTACTTGCATAATAAAATGTTATGCAAAAGTAAGCCTTATAATTAATAACTGGTAGGATTGAACATAAATGATTTTGCTTCAAAATATAAAGCCCAATAGTAAGATATCTAAGAAAGTCACTGATGTTTGCCTCCGTCCTGTGACATCCCTTAGTCTTCAATCCTTTGATTCTAAAAATAAATGTTCTTACTTGATCCTTTTCCACTTGTTATTCTTAACAAACTACCTTGAAAACCTAGACATTGAATATAGTGAGGAAGAAACCACTGCTCTTTATCGATACTTTTTTTAAGTGACTTCGGTCATTTAAAATGTAATTAACTGTAAGAGCTTGTCCTTATAGAGAACTTTAAGAACCCCAGGTAAATAAACCTTGCCTAATTTTCTATATTAGGTAGAGGAACTTAATGGTCGTACATAATGTTTGGAGATCAAATGCATGTAATAAGTTTCTTTAGTTTATATGATCGAGAACACTATCAAGTAGTATGCTTATCCCTATTGATGGTGTATTGCTTTTAGTGTCATACTCGATCACTCAAACTATCAAATACATGAAATCTTGTTAGTCACATATTTTTTAAAACTAAGATACTATTTTTCCAAATTAAAATTAGATATATATTAAATCTCGAATTTTAATTTCCAAGAACATTTAAAGTGGCTCACAGGTAGTGTTTTTTTGTAAAAATTTACTAGCAAAATCAAAGCTTCAAATACTATCATGTTAACTAAGAAGAGAAGGTGAGAACTCCTTTTAGGATAAAAAAAGTATGAAAAGAGGCTTCCATTCTATTTGAACTTTCTTTGTCATGCCATTCCTCATCATTTGGTAAAAATAACTTGAACTCTTTTCTATGGTGTTATCTAACAATAATTAAAGGGAATTTGTTGTGGATCTTAAAATGGTTGTTTTGAAGCAAGATTTAAGAAAAATTGTGCAGATATGACAATTTTAAATCCTATGAAGTACTAAATCTCCATTCACCATTTTGTCTTAAAGACAATTGCTATATTTAGTAAATAAGAGCATTGAGCAAATTTAACTTAAAAATTAAGTCTCAAAAACTTCTCTTCTTTTTCACAAGCTTTTACTCTTGAATTTCAGTGAACTTCTAGAGTTAGAAAACTTTTAAAAAGGGCACTCATTATTTTTTTTTTCAAAATTAGTAAATTTTAATCTTACAAAAAAAAAGAAAGCATATTAAAAACTAGTTTAAAATATATTTTCCTTTTTTCAATACTTCACAATTTTAATATTTCAACTACAACTAATAAGAGTATAATGAAGTGGAGTAGGGGATTGTTAACCTCACTTTTGGTTAGTGTGCTTGCCCAACACACCCCACCTATTGGGGGTCCATTTATTGACCTCACTTTTGGTTGAGGTCTCCTCTTTAGTAGCCTAAGGTCTAGCCATAGGACTTTCCTATTGACTATTCTTAGAAAACTATCTTTAGTAGCCTAAGGTCTAGCCATAGGACTTTCCTATTGACTATTCTTAGAAAAATAGACCTTTAGTAGCCTAAGGTCTAGCCATAAGACTTTCCTATTGACTATTCTTAGAAAACTAGACATGGAATCCACACCATTAGGAACTCTACACTCCTCTTTACTCAACTTGAAGTTCCACATATTGGTCCTAACCTCTAGCACTTAGTAGGTGGGGTCATTATGGGGGAGCTCAAGATGAGTCACCCTTAGGATTGTTGGACCTTAGGGTTGACTCTGGGTGTTGGTCTAGGGCTAAGGCACTCACTTGAAATCACTTGCACTCACAATCACTCACTACCCTAAACCCAAAACTTTTAGGCTTTGGTCCCTTGATACTTTTGGGAGACTTCTGTAGGTGGTTCCCTAAACCCATTAGCCCCAAACTAGGGTTTATCCAAGACCACTACATAGAGGACCCAAAATGAGGTTTCTATTATTCTATGGCTTCATGATGGTAGTTGGTACTCCAACTTTAGCCTTTTGCCCCAAAAATTCCTCAAGACCCCAAATTCGGCCAAAATCTCCAAATCTAGCCAAAAATATCCAAAGTTGTTAAAAAATTGTTTCAAACACCTTGAAAACACCCAAATTACCCAAATTGGCCAAATTACCAAAATATCCCTCTTTGGCCCAAAATTCAAAAAAATTTCAAAAATTCCCAAAAATTTCCAAAACTTCTGAAATATTCCCAATTTCATTTTCCTCAACTATCACATAACCCAATTTGGCCAATTTGACCATCTTTGATCAAAACCCCCAAATTGCCCTTTAAAAGCCCAAATTTCCCCAAATTCAACTCAAATGTCCATCAATTGGATCTCAAATGACCCCAATTTCAATCCTAAACTAAAATTAAATTTTGATATGGCCAAACAAGATCAAATCCAATTGGCATATGATTTGAGCCCAATTTTTGGTATATGTCAAACCCCCAATTTTGATCACATGACCTAATCTTACCAAATTGAACCCATAACCTAGTCAATTGGCCCCAATTAATATTGCAAAATATTTATAGCATTCCTACACATCAAAATCAACCATCAATTGGCCTTTTTGAGCCTCAAATCTATTTGATTTTTGGCCTAAATCCAAAATTCCCAAATTTAGCCCCAAATTTGCTAAGTCCCCAAATTTCACCCACCCTAAATCCAAAATTCCCAAATTTAGCCCCAAATTGGCTAAGTCCTCAAATTTCACCCAATTGCTTGCCTTAACCTCCAAATTGGCATCCAATTCATGTTGAAAGCTCTGCATGGGGTCCTTATGGACCATTTACAAAAATCAATTTGGAATTAGCCCAAGCTAGACCCAAGCCTAGCCCAATATAACCAAATTGATTAAAATTCAAAATTCCCTCAAATTGACCCTGCAATTGCTTGCCTTAACCTCCAAATTCCATCCTTCACCAAATTTGTTCATTATGATCATCTACACCAAATGCAACATTTATTTGGGCCAATTGACATGGCTAGCCTAGACCAAACCCAAGGCTTGGTCATTTGCACCCACTTGGACCGATGCACTAAATGTGACCCAACCACCCTAAAACAACCAAATTAACTCCACCTCAACCATTAGTTGACCCCTAAGACTGAGCCAAAGCCCATCTAACCACCTAAACTAAGCCATGGACCAAGGGTCCCCCAAATTAAGGGATCTTATTCCCAAAAATACACATGCTTAAGATATCCTTGTCAAATCAAAACACATTTGCATTAAATTGTTGTGATGGATTCCTCTGGATGCCTTGAGCACCTAGCCACTTCCCCCTGGTCGGTCGGCCAGCCTAGTGGTCAAAAAATGGCCAAACCGAGAGCCACCCCGATGGAGCTTCACCCAAATCAAACCTAGGGGCTAGCTCAGCCAAATTGAATTGTAAAGCTCCTCTGCCCTCCACTTAAGCACCACATTATACCCTTTAACTGGCCATGAAAGCCACCATAACCTCATTTTTATAAAAAGGCCACCTTCATGGCATTGAACTAAGTGCTGAAAATTTCTTAGAGAGACCTCTCCAAATTGATCACAGAGCTTCCCTAAGATCCACTCAGTGCATTCCAACTGTTTTCCCTCATCAATTTCCACTGTCGGAGTTCAATTTTGAGCTTAAAATCTTGTCGAAAACTAGGACAAAACTCATTAAACATCCACACTCCATCAAACTCAA
Source organism: Phalaenopsis hybrid cultivar (assembly GCA_002079205.1). Classification (NCBI taxonomy): domain Eukaryota; kingdom Viridiplantae; phylum Streptophyta; class Magnoliopsida; order Asparagales; family Orchidaceae; genus Phalaenopsis; species Phalaenopsis hybrid cultivar. The sequence goes on along the minus strand of JXCR01142423.1, from coordinate 74,230 downwards.
ATTAACTCTACCCACACCTTCACATCCAAGAAAGAAGCCAAAGCCCAACAAAATCCCCCTTCCATAGAGCCTCTACCATAGCTCTAGACCAACACACAAATCCGGCAGTGATAAAATTCATACTTAAGCCTCACACCACAGCAAGAGGCTTAATCCCTAGCCTCCTTGGACCCTAACGAACGTGCTAAGACCCTCTGATTGAAGCTTCACTTCTCAGAGCAAATGTATAAAACCTCTCCCCCTCCCGAGCCTATTTTGATTCTACATTTGGTTAGACTTAATTTAATTGCATGATTACCGTATGGATGTGTTCGTCTCACTTAGACGAGTTCATAGGATCAAACCCGAAGTGATTTGGTTGAGTTTAGGTTAAGACCTTAGGATTTTAGTGTGGATGGTCACGAGATCACTCTATCGGGGATGATGACAAGGAGCCATTTGATCAAGCATGTATCAAATGGACTGCCAAGATAAAGCCAGACATCACTTCTTTACACAAACAGCGGGACTCGTGACTGCTAACATAGACGATAGGGTCAAATGGGAGCGCGTCGCATGGAGTTTCGGAGCCGCTTAGGTTGACGAGGCACCGCGTGGATAAGTATAGAAATAGGGCTTTTTCGATTTATTTAAACTCCCTTAACTTCAAAAATCCATAACTTTGTGTAGAAAAATCACAAAAATAAAATATAAATACTCACTTGCTCAGTGAACAGAGGTGAACAATTTGAAAATAATTTGAAGTACATGTGATGAACATTTTATTTTAATTAATTAAATACTAATTTGAATCTTTTATTTCTCCTTGCATGTAGATTCATCATCATAGCTTGAATTTTTGGCATGTTGTAGCCTCTGTCAAGAAGAACATTCTCTTAATTTTACAAAGTCAGAGGAGATCCCTAGATAGAGGATCACATTTTTTAAGTTTATGTGCATTATTTGCCTAAAATAATCATGGAAATTAGCATGTTTCTTAGAAAATTTCAAGAAAATTTGGATGGTCTACCATGACCAGAGAAGCTTTTGGAAATAATTTTATCGGTGAAGTCATTTAAAATGTACTTATTTTTCATGAACACTAAATCATTAAGATAATTAATTTTGAAAGATATAAACATTTAAATGACTTGATTTTTTATATCCACTGATATTTATGATCCAGGGAACTCATCATAAAATTTCAAATTATTTTGAGTACATTTGATAACTTAAATTGATTTTTAAATATAAACATCATTTTTTGGCATTTAAATGATTTTTAAAAATCAAAATATAACTAAAAAATTTATCAAAACTTATTTTTTGAGTTCTCTGTGATCAAGGGCATTTTCTAAAAATAAAATGATATTTAAAATAAAAACTTGATTTCTAGCCTATTTTTAATATTTAAATAATTAAAAATCCCTAAAAATCAAAAAGATAATAAAACTCATGGAAATGTTCTAAATTGCTTCCTAATCACTTAGAAACAATTATAATATTTTTCCTGATTTTATAAATAAAGATATTGAATTTTAAAGCTTAAAAATAATTTTTAAAGGCTAAAAATAAGTTTTCAATAAAATAATTACAATAAATCAAATAAAATTTAGAAAAATATAAAATCTTCTCTTTGAGTCCTCTGACTTCAGGGAGACTTTTCAAAAATACAAAACTTAATTTTCACCATTTAAAATATTTTATTTTTAATAAATACCACATAACTTAAAATAATTCTTAAAATTCAAATAAAGTTTTAAAAAACATGAAATTTAGTCTAAAGACTTCTCTGGTCTAGGTATACCTCCAGTAAAAATTTCAAGGGATTAGAAGTCACATTGGTCATCTTAAAAAAATTTTTTTGGAAAATTCTATTTTTGCATGAAAATAATTATATAAATAAATTAAATTTTTAAAAATCACATTTTCTCATTTGATGTCTTAATTCACTCATGAAAAAGGTAGTAAATTTCAAAGTCATTTGAATTGAATTTGACAAATTATGAAGTGTTAGAGCCTTAGGGGCAAGTGTGTAATTTTGGAAAATTAGCCTTAATTAACGTTTATGCTTAATTTAAGGAGATGGGTAACATCTGATCTGAATCAATTTATTTGATGTTTGAAACACAAGGAGTTAATTGGTAGAAACCAACCTTACTTTCTTAATTAAACAGATAAGTTAATAGATTTCTAAATTATTAAGATTTGGAAGTTTATTAAAATAAAATGAACCAAAGACTTAGGGGCATGACTTTTGAAGTCAATAATTAATCAATTTAATACCTCTATTTTGATTTTCAAATAAGATTCAAATCATGAATCATGACCACCTAAAGCCTAATCTTTTCAAAACTAATCAAGATACTCACCTAGGTCTTAAGGGCTTAGTACTGACTTAGGCTAAATCAAATTTCATTTAAATAAGGATTAGAAAAGTAATCATCATTTAAAATTAAAACATTACAAGCACAATTAGGATCAAAATTTGGCCAAGTGTTCCAACAACCCTAACTTGACTCTTTAAGGGTTTTCACCGACATAATTCTTAAATTGAATCACTAGGTATAATTACCCTATTTTTAAAGATAATTGAGACATCAGTGTTCACTAAGCATTAAGGGTATTTACATGATGGATTATTAAGCAACATAATAAGTTTAAAAGAACTCGGGATTTTCCACCAGGCAGTGAGAAAGTAGCATGGATCTGCTTCTCTCTCTAGATCTGTTGGATACCTCGGAGATCTACTAAACTTAATATATCTTGCTTGATAAAGTCATCCTTAATTGATCAAATAGGGACCCACCAAGACATGACCTAGGGTTAGATAGGTCGTCAAAATTTTACTTCCCTGTCTCATATAAACTGCCTTAACATGTCTTTTGAGTTTCAGGTGGTGGAACGAAAAGACTCGTCAGGTATGCTTTTACAGTTTTCAGCATTGTCTTTCTTGTACTTTCATACTGTGCTTTTATACCTGCAAACTGCCATGCTAAACAACAATGTCACCCTGCATGAAAACTAAAACTATCAGGATAGCCACAAAACTAAAACCAAAACTAAAACTAAAATCAACCAAGATAAAATTCACCGCCTCAACATTCAAAATATAAAATAACTCAAAATTTAATCACAAGCATCACACAAAACTACAATTGTAATTAAATTAAGATGTCTATATCGGATGATCAGGAATTCCTTGGAGGAGGTAACCTACGGTTGCTAACGAGGCTTCCCACGGTCTAAATGAAATTATGAAACTTATTAAGTTGAGTTTAGTAAGTTCATTTCAACTAAGTGAATCCAATAGAAAATAGTGGTGTCGGAACGAGGGAACCATAGGATCCTAACCGGTGTCGCTCTAATCAACTTTAAAATGTCCCCATAAAATTTAAAGAACTTCAACCATAAGACCACTTGATTTGACATTATAACTTGACACAATAGAAAACTCAAACCCGTCGCGACAAGGATCTTGGAGCTAACATGGTGGGCAGCACAACCATCTTCAACAGCAAAACCTGTCTTCTTCAACTAAACCATCTTCCTTCCTTTGATTTAAACAACAAAGCCATAGGACTTCGAGGTTGCTTGCTTATGCAACGTAAATCATCAACTTATCTTTAGACTTTTGTATAGCCTTTCTATACAATATAAGCCCTAACTCGTCTTAGGATTCCGAGGTTGTCGTTTGTCATGACCTAAATCAATTAAACAACCAAGCCATAGGATTTTGAGGTTGTCTGCTTATGCAACATAAATCCTCACCTCATCTTTAGGCCTTTGTATAGCTCTGTTGTACTAAGCCCTAACTCGTCTTAGGATTCCGAGGTTGTCGTTTGTCACGACCTAAATCCTCACATCAAGCCCTAACTCGTCTTAGGATTCTGAGGTTGTCGTTTGTCACGACCTAAATCCTCACATCTTTCAGACTATTTGTGTGATAGTTTCACACGAAGGTATGTCCTAACTAATAAAATTGGCAGGATGAAACACCTAAATATTTCTCCTCAAAATTGATGCCAAACATTAGGATAGCTTGAGAAGTCACTAGGGTTCTCCTCTAGATCCATGACATCCCCTAATTCTTCCTCCTTCGGACTCTACAATAAAACGTTCCAAATTTGAACCAATCCCATTTCACACCTCTATGTCCGATCTCATTGAAAAGTCCTACCCTTTGAAACTCCTTGAATATAATATTTCTTGATTTTTATCGAGAGTTCTTAGGTGACTTTGGTCATTTAAGATGTAATTAACTATAGGGGGTTGCCCTTATAGAAAGCATGTCCGAACCCAACTTAATATAAAGCCTTTTAATTCTTTATGTTAAATAGCGGAACTTGTCGGCAAATATAAAGGTTTCACAGACCAAACATATGTCATATATTTCTTAGTTTATTTGATCGAGCCTCACCCTCAAGTCTTGTGTTTATCCTTTGGGATAGATACGGGATTTGAGGTACAACGCTCTTTCATTTAAACAATGAAAAATATGGGGTCAGATTGATTTCTTATTTTTTTAAAACTAAATATATATGTAAATTAAAATGTCCTTCTAAAGCGGGTGACCAAAGGAAAATATGTTAAGATTTTCATAGATATTTTATACTGCTTTTGATGATATTGCACTTAAAGAAATGTATTTTTTATGTTTTGTTGCAGGAATGATGAAATAGGGTCATTTGAGCAAAAAGATGCGAAAAGGAGAAAATTTGGAGCAAAAATGACCAAAATGTGAAGAATTGAACTAGGACGCCGACGACGCCATCGACCCCACCGATGACTAGATTTTCCCGAGACTCCAGAACTAATTCATTAAGAAGGTCCGCCGACGGCGCCCTCGAGGCCGCAGACAGCGAGTTCGGTGGTTATGTTCAACCAGGGTTTGGATGAGGAAAAATTTTGAAGGGATGCATAGGCAACACTTGGGAAAGCTCATTTACAACTTTAAAAGAATATTTTGGCCAAAAATTGGAAGAGATGAGAGGTCCTGGAGGCTAGAAATGTTCCATTAGTGTGTAGAGAGTTTGCTAGAGAGAGTTTAAATTGTGAGGAATTATTCGAGAGATTGTAAGAGTAGAGGGAAAGTGAGAGATTTCTTCCTCTTTGCTGCTTTGAAGAGGAATTTTGTGTGCTGTAAAGAAAGGAAGAGATTCAGAAGAACTTCCAGGAGTTTTTTTTGGGAGAAATTAGAGATAAGTTTATTTATTGTTATAGTTTGTATGACTTTGATTTTATATATAAATTCCGAGTTTTGTTGTGTTTTCCCCATANAAAGATCATCACAATTTCTTAAACATTTTCATGGCTTCACTAATTCAAATCACCATTTCACAAATCTCAAGAGAAGGAGAAAGATAGAGAAAACTACTCAGAACTCATGGGGAAAACCCAACAAAACTCAAAAATTCATATATAAAATCAAAGTCATACAAACTACAACGTAAATAACTTATCTCTAATTTCTCCCCAAGAACACTCCTTGAAGTTCCTCTGAATCTCTTCATTTCTTTAAAACACACAAGGAAAAACACAACAAAACTCAGAATTCATATATAAAATCAAAGTCATACAAACTACAACAACTAACTTATCTCTAATTTCTCCCCAAGAACACTCCTCGAAGTTCCTCTGAATCTCTTCCTTTCCTTACAACACACAAAATTCCTCTTTCAAGTAGCAATGAGGAAGAAATCTCTTACTTTCCCTCCACTCTTACAATCTCTCGAAGAATTCCTCACAATTATTACACTCTAATGGAAATTCTATACACTCTATACTTCTTAGACTCTTTTGACTCCTTAGACTCCTTATCTTCTCCTCTATTTTAGGCCAAAATGTTCTTTTAAAGTTGTAGATGAGTTTTCCCAAGAGTTGCCTAAGCATCCCTTCAAAATTTGGGCTCATCCAAAGCTTGAGTAGGCATAACCGTTGATCTCGCCATCGGCGGCCTCGAGGACGCCGTCGGCAGGCTTCTAGAGAATTTTGTCCTGTAGTCTTGGGAAAATCTCGTCGTCGGGGGTGTCGAGGGCGCCGTCGGCGGCCTAGTTCAAATCTTCAAATTTTGGTCATTTTAGCTCTAAATTCACTCCTTTTTGCATCTTTTTGCTTTAATGTCCCTAATTCATCATTACTGCAACAAAACATAAAAAATACCTTTCTTTAAAGTGCAATATCATCAAAAACAATATAAAATAGGTAAGAAAATCTCAACATGTTTTCCTTTGGTCAGAGAGCTAGCATTAATCTTAGGCCTTTATCCATTTTTCGAAAGTTAAACGTAGGAGAGATTTCTCTCACCACTGTAATTCAATAGTTTGTCGTGTTTCCAAGATAGTTAAATGACTATGTATAGCACCAACAAGTGGATCAACGATAAATTTGCTAAAGAATTTCCTCCTTTCTACAATTGCTATGATAGAAATTGTTTGGTGAGTGGAATGGAGAATATCACGACTGATCAAGAGTGGTCGTAAAGGTTGTTTTTAATAAATATTTCTAATTTAATGTTATGTAATTCCATATGGTGTACCTATCATGTTTGTGTTAAGACTTAGTGTGGTTTGTATTGTCTTTGGTGTATGAACATTTTAATGATATCTTTGTGGTTGTGTTATATGTATTGAACTTTTTATTAAATATAAAAAAACATTTTTAGTGTTGTGAAAAATTGACCTTATGTGTTCATATTGTATTTGCGAATTTGAAATTTTGGAATGGCGACGAACTCAATAGCTATAAATGTGACCGTTAAAATTTGAAAAATAAGTCTTTCTGCATCCTAGATTTTCTATTTCCTTTTCAAATATAAAAAATTTTTGAAGTATGGATGAGTATGAACAACGCTATAGCACCACTTCTTAGTGCGATGCTATAGCGCCGAACTAAGTCATGTTTCATTTTAAGTGCCCGCTCCCATGAATTTCGCCAATTTTACCTATGGTTCAGCTCCTTCCTCCATTTTTTCAAAATTTGCTCCCTTAGGGTTTCATTTTGTGTTTGATTGGCTTAAAGTTAGGCTTCCAAACCTTAAATTTCTTCATCTCTAGGCAAGATCTTCACTTTGGCTTTGAAAAATTTGGATTTGACAATGGATTTAACCAACATTATGGATCAGACCAAAAATTTTAAAACTTGATGAAAATAATGTGAAATCCAGAGTTAAATAATTATTTATGTTTAGATGGTATTTTTAGGAGCCTTTTGAAGTTGAGTTTGTGATTTTTGGAATTTATCTTAAAAATTTTTAGATTAATCATGGCTCCTAAAATGAACAGAGGCAAGGAAAATGCAACTTTTGATTCTGATAAGTTTGTTAGTGCAAGGGAACGTAACATGTATGTTGATCTGCAATCAAAGAAATTGATTGAAGAACACAGAAGAACTATTGAGTACTTGATTGTGGAGCAACAGTGGGAGAACTTTTGTTATTTCACTGTCGTATTTATAATTTTTGTGGTCCAAGAGGTTTATACGAACCTGCTAGACGAATCAGATGATTTTGTCCATGTACGTGGGCAATATGTAGATATCAGTTCTGCTCGTATTAACACAGATACTGACCAAATGAAAATATGTTAAGATTTTCATACCTCTTTTATACTGATTTAATGATATTGCACTTTAAAGAAAGGTATTTTTGATGTTTTGTTGCAGAAATGATGAATTAGGGTCAATGGAGCAAAAAGATGCAAAAGGAAGCGAATTTGGAGCAAAAAGGACCAAAATGTGGAGAATTGCAGCGCTCTCGAGGCCGCCGACGGTGAGATTTTCCCGATGCTACAGGACAAATTTTCTAGAAGGCCGCAGACGGCGCCATCGAGGCCGTCAACGGCAGGATCGACGGTTAGGTGACATGTACAATGGATAAGGCCAGATTTTGGAGGGGTGCGTAGCAACTCTTGGGACAACTCATCCACATCTTTAAAGAGAACATTTTTGGCCAAAAATAGAGAAGAGAAGAAGAGAGGAGAAGATTTTTGGAGATCTGGAGGTTAGATAAGCTCCATTTGAGCTTGCTAGAGCGTGTAATTGTGAGGAATTCTTCGAGAAATTGTAAGAGTGGAGGGAAAGTGAGAGATTTCTTCCTCCTTGCTGCTTCGAAGAGGAATTATGTGTGCTGTAAAGAAAGGAAAAGATTCAGAGGAACTTCGAGGACTGTTCTTGGGGAGAAATTTAGAGATAAGTTATTTACTTGTTATAGTTTATATGGCTTTGATTTTATTTATAAATTCCAAGTTGTGTTGTGCTTTCCACATGAGTTCTGAGTAGTTTTCTCTATCTTTCTCCTTATCTCGAGATTTGTGAAATGGTGATTTGAATTGGTGAAGCCATGAAAATGTTTAAGAAATTGTGATGATCTTTTCACTTTGATCTTAATTTACTTTCAATCTGGCGAATTGAANAGTCTTTCATTATTGACAGCGACCATGCCACCAGTCGGTGTAGCTATCATGGATGGTAGGCGGCTGAGCCCCAACGGGTCTTGTTGTACCATCACATTCTTTCCCTTCAGTGATGAATTGTCTTTGCTAGTCAACCTTAGCAGTGAGGTCAGCCCTTTCTTTTCCTATCGGCTGATGAAATCCATTAAATGCCCCTCATAATCCATGTCTACTTGACTAAATTCCATGTCAAGGTGTATGGTGCAACGGTGCGGCGCCATTTCCATGTTGAGTGCGAGATTCCAGCCATCTTTAAAGCTGAAGATCAACCTCTGGCCTGACCTTTTTTCTGCAGACGACAAAAAAAATATCAGTAAGCTGAAACTTAGCATAAATAAGAACAAAACAAAGTGTTTATTAAAGGAAATTTTAGTTTTATGTTGGTGAGAAAACCATTTGTTTATGTATATATTTTGTTTAATTTAGTAGAATATCAAGTTTAAAAGAGAAAATTGAAATGGCAATTTCAAAAATTTTCATTATGTTGACGCTAATTTTATTACAAAATTTTGGACCCGGTCATAGAAATTTGGCCAAATAGATAACCCCAGAAGAATTTAAATTTCAAAATTTCAAATCAAGCAATGTCAAGCAATGTCAGGTTGCGAATTATGTCTTCAGGTATCGTCTGTTGATCGACAGCATGGGTCTTTCACCTAAAAAATTCACTAATTGGCAGACTCCTCTAGCGTAGACCTTTTCAATGAAAATGATCCCTCCCAAGTTGGCTTAAATTTTCCACCTATCTTCCGGTGTGCAAGTCTAGGTCTTTCGAGCATGAGGACAAGGTCACCAACTTTGAATGTCCTTGGAGGGACCAATTTGTCATCATCTCGCTAATTCTTCAAGTCTGAGTTTTGCACTTTCTTCCAATGTAAGCTAGTTTGCAACAGCAACTCTGAGAGACAGTGTCTGAATTTGTCATGGTAGCACGGCCTCAGACCCGTACACGTGCATGTAGGATGTACATTTAGTGAGAGTCTTGAACATCATCTGATAGGTTCACAAGGCTTCTAACAGTTTGTTGTGCCAATCCTTTCTGTTTTCATCTAGTGTTTTCTTTAAAATTTGTACCAATGCCTTATTGCAGGCTTCAGCCAGACAATTTGCTCTAGGATAGTAAATTATAGAGTTACTCCAGTCTATCCAATGTCGTTTGATAAAATTATTGATTTTGGTGCTTTTAAAAGCTGCCTCATTGTCGGAAATCATTCTTCACGTACTCCAAAATGGTAGACGATTTGGCTTTTGAAGAATTGAAGGACGTGTTGTGTCGTAACCTCTCGTAACGGTACTGCCTTTGCCCATTTGAAAAAATAATCTACAGAGGGGATTATAAATCTATGTCCTTCAGAGGTTGGAGGGTCTATCGGACCTATTATGTCCATGGCCTAATACTCAAATGGCCATCTGACAACGGTTGGGTGTAGCACATTCGGAGGTTGGTGTAAGACCACCACATGCACTTGACACTGGTGACATCTTCTGGCTGTATCCATGCAGTCGGACATCATTACACAAAATATTGTTAAGAAGTACATCTCAGATTGTGTGGTGCTCATCAGTCAGGGCCGAAGATGAAACTGAAAATTAAAAGGCTTGGATATTATTGGCCAGCCGGCTCTGCTCAAACATCGTAGCCACATTTGGTCTAACAATCTCCTGTAGAGGATGTCACCTACTAGAGCGTAAGACAGCGCTTTTTATAATGTGATGTGCCTCAGACTTGTCCTCTCAAAGTATTCCAGTACGCAAATATTCTATTAATGGCCTGCGCCAATCATCATTGATATCCACAACCAAAATTATTATTTCTTCTTCTTTTTTGAGCTTGTCTAGAGTTTTGAGGTCAATCCGAAACAAAACTTATCTTCCTTGTAATATTATTTCAATGGAATCCTCTTGGGATTTTGAAATTAAACATTTGAGGTCGATCCAACACCAAAATTCCAAAATCCTCTTAGGGTTTCAAAATTTTGGAATTTTGGTCAATTTGGGCATGTTGGGCTAGACTTGGGTCTAAATTAGGTTAGGCTTGGGCTAAGTCCAAATTGATT
>JXCR01142423.1:33410-53359 GCA_002079205.1 Phalaenopsis hybrid cultivar | reverse complement strand
AATATCAAAGAAATTAGATCATTATGGAATGAATTATTCTCCAACACCTCCTATGATGGAAGAGAATTCATCTGGGATATTTGTGGATGTTCAACCTTCATATGAGACTTTAAATGCTATTAATAGACCCAACAACCCTTATTCAAACTATTATAACCCAGGTTGGAAGAATCATCCAAATTTTAATTGGAATAACTATTCTTCTACAAATCAACAATGGACAAACAACCCAGTGAACCCATTAGGAAATTCATCCAACCAAGAAAATGTTAACTATAGACCTTCTTATCCTCTAGAATTTAACAGTAATACTCAAATTAAGGAGAAGAAGTTGTCTATGGTAGAGCTCATATTAAACATGGGTCAACAATTGCAGAATCAAAGAAATCAATTACAAAATCAAGGAACTGCTATTAAGAATATTGAAAATCAATTAAGACATATCGCTACTGCGCTTAGTAATCGAACATTAGGAACTTTTCCTACTACTATGGAACCAAATCCTAAAGACCAAGGAAAAGAACAAATCAAAACGATACAATTATGAAGTGGAAAAGAATTAGAAACAAGAGTGCAAAAAGAAACAAAAACTGAAAAAAGAGAAAGTGGATACCGAAAAAGAAAAAAATCATGAATACCCAAATTTAGAGTATCCATTTACACCAATGAAAATTACTGTGGAAAAACCTCCACCTGAATACCCAATTTAGAGTATCCATTTACACCAATGAAAGTTACCGTGGAAAAACCTCCACCACCATTTCCTCAAAGACTGAAGCATCCTTTTACACCAATGAAAATTATTGTGGAAAAACCTCCACCACCGTTTCCTCAAAGATTGAAGTAAAATAAAGAGAATAAACACACCAATGAAAATTACTGTGGAGAAACCTCCACCACCGTTTCCTCAAAAATTGAAGCAACACAAACAGAATAAACAATTTTCTAAATTTTTAGAAATGCTTAAGAAGTTAATAGTGAATATTCCCTTCGTAGAAGCTTTAGAGCAAATGCCAAATTACGTGAAATTTATGAAAGACATTCTGAGCAAGAAAAGAAAGTTCACGGATAATGAAACTATTGCACTTAGCGAAGAGTGTACTACAATTATTCAGAAAAAGCTTCTTGAAAAATTAAAAGATCCTGGTAGTTTCACTATANACTCCCTGTGGGATCGATATCTAGGACTCCATTAGAGCCCTATATTACTTGAGTGATACATATACTTGCATTGATAAGTGTGAATTTACAATTATTGAAAATTTGCTACATCCATATATATCGAATCTATAACTGTTATTAAGTTTTGATACAGTTGCTGAGGAATTAAATCTTTTAGCAACAATATTAAATAATTATATTTTTAAGCATATATAAAGTCGCGGTCAAGTTTTTGGCACCGTTGCTGGGGAGTGAGTAAACAAAAATTACAATTAGAGTAACAGACAAATTATGATTATTAGAAAATTTTTACTTGAATTGCAACTTATTTTCATATTTAGTTAGTTATATTACTGTGTATTGATTTCAAATTGTATGCGTAAATTTGGACCTGAAAATCTTATACCCTACGATTCGGAATTAGAACGCACTGTTAGAAAAAATTAGAAGATTGAGAAGAGAACCTAAAAATTTTGATGCAATGGAAAACAACCTGAACAATCAAGAAATAGAGAATGAACACCAACCTAAACCCTACGAGATTATGCAAATCCTACAGTAGGTGAAATTCACTTATCTATCCAAAATCCTGATGTAGCTTCTAATTCATTTGAGCTTACACTTGTTATTATCCAAATAATACAAAACAATCAATTCGGAGGTACACAAAATGAAGATCCTAATTTACACCTTGCTAGTTCTTTAAAACTGTGTGCTACTTTTAAATATGACAGAGTCTCAAACGATGCTGTTAGACTTAGACTTTTTCCTTTTTCACTGAGGGATAAGGCTAAGATGTGGTGAAATTTTTAGCACCAGAATCTATTAGAACTTGGGGAGAACTTTCACAGAAATTTCTATCCAAATATTTTCTTAGACTTATGCTTTTTCCTTTTTCACTGAGGGATAAGGCTAAGATGTGGTTAAATTTGTTAGTAGTCTTAGACTTTTTCCTTTTTCACTGAGGGATAAGGCTAAGATGTGGTTAAATTTGTTAGCAAAGACTTAGACTTTTTCCTTTTTCACTGAGGGATAAGGCTAAGATGTGGTTAAACTCGTTAGCTCCTGACTTAGACTTTTTTCCTTTCACAGAAATTTCTATCCAAATATTTCCCTCCATCCAAAACTGCTAAACTTAGAAATAACATAACATCAAAGGCTAAGATGTGGTTAAATTTGTTAGCACCAGGATCTATTAGAACTTCGGGAGAACTTTCATTTTTTCACTTAGGGATAAGGCTAAGATGTGGTTAAATTCGTTAGCAGCTGGATCTATTAGAATTTGGGGAGAACAAAATTTCTATCCAAATATTTCCCTCCATCCAAAACTATTAAGAACTTGGGGAGAACTTTCACAGAAATTTCTATCCAAATATTTCCCTCCATCCAAAACTGCTGAACTTAGAAATGACATAACATCAAACTTGGGGAGAACTGTTACAGAAATTTCTATCCAAATATTTCCCTCCATCCAAAACTGCTAGAGGGGAGAACTGTCACAGAAATTTCTATCCAAATATTTCCCTCCATCCAAAACTGCTAAACTAAAAATGACCTTTCACAGAAATTTCTATCCAAATATTTCCCTCCATCCAAAACTGCTAAACTTAGAAATAACATAACATCAAAGGCTAAGATGTGGTTAAATTTGTTAGCACCAGGATCTATTAGAACTTCGGGAGAACTTTCATTTTTTCACTTAGGGATAAGGCTAAGATGTGGTTAAATTCGTTAGCAGCTGGATCTATTAGAATTTGGGGAGAACAATTTCTATCCAAATATTTCCCTTTCCAAAACTGCTAAACTAAGAAATGACATAACATCGTTTTTCCAAATATTTCCCTCCATCCAAAACTGCTAAACTTAGAAATGACATAACATCGTTTTGTCATCTTGATGAAGAGTCAATATACGAAGCTTGGGAGAGATTTAAAGATCCTCTTAGGAAATGTCCTCATCATTTGATACCAGATTGGTTGATAATTCAAACTTTTTATAATGGATTAGTGGGATCACTTAGCTTGATTATAGATGCTGCGGCTGGTGGTTCGTTAATGTCAAAACCTTTTGATGAGGCTTATTCATTAATAGAAGAGATGGCTTTTGATGAGGATTTTTAATGGCCCTCTCAAAAGAGTAAATCCTAAAAGAGTAGCTAATATCATTCTGATGCAATATCTATGTTAGCTTCGCAGATTGCTGCAATATCAAAGAAATTAGATCATTGTGTCTGAACGGGTAAATCCTAAAAGAGTAGTTAGTATCCATGATTCTGATGCAATATCTATGTTTCTAAAAGAGTAGCTAGTATCCATGATTCTGATGCAATATCTACGTTAGCTTCACAGATTGCTACTAAAAGAGTAGCTAGTATCCATGATTCTGATGCAATATCTATGTTAGCTTCACAAATTACTGTTAGCTAGTATCCATGATTCTGCTGCAATATCTATGTTAGCTTTGCAGATTGCTGCAATATCAAAAGTATCCATGATTCTAATGCAATATCTATGTTTGCTTCGCAGATTGTTGCAATATCAAAGAATTTAGATCATTATGGGATGAATTATTCTCCAACACCTCCTATGATGGAAGAGAATTCATCTGGGGCAATTTGTGGATGTTCAACCTTCATATGAGACTTTAAATCAACACCTCCTATGATGGAAGAGAATTCATCTGGGCAATTTGTAGATGTTCAACCTTCATATAAGACTTTAAATTCTATTAATATACCTAACAACCCTTATTTAAACTATTATAACTCAGGTTGGAAGAATCATCCAAATTTTAATTGGAATAACAATATTTCTACAAATCAACAATGANATGAATTAATACCTATCAGACAAGTTACTGGGTGGCGTATTTACATTGATTATAGAAAATTAAACACTGCCAACAGGAAAGATCACTTTCCTTAACCCTTTTTAAATCAAATAGTAGATAGACTTGCTGGGCACAACTATTTTTGTTTTTTAGATGGATATATTGGTTACCATCAAATTCTTATTGCTCCTGAGGTTCAAGAAAAGACAACATTTGTGGATATATCGGTTACCATCAAATTGCTATAACTCCAAAGGATCAAGAAAAGACAACATTTATTAGTCCTTTTAGAACTTTTGCTTTTCGAAGAATGCCTTTCGGATTATGTAATGCACCTGCAATATTCCAGAGATGTATGATGTTCATATTTAGTAAGCTAATTGATGATGGATTGGAATTCNATGAAAGAAGTAGTTAAGAAGGAAATTTTGAAATGGTTAGACACTTGAATTATATATCCTATTTCAGATAGTTCGTGGGTAAGTCCAATTCAGTGTGTTCTTAAGAAAGGAGGAGTGACTGTTGAAACAAAAGAAAATAATGAAATACCTATCAGATAAGTTACTGGGTGGCGTATTTGCATTGATTATAGAAAATTAAACACTGCCACCAGGAAAGATCACTTCCCTTTACCCTCTTTATATCAAATAGTAGATAGATTTGCTAGGCACAAATATTTTTGTTTTTTAGATGGATATACCAATTACCATCAAATTTCTATTACTCATGAGGATCAAGAAAAGTCAACATTTACTAGTCCTTTTGGAACTTTTATTTTTCGAAGAATGCCTTTCGAATCATGTAATGCACCTGCAACATTCTAGAGATGTTTGATGTCTCTATTTAGTAAGTTAATTGATGATGGATTGGAAAAATTTATAGATGATTTCTCTGTATTTGGAACATCATTCCACGCATGCTTAAATTATCTTGAAAAAGTTTTAGAGTTATGCGAAAGAACTAATTTGTTTCTGAATTGGGAGAAATGTCAATTTATGGTAGTAGGTGGAATTGTGTTAGGGCATAAAATTGCGGAAGATGGTATGGAAGTATACCCTGCAAAAATTCAAGTGATATCTAAACTAACTCCTACTAATTTAAGAGAGGTTAGGAGTTTTCTTAGAGATGTTGGTTTTTATAGACGTTTTATTAAAGATTTTTCAAAAATTACCAAACCTTTATGCAAACTTTTAGAAAAGGACAAGAAATTTGAATTTACTGAAAGCTGTTTAAATGCCTTTGAGTTATTAAAAGAAAAATTAATCATAGCCCCTATTATAGTTTCACCTAACTGGGAGAAACCATTCGAACAGATGTGTGATGCTAGAGATTATGCTTTGGAGCTGTCCTTGGACAAAGGTATGAAAAGATTTATAAAGTTATATACTACACTAGTAAAACTCTTAATGATGCACAAATTAATTATACTGTTACTGAAAAAGAGTTATTGGCCATTGTGTATGCTTTAGAAAAATTTAGATCTTATTTAATTGGAGCTAAATGTGTTGTGCACACTGATCACTCTGCTTTAAAATATCTAATGCAAAAGAAGGATGTCAAACCAAGGTTGATTGGATGGAAACTTTTGGTGTATGAATTTGATCTTGTGGTTATTGATAGAAAGGGAACTGATAATCAAATTGCTTATCATTTGTCGAGACTAGAAAATCATGAATTATTTTACACCGACAATGATTATACAAATAGTTTTATTAACGAACAACTTTATAATATTAATGAGTGGAAAATACCATGGTATGCTGATATTGTTAACTATATTGTAAGTGATATTTTGCCACCTACGCTGAAACTGCAACAACAAAGGAAATTCATTCATGATGCGAAAGCATNTTAGATCATTATGGGATGAATTATTCTCCAATACCTCCTATGATGGAAGAGAATTCATTTGGGCAATTTGTGAATGTTCAACCTTCATATGAGAATTTAAATGCTATTAATAGACCTAACAACCCTTATTCGAACTATTATAACCCAGGTTGGAAGAATCATCCAAATTTTAGTTGGAATAATGATTCTTCTACAAATCAACAATGGGCAAACAACCCAGTGAACCCATTAGGAAATTCTTCCAACCAAGGAAATATTAACTATAGACCTTCTTATCCTTCAGGATTTAACATTAACACTCAAATTAAGGAGAAGAAGTTGTCTATGGAAGAGTTGATATTAAACATGGTTCAACAATTGTAGAATCAAGGAAATCAATTACAAATTCAAGAAAATCAATTACAAATTCAAGGAAATTAATTACAAAATCAAGGAACTTCTATTAAGAATATTGAAAACCAATTAGGGCATATCACTACTGCGCTTAGTAACCGAACATTAGGAACTTTTCCTAGTACTGTGGACCCAAATCCTAAAGATCAAGGAAAAGAACAAATTAAAGCGATACAGTACAAGTGGAAAAGAATTGGAAACAAGAGCACAGAAAGAAATGGAAAGTGAAAAAGAGAAAGTGGATACCGTAAAAGAAAAGGATCACGAGTACCCAAATTTAGAATATCCACTTACACCAATGAAGATTATTGTGGAGAAACCTCCACCACCGTTTCCTCAAAGATTGAAGCAACACCAACAGAATAAACAATTTTCAAAATTTTTAGAAATTCTTAAGAAGTTAACGGTGAATATTCCCTTCGTAGTAGCTTTAGATCAAATGCCCAATTATGTGGAATTTATGAAAGATATTCTGAACAAGAAAGGAAGTTCACGGATAATGAAACTATTGCACTTAGCGAAGAGTGTAGAACAATTATTCAGAAAAAGCTTCCTAAAAAATTAAAAGATCCTGACAGTTTCACTATACCGTGTGCTATCGGTGAAAAATTTTATGGAAGAGTTTTATGTTATTTGGGAGCCAGCATTAATATTATGCCTCTATCAATCTTCAAAAGTTTAGAATTAGGAGAAGTCTCACCTACTTCTGTAACTCTTCAGTTAGCGGATCGTTCAGTTGCATATCCTAAGGGAGTTATAGAAGATGTGTTAGTAAAGGTGTTTCCTGTGGATTTCATTGTTTTAGATATGGAGGAAGATAAGGAAATACCTATCATTTTAGGAAAACCATTTTTAGCTACAAGAAAAGCTATGACAGATATTCAAAATGAGAATTATCTATGAGAGTTAATGACCAAGAAGTGATTTTTAACATTGCGAAATCTATGAAATACCCTGTTGTTGAAAGAGATAATGAATGTTTTCTCATGGAAATTAGTGAACATCTATTGAAAGAATATTTTAAAGCACATTTTGAAGAGAAAGAACAATTTGAAGAGAGTGGTGAAGTTATGTTGGACGAATTAGAAAATGAAGAATTAGATTATGTTCAGGAAAGATTTGAGATGCTGGATATTACAGAAAATGCTAATAAGAATCTAGTTCCGTCATATATAAAACCACCTGAACTTGAGTTGAAAATATTTTCTAGCCACTTGAAGTATGTGTTTTTGGGAGACTCATCTACATTGCCTGTTATTAATCTTTAGAATTAAATGATTTGCAAGAGCAAAGACTATTAGATACATTGAAAAGATATAAGAAAGTTTTTTATTGGACCTTAGCTGATATTAATGAAATCAGTCCTTTGATATGTATGTATAGAATTATATTAGATGAACAATATAAACCAAGAGTTGATCCACAAAGGAGATTAAATCCAATGATGAAAGAAGTAGTTAAGAAGGAAATTTTGAAATGGTTAGACACTGGAATTATATATCTTATTTCAGATAGTGCGTTGGTAAGTCCAATTCATTGTGTTCCTAAGAAAGGAGTGACCGATGAAATAAAAGAAAATAATTAATTAATACCTATTAGACAAGTTACTGGGTGGCGTATTTGCATTGATTTTAGAAAATTAAACACTGTCACCAGGAAAGATCACTTCCCTTTACCCTTTTTAGATCAAATAGTAGATAGACTTGCTAGGCACAAATATTTTTGTTTTTTGGATGGATATACCGGTTACCATCAAATTCCTTNGAGTTATGCGAAAGAACTAATTTAGTTCTAAATTTGGAGAAATGTCAATTTATAGTTGCAGGAGGAATTGTGCTAGGACATAAAATTTCGGAAGATGGTATGGAAGCAGACCCTGCAAATATTAAAGTTATATCTAAACTAACACCTCTTACTAATGTAGAAGAGGTTAGGAGTTTTCTGGGACATGTTGGATTTTAGAGGTGTTTTATTAAAGATTTTTTAAAAATTAGNTCCTTTTTCTCCTGAGGATCAAGAAAAGACAACATTTACTAGTCCTTTTGAAACTTTTGCTTTTCAAAGAATACCTTTTGGATTATGTAATGCACCTACAAAATTCCAGAGATTTATGATGTCCATATTTAGTAAGTTAATGGATGATGGATTGGAAGTATTTATGGATGATTTTTCTATATTTGGAACATCATTTGACGTATGCTTAAATTATCTTGAAAAGTTTTAGAGTTATGTGAAAGAACTAATTTGGTTCTAAATTGGGATAAATGTCAATTTATTGTTCATGAGGAATTGTGTTAGGGCATAAAATCAGAAGATGGTATGGAAGCAGACCCTGCAAAAATTCAAGTTATATCTAAACTAACACCTCAAAAATGGTATGGAAGTAGACCCTGCAAAAATTCAAGTTATATCTAAACTAACACCTCCTACGTAATGTAAAGAGAGGTTAGGAGTTTTCTTGGACATGTTGGATTTTATAGGCGTTTTATTAAAGATTTTTTAGAGAGGTTAGGAGTTTTCTTGGACATGTTGGATTTTATAGGCGTTTTATTAAAGATTTTTCAAAAGTTACTAAACTTTTCTTGGACATGTTGGTTTTTACAGGCATTTTATTAAAGATTTTTCAAAAATTACCAAACCTCTATGCCAAATTTTAGAAAAGGATAAGAAAANTGAGTTATTAAAGAAAAAATTAATCACAGCCCCTATTATAGTTTCACCTAATTAGGAGAAATCATTTGAATTGATGTGTGATGCTAGTGATTATGCTGTTGGAACTGTCCTTAGACAAATGTATGAAAGAATTTTTAAAGTTATATACTACGCTAGTAAAACTCTTAATGATGCAAAAATTAATTATAATGTTACTGAAAAAGAGTTACTAGCTATTATATATGTTTTAGATAAATTGAGATCTTATTTAATTGGAGCTAATTATTTTGTGCATACTGATCACTCTGCTATTAAATATCTGATGAAAAAGAAGGATGCCAAATCACNGCTAGTGATTATGCTATTGGAGCTGTCCTTGGACAAAGGTATGAAAATATTTTTAAAGTTATATACTACGCTCGTAAAACTCTTAATGATGCACAAATTAATTATATTGTTATTGAAAAAGAGTTACTGACCATTGTGTATGCTTTAGGTAAATTTAGATCTTATTTAATGGGAGNTGAAATGACAGACAGTTTCCCTGATGAGCAACTTTATAATATTAATGAGTGGAAAATATCATGGTATGCTGACATTGTTAACAATATTATAAATGATATTTTGCCACCTATGCTGACACTGCAACAACAAAGGAAATTTATTCATGATGCGAACGCATATTTTTGGGATGAACTTTATTTATATAAACAATGTAAGGATCTGATTATGAGAAGATGTGTACCATATGAAGAAACTGAGCTAACATTCAGAAATGTCATGATTCTAAATTTGGAGGACATTTTGTGATAGATAAAACTGCTTATAAAATTTTACAAGCTGGATTTGAGCTAATCTTTTAGAAATGTCATGATTCTGAATTTGGAGGACATTTTGGGATTGATAAAACTGTTATAAAATTTTACAAGCTACTTTCTTATACTTTTGCTTCTCACACTATAGTTATCCTACTTACTTTTGCTAATTTTACAAGTTGAATTTTATTGGCCTACTATCTTTAGAGATGTTTATAAATACATAAAAACTTGTGATCGATGTCAACGAGTAGGTAATATATCTAGAAGAAATGAAATGTCTCTGAATTTTATGTTAGAACTTGAGATCTTTGACGTTTGGGGATTAGATTTTATGAGACCATTTATTTCTTCATTTGAGAACTTATATATATTAATTGTAGTAGGCTACGCTTCTAAGTGGATTGAAGCACAAGCTTTACCTTGTTGTGACGCTAAAACTGTTTTAAAATTTTTAATGAAAAATATTTTCACTAGATACGGAATGTCTAGGATGATTATCACTGACGAAGGATCTCATTTTAGAAATAAATATATTCAGTGATTGGCAGAAAAGTTTAATATTATTCATAAAATCTCTACTGCCTATCATCCTTAAACCAGTTAGTTGGTAGAAGTTTCTAATAGAGAGATTAAACAAATACTTGAAAAGACTGTAAACCCTAGTAGAGTAAATTGGTCCACTAGACTAGATACTGCATTATAGGCTTACAAGACTGCATATAAAACTCCTATTGGAATGACTCCTTACAGATTGATTTTCGGAAAGACTTGTCACTTACCAGTGGAATTGGAGCATAAAACATATTGGGCAATTAAATAATTCAATTATAATTTGAAAGATGCTGGTAAGAAGACATTGTTACAATTAAATGAATTGGAAGAATTAAGAAATGAGACTTATGATGACGACAGAATTTATAAGGAGAAACTAAAGTTATGGCATGATCGGAAGATTAACCAAAAGAATTTTGAACCAGGACAAGAAGTTTTACTTTACAATACTAGGCTGAAGTTATTTCCTGGGAAATTGAAGTCTCGTTGGTTAGGACCTTTTACTGTGACTCAAGTTTATACTTACGGAGCTATTGAAATTGAAGATCAGAAGATTGGAAATAAATTTAAAGTAAATAGACACAAATAAAAACCGTATTTTAAGGGTAAAATAACAAATTTTAAAGAGGTTTTAAAGATCAGTCAACCTGACTCGACGCTGCCGACGGCGCCCTCGACTCCGTTGAAGGCGGGTTTTTCNTTGATAGAAAGGGAACTGATAATCAAATTACTGATCATTTGTCAAGATTAGAAAATCATGAATTATCTAACAGTGATAATGAAATGACAGACAGTTTCCCTGATGAGCAACTTTATAATATTAATGAGTGGAAAATATCATGGTATGCTGATATTGTTAACTATATTGTAGGTGATATTTTANGATAGAAAGGGAACTGATAATCAAATTACTGATCATTTGTCAAGATTAGAAAACCATGAATTATCTGACACTTACAATGAAATTATAGATAGTTTTCCTAATGAACAACTTTATAGTATTAATTAGTGGAATATATCATGGTATGCTGATATTGTTAATTATATTGTAAGTGATATTTTGCCACCTATGTTGACACTGCAACAACAAAGGAATTTCATTCATGATGCGAAAGCATATTTTTGGGACGAGCCTTCTTTATATAAACAATGTAAGGATCTGATTACGAGAAGATGTGTACCTTATGAAGAAATTGAGCTAATCATTCAAAAAATGTCATGATTTTGAATTTGGAGAACATTTTGGGATTGATAAAACTACTTATAAAACTCNGAATTATCTGACACCAAAAATGAAATTACAGACAATTTCCCTGATGAACAACTTTATAATATTAATGAGTGGGAAATACCATGGTATGCTTATATTGTTAAATAATGTAAGTGATATTTTGCCACCTATGCTGACATTGCAACAACAAAGGAAATTCATTCATGATGTGAAAGAATATTTTTGGGATGAGCCTTATTTATATAAACAATGTAAGGATCTGATTATGAGGAGATGTGTACCTTATTGTGATATTTGGCCACCTATGCTGACATTGCAACAGCAAAGGATGTTGATATTGTTAACTATTGTAAGTGATATTTGCCACCTATGCCAGACACTGCAACAACAAAGAAAATTCATTCATGATGCGAAAGCATATTTTTGGGATGAGCCTTATTTATTTAAACAATGTAAGGATCTTATTATGATGCGATGTGTACCTTATGAAGAAACTGAGCTGATCATTTAGAAATGTCATGATTCTGAATTTGGAAGACTGTGTACCTTATGAAGAAACTGAGCTAATCATTCAGAAATGTCATGATTCTAAATTTGGAGGATATTTTGGGATTCTTATGAAGAAACTGATCTAATCATTCAGAAATGTCATGATTCTGAATTTGGAGGACATTTTTAGATTGATAAAACTATTTTTAAAATTTTACAGGCTTNGATACTTTTGATGCAAGAATTTGATCTTGTGGTTATTGATAGAAAGGGAACTGATAATCAAATTGCTAATCACTTGTCAAGATCAGAAAATTAAGAATCATTTGACACTGATAATGAAATTACAGACAGTTTCCCTGATAGACAACTTTATAATATTAATGAGTGGAAAATACCAAGGTATGTTGATATTCTTAACTATATCGAAAGTGATATTTTGCCACATATGCTGACACTGCAACAATAAAGGAAATTCATCCATGATGCAAAAGCATATTTTGGGATGAGCCTTATTTATAAAAATAGTATAAAGATCTGATTATGAGGAAATGTGTACCTTATGAAGAAACTGAGCTAATCATTCAGAAATGTGTTCTAAATTTGGAGGACATTTTGGGATTGATAAAACTGCTTATAAAATTTTACAAGCTGGATCTTATTGGCCTACTATATTTAGAGATTTTTATAGATACATAAAAACTTTTGATCGATGTCAACGAGTAGACAATATATCTAGAAGAAATGAAATGCCTCTAAATTTCATGTTAGAAGTTGAGATTTTGACATTTGGGGATTAGATTTTATAGGACCATTTATTCCTTCATTTGGAAACTTATATATATTAACTGCAATGGATATGTTTTTAAGTTGATTGAAGCACAAGCTTTACCTCGTTGTGATGTTAAAGTGTTTCAAATTTTTAAATGAAAAATATTTTCACTAGATGCGGAATGCCTAGAATGATTATCACTGATGGAGGATCCCTTTTTAGGAATAAATATATTCAGAGACTAGCAGAAAAATTTAATATTATTCATCGAATCTCTACTGCCTATCATCCTCAAACTAGTGGGTTAGCTGAAGTTTCTAATATAGTGACCCTAGTATAATAGATTAGTCCACTTGATTGGATACTACATTATGGGCTTACAGGACTGCTTATAAAAATCCTATTGGAATGACTCCTGATAGACTAATTTTTGGAAAGACTTGTCACTTACCAGTATAATTAGAGCATAAAGCATATTGGGAGATTAAGGAATTCAATTATAATTTGAAAGATGCTGGTAAGAACAGATTGTTATAATTAAAAGATTTGGAAGAGTTAAGAAATGAGTTTTATGATAACGACAGAATTTATAAGGCAAAATTAAAGTTATGGCATGATCGGAAGATTAACCAAAAGAACTTTGAACCAGGATAAGAATTTTTGCTTTACAAAACTCGGCTAAAGTTATTTCCTGGGAAATTTAAGTTTTGTTGGTTAGGACCCTTTACCGTGACTCAGATTTATACTTACTGAGCTGTTGAAATTGAAGATTAGAAAAATTGAAGTCTCGTTAGTTAGGACCCTTTACTATGACTCAAGTTTATACTTACGGAGCTGTTGAAATCTAGGAAATTGAAGTCTCATTGGTTAGGGTCATTTACTGTGACTCAAGTTTATACTTACAGAGCTATTGAAATTGAAGATCAGAAAACGAAAAGATTTAAAGTAAATGGAACATAGATTAAAACCATATTATGAGGGTAAAAGACCAAATTTTAAAGAGATTTTAATGATCAGTCAGCCTGAATGGCACCTGAATAGGTCGGGCTGACGACGTTAAACCAAGCGCTTTATGGGAGGCAACCCATATTCATCTTTACTTTTATCATGATTATAGTAGTTTTTATACGAAATTATTGTTAGTTTGTGGTATTATTAAACTCTACTACTCTTATTTACCCTTGAAACATCATAAAAATTGGATCCATGAAGAAAAATTGGAACACATTCGGATTAGAGCGAAACTGTGAAAAGTTTGCCTTGGGCACCAACGGCGCCCTCGACGCCACTGAGGGTGGGTTTTTCCCAAGAGTCTAGATAAAATTAATACACAGGCACGCCGACGACGTCCTCGAGACCACCGACGGCGAGACCGGCGAATTGGCGGTTACTTGGGTTCAAATGGCGTTTTTTGGCGATTTTTGGGCTGAAATTATCTTTTTAAACTCAAAAATTTGATCTCTAGTTCATATTTTACCTCCAAAAAAGAAGTGAAACTCTACCAATTTCATTCCTATGGCATCCAATTCCCCTGATAATCTTAGAATGTGAGTTTTCAATCGGTGAAAGTTTATTAGTGCAGAAGCGCAACGAATCTTCAACAAGTTGCTGACAAAGAAAAGATTAATCAAGGAACGAGAATTCATAAATCACGGATTGAATAATCCCACAATGGATATTGAAGAAACTATAATGCGTCAAAGATGGGAAGTTTTGTGCAAAATTACCGTCGTCGTAGTTGTTCCAGTAGTGAAAGAATTTATGCAAATTTACATTGAATCAACCAAGAAGTACTTTATGTGTGAGGAAGATGAATTACTTTCACTCCTAATCAACCAAGGAGCTGTTTATGTGCGAGGAAGATGGATCACTTTCACTCCTGCACGGATCAATAATTATATATGATAGAGAATGTTCTTGTCTGCCACTATTCCAAATTTGTCTCAATAAGAAACTAGATGAATGAGATTTACCAATATTTAACGGACGAAACTGACGACTGGGAAACAAGATAAAATGGGTATGTTAGTTTTTCTGCAACACTCTTAAATCATGTTTCAAAACATTGTACTTCTCATTTCGTATGTTAGTTTTTCTGCAACACTCCTGAATCCTGTTTCTAAACATTGGCACTTTTTCATTTCTGCAAAACTGTTACCGACAATGAAGATCGGTAAAGTTTCTAAAGAAAGTGCCATTTTGAATTACTGCATCCAAAGCGGACTGCCGATCGACATTGGATCAATAATTGTGAAGTTGGTTTTGGGCCTGATCGTTCATGGATCAACTTATGGGCTTGGTCACCCCTCCACGATTTTCTCACTTTGCTATCAGTTCCAAGTGCCCTATGAAAATTAGGAAAAGGTACTGCTACATTGGAAGCCTTTGGATCCAACTAAGAAATTCTCAATTTTTTAAGATGAAAATGACATGGCAATTATAGTAGATTAAGCATCTCAGAAATCACTGCTAGTTCAACCCTTAGTCACTGATAAGTCTCTAGTGATCCTGCGCTGAATCAAGAAATTGGAAAAAGAGGTACAAAATGTCATGAACGCGATTAATAATATCTTTGATTTCTTCGATCATTTAGACTGGAGGATGAAGGAACATTTTGAGCACTCTGGACATTTTCAAGATAGCTTGATACGACTGATGAGGAGGATGAAGTTAATAGCAGAGGATTCCACTAAAGAATTTCCATTCTGACCCTTCTACAACCTCTTCATTCATGTGCAATCAATGGGTGATCTCAGAGGAGAATGAAGTACCGAGTCTGAGGATTAGTAGATTTATATTACTACCTATGTGTCTATCTATGTATTTTCATTTGAACTTTGTATTTGATTTTCTTTAGAATTATGCTTGTTGATCTCTATATAGTTGAGACTAAGCATCGGTTGTTTTATTTTCAGCGTTTTGAGTGTTGTGGCTTGGATTGCGGCACTGATANTGATAAAACTGCTTATAAAATTTTACAAGCTAGATTTTATTAGCCTACTATATTTAAAGATGTTTATAGATACATAAAAACTTGTGTCGATGTGAACGAGTAGGCAATATATCTAGAAGAAATGAAATGCCTCTGAATTTAATGTTAGAAATTCAGATCTTTGATGTTTGGCGATTAGATTTCATGGGACCATTTATTCCTTCATTTGGGAACTTATATATATTAATTATAGTAGACTACGTTTCTAAGTGGATTGAAGTACAAGCTTTACCTTCTTGTGACGCTAAAATTGTTTCAAATTTTTTAATGAAAAATATTTTCACTAGATACGAAATGCCTAGGATGATTATCACTGACGGAGGATCCTAGTTTAGGAATAAATATATTTAGAGATTGACAAAAAAGTTTAATATTATTCATAGAATCTCTACTGCCTATCATCCTCAAACCAATGGGTTAGCTAAATTTTCTAATACAGAGATTAAACAAACACTTGAAAAGACTGTAAACCCTAGTAGAATAGATTGGTCCACTAGACTGGATACTGCATTATGGGCTTACAGGACTGCTTATAAAACTCGTATTAAGTCGATTGGTCCACTAGACTGGATAACACATTATGGGCTTACAGGACTGCTTATAAAACTCTTATTGGATTGACTCCTTACAAACTGATTTTTGGAAAGACTTGTCACTTATCAGTAGAATTGGAGCATAAAACATCCTTACAGACTGATTTTTGGAAAGACTTGTCACTTACCAGTGGAATTGGAGCATAAAGCATATTAGGCGATTAAAGAGATCAATTATAATTTGAAAGATGCTGGTAAGAAGAGATTGTTACAATTAAATGAATTGGAAGAATTAAGAAATGAATCTTATGATAATGACAGAATTAATAAGGAGAAACTAAGGTTATGGCATGATCAAAAGATTAACCAAAAGAACTTTGAACCAGGACAAGAAGTTTTGCTTTACAATACTAGACTGAAGTTATTTCCTGGGAAATTGAAGTCTCATTGGCTAGGAGCCTTTATTGTGACTCAAGTTTATACTTATGGAGTTGTTGAAATTGAAGATCAGAAAACTTGAAATAGATTTAAAGTAAATGGACATAGATTAAAACCGTATTTTGACGGTAAAAGACCAAATTTTAAAGAGGTTTTAATGATCAGTCAACTTGAATAACACCTGAATAGGTCGGGCTGACAACGTTAAACCAAGAGCTTTATGGGAGGCAACCCATATTTATCTTTACTTTTATTGCGATTATAATAGTTTTTATTTGAAATTATTGTTATTTTGTGGTAGTATTAAGCACTACTACTCTTATTCACACTTGAATCATCATAAGAATTGGATCCATAAAGAAAAATTGGAACGCATTTGGACTAGAGCGAAACTATGCAATTTTTGCCTTGGGCGCCGACGGCGGGTTTTTCCCAAGATTCCAGGCAAAATAAATATAGAGGCTTGGCGACGGCGCCCTCGACCCGCCGACGGCGAGACCGGCGAGATGGCGGTTTCTGGAGTTTGAATGGCAATTTTTGACGGTTTTTTGGCAGGAGTTACCCTTTTAAACTCCCAAATTTGATTCCTAAAGTCATATTTCCCCAAAAATGAAGTGAAGCTCCACTTATTTCATTCCTATGGAGTCCAATTCCTCTTATAATCCCAGAATGCAAGTTTTCAATCGACAAAAGTTTATTAATGCGGAAGCGCAACGAATCTTCAACAAGTTACTGATGAAGAAAAGATTGATCAAGGAACGAGGATTCATAAATCGCGGATTGAATAATTCCTCGACGGAAATTGAAGAGATGATAGTGTGGAGAAGNAGAGATGTATGATTTCCATATTTAGTAAGTTAATTGATGATGGATTGGAAGTATTTATGGATGATTTCTCGGTATTTCGAACATCATTTGACACATTCTTCAATTATCTTGAAAAAGTTTTAAAGTTATGCGAAAGAACTAATTTGGTTCTAAATTGGGAGAAATGTCAATTTATGGTTGCAGGAGGAATTGTGTTAGGGCATAAAATTTTGAAAAATGGTATGGAAGCAGACCATTTATGGTTGTAGGAGGAATTGTGTTAGGGCATAAAATTTCGGAAGATGGTATGGAAACAATGGTTGCATGAGGAATTGTATTAGGGCATAAAATTTTGGAAGATGGTATGGAAGCAGACCCTCCAAAAATTTGAATTTATGGTTGCAGGAGGAATTGTGTTAGGGCATAAAATTTTGGAAGATGGTATGGAAGCTGACCCTGCAAAAATTCAATTATATCTAAACTAACACCTCCTACTAATGTAAGAAAGGTTAGGAGTTTTCTTGGACATGTTGGATTTTACAAACTAACACCTCCTACTAATGTAAGAGAGGTTAGGAGTTTTCTTGGACATGTTGGTTTTTGTAGGTGTTCTATTAAATATTTTTCAAAAATTACCAAACCTCTATGCCAACTTTTAGAAAAGGACAAAAAAATTGAATTTACTGAAAGTTGTTTAAATGCATTCGAGTTTTTAAGGGAAAAATTAATCACAACCAGTATTATAGTTTCACCTAATTGGGAGAAACCATTTGAACTGATGTGAGATGCTAGTGATTAAGCTATTGGAGCTGTCCTTGGACAAAGGTATGAAAAGATTTTTAAAGTTATATACTACGCTAGTAAAACTCTTAATGATGCACAAATTAATTATACTTTTACTGAAAAAGAGTTATTGGCCATTGTGTATGCTTTAGAAAAATTTAGATCTTATTTAATTGGAGCTAAATGTGTTTTACACACCGATCACTCTGCTATTAAATATCTAATGCAACAAAAGGATGTCAAACCAAGGTTGATTAGATGTATACCTCTGCTATTAAATATCTGATGCAAAAGAAGGATGCCAAACCAAGGTTAATTAGATGGATATTATTGCAAGAATTTGATCTTATGGTTATTGATAGAAAGGGAACTGATAATCAAATTGCTGATCATTTTTCAAGATTAGAAAACCATGACTTATCTGACTCTGACAATGAAATTAAAGACAGTTTCCCTGATGAATAACTTTATAATATTAATGAGTGGAAAATACCACGGCATGCTGATATTGTTAATTATATTGTAAGTGAGATTTTGCCACCTATGTTGACACTGTAACAACAAAAGAAATTCATTCATGATGCGAAAGCATATTTTTGGGATGAGGCTTATTTATATAAACAATGTAAGGATCTGATTATGAGAAGATGTGTACCTTATGAAGAAACTGAGCTGATCATTCAGAAATGTCATGATTCTGAATTTAGAGGACATTTTGAGATTGATAAAACTACTTATAAAATTTTACAAGCTGGATTTTATTGGCCTACTATCTTTAGAGATTTTAATAAATATATAAAAACTTGTGATCGATGTCAACAAGTAGGCAATATATCTAGAAGAAATGAAATGTCTCTGAATTTCATGTTAGAAGTTGAGATCTTTGATGTTTGGGGATTAGATTTCTTGGGACCATTTATTCCTTCATTTGGGAACTTATATATATTAATTGCAGAAGGCTACATTTCTAAGTGGATTGAAGTACAAGATTTAACCTTATTTGGGAACTTATATATATTAATTGCAGTAGACTACGTTTCTATGTGGATTGAAGCACAAGCTTTACCTTGATGGAACTTATATATATTAATTGCAGTGGACTACGTTTCTAAGTGGATTGAAGAACAAGCTTTACCTCGTTGTGACAAAGTGTTTCAAGATTTTTAATGAAAAATATTTTCACTAGATACGGAATGCCTAGGATGATTATCATTGACGGAGGATCCCATTTTAGCAATAAATACATTCATAGATTGGCAGAAAAGTTTAATATTATTCATAGAATGTCTACTGCCTATCATCCTCAAGCCAGTGGGTTAGCTGAAGTTTCTAATAGAGAGATTAAACAAGTACTTGAGAAGACTGTAAACCCTAGTAGAGTAGATTGGTTCACTAGACCGGATAGAACAAATACTTGAAAAGACTGTAAACCCTAGTAGAATAGATTGGTCCACTAGACTGGATATCACATTATGGGGCTTACAAGACTGCTTATAAAACTCCTATTGGAATGACTCCTTATAGACTGATTTTTGGAAAGACTTGCAACGTTATAAAACTCCTATTAGAATGACTCCTTACAGACTGATTTTTGGAAAGACTTGTCACTTACGAGTGGAATTGGAGAATAAAGCATATTTGGCGATTA
>JXCR01142423.1:0-26507 GCA_002079205.1 Phalaenopsis hybrid cultivar | reverse complement strand
CTTTTGTAATAGAAATGGATGTTTATGTGTATTTGGACTTTCATTTTTATTATTATGTTGTACTTGGATGATTTTTAATGTTTTTTATAAAGTTAGTGTTATAGTTAAATTTGCATGTGTAGTATAATAGATGTTGAGTAGTATTTTGTAATGTGATTTTTATTTTTCATTTTAATTTTAATTGTTTTGTTTTGTATTGTAGTTGTGTTAGGAAATATTATGCTTGTTTAATGTTTTAGTTTCGTACTTATTTCAAAATTTCATTATCCTGAAATTTCTCTAATGATTTATATATGTAGAAAGCCCCTAATATTACAGACCTGGTGAAGTACAAATTTTGAGAAGGTCTGCAAAAATTTCAGAATGATGAAAATGCCTAAAATGTTGAGGTAGATTTATCTTTAGAGTTTTTCTTTCCACCTGTATTATTTCATATTGAAAAATTTAAATTTGGGGGAGGGAAGAAAAAGATTAACTATTAAATGTCANTTTTCCTGAGAGTCCATGCAAAATAAATATAGAGGCTTGCCGACGGTGCCCTCGACCGCACCAATGGTGAGAAGGACGAGAAGGCGGTTACTTGGGTTTGAATGGCGTTTTTTGACAGTTTTTTGGGTGGGAGTTACCCTTTTAAACTCCCAAATTTGATTCCTAGTTCATATTTTCCCCCAAAAACGTAGTGAAACTCCACCAAATTCATTCCTATGGCGTTCAATTCCCCTGATAATCCTATAATGTGAGTTTTCAATCGGTGAAAGTTCATCAGTGCAGAGGCAAGCGAATCTTCAACAAGTTGCTGACGAAGAAAAGATTAATCAAAGAACGAGGATTCGTGAATTCGAATCTTCAACAAGTTACTGATGAAGAAAAGATTGATCAAGGAACGAGGATTCGTAAATCGCGGATTGATAATCCCTCTACGGCAATTAAAGAGACGATAGTGCGGAGAAGATGGGAAGTGTTGTGCTACACTACCGCCGTCATGGTTGTTCTTATAGTGAAGGAATTTTATGCAAATTTGCACGGAATCAACCAAGGAGTTGTTTATGTCCGAGGTAGATGGATCACTTTCACTCCTGCACGAATCAATGAATTATACATGATCAAGAACATTCCTGTCTGCCACTATTCCAACTTCGTCTTGACAAGAGACCAGATGAATGAAATTTATCAATATTTAACGCACGAAACTGACGACTGGGAATGAGAGAAAACG
The DNA here is from genome assembly GCA_002079205.1 of Phalaenopsis hybrid cultivar. Lineage (NCBI taxonomy): Eukaryota > Viridiplantae > Streptophyta > Magnoliopsida > Asparagales > Orchidaceae > Phalaenopsis > Phalaenopsis hybrid cultivar. The sequence continues at coordinate 25,291 of JXCR01142423.1, read as the reverse complement.
GGTATGTTAGTTTTTCTGCGACACTTCTAAATCCCGTTTTAAAACATTGGCACTTTTTTATTTCTGCGAAACGGTTACCGACATTGAAGACCGGTAAAGTTTCTAAAGAAAGTGTCATTTTAAATTATTGCATCCAAATGAGACTGCGGATCGATATTGAATCAATAGTTGTGAAGTCAGTTTTGGGCTTGATCGTTCATGGATCAACTTATGGGCTTGGTCACCCCTCCACAATTTTCTCACATTGCAGTCAGTTCCAAGTGTCCTACAAAAATTGGGAAAAAGCACTTCTAGTGAAAGCCTTTGGATCCAACTGAGAGATTCCCAGCTTTTGAAGATGAAAATGACATGGCCATTATAGTAAATCAATCATCTCAGAATTCACTACCAATTCAACCCTTAATTCCTGACAAGTCTCTGGTGATCCTGCGCAGAATCAATAAATTAGAGAAGGAGGTACAAAATGTCATGAATGTGATTAATAATATCTCTGATTTCTTTGATCATCTAGACTGGAGGATGAAGGAACATTTTAATCACTCTGGACATTTAGAAGATAACTTCATACAGCTGATGAGGAGGATTCTACTGAAGAATTTCCATTCTGACCCTTCTAAAACCTCTTTGTTCATGTGCAATCAATGGACAATCTCAGAGCAGAATCTAGTACTGAATCTGAAGAATAGTATATTTACATTACTACCTGTCTGTCTATCCAAGTATTTTGATTTGAACTTTGTATTTGCTTTGCTTTAGAATTATGTGTTTAGATCTCTGAATAGTTGAGACTAAGCATAGGATGTTTTGTTTTCAGCATTTTGAGTGTTGTGGCTTGGATTGCAAAGCTGAATTAATGTGTTGAGATTGAGAAAATACAAAAATTAGGTGTGTTATGTAACGTACATTGTACCCCTTGAAATTTATTTATAAAAGTGATGTTTTGTGTTGTGAAAGTTTATTTGTCATAAGTACATCATTCAATCACATAAAATTATGTCTATAATGATTGAAAAGATGTCGTTAAGGCTTGAAATTGATCAAAATCGCAAAAATCTAGGATTTGAACCAAAATCAGTAGAGTCGCCGACGACGCCCTTGACGCCACCGACGGCGCCCTTGACGCCACCGACGACTGATTTTTCCCGAGTCTCAAGTTAAAAATTCCAATAGAGCGCGCTGACGGTGTCATGCCGACGGAGAGCTCGCGAAAAAACACCTTTAACTGCGATTTTGACCAGTCAACCGCCACTATTCATCATCCCATTCCTCCTAAAAACATCATTTTCGACCTAGGGCTTAAGAGATCTTGGATTGGGAGGCGATTTCAAGACTTTTTGACACCAAATTTGATCATCTATAGATAAGAGCTTCACTCCAAGTTAAAAATATTTGATTTTCACCATTGATTTCTTCCTCATTGAGGAGGTCCAAAAATTTTGAGAATGTGAAGAAAATTTGGGAAGAAATTCATAGATCTTAGTGTTGAACTCTTAGAATAACTATTGGAAGTCATTATTTGTATATTTGAAGTAATTTTTGAAAATTTTCTATAATTTGATTAGATTGAAATGGCTCAACGTTAAAAGAGATGAATTGAGTTTGACAAGTCTTGCTTTGTCAATGTGATGGCTCAAACAAGATTTACTTCAATATTTAAAGGACATAAGTGTATACAAGATCGAGTTTTTGAAAGTCCGGGAGGAGAAGTTGAACGAGCTATTGCCAATAGGAGGTGGGAAAACTTTTGTTACACCTCCAATAAATCTGATGCAAATGTTGTGAAGGAGTTCCATGCCAACGTATTCTATTGTGAAGACGGAATCGTTCAAGTGCGAGGATTTCTTGTTGAATTTACTGCCGCCCGCATCAACACCATTTACGAAGTCCCAAACTATTATCTGCCAATATGAATCCTTTAGTACGATGGAAGGCCCCCTGAATGATGTGATCAACTTTCTCATCTGATGAGAAAAGAACATGGAAGATAAAGCAGCGAGAACGGGTAAATTTTTCTGCTTCCATGTTGAATGCCACCTCTAAAGCGTGGCACTACTTTATTTCTTCTACTCTGTTACTGACTTATCACCATAGTGAGGCAACTAGAGATAGAACTATTCTAAATTTCTGTATTCAGAATAATAAAACTATAAATGTGGGGAGAATAATTTTTAAGAATATATTGACTACAGCGATGAGTGAGACAAGTGGAGGTCTAGGATATCCTGGCCTTATTTATGAAATTTGCAAACTTTCTGGAGTGGAAATTGGAGATGGAGAATGGGTTTACCCTATGAAACCCATTCAGTAAGGCCAATTTAAAAACTTATGAATCTCATGAGAAATGGAGAACTGGGAGTATAAGTCAAGAACCTTCTATTATTAGAGATGTCCCCTCTACAAGTTATGATCTTCCACCTTCTAATTCCCCTACCCTCACTGATTTGATGAATGAGTTGACCTTACAGTGGAAAAGCATAGAATTAATAAATGAAACGATTGGAGGGTTAGAACATCGACATGATTATGATAGTGAGTACCTTCAGAGGCATTCAAATTTTGAGGTAGCTTATTACGAAGCTCAGACCCGACACTACAGAGGTGAGCCTGATGTTACTTTTCTTGAGTGCCCCCGATATATTGAGTATCAGCCCGATCCATCTGCTGGTCAAGAAGATGAAAACATAGTGTGGAATTTTGATATTTGATAGAATTGATGTACTTGTACTTTTATTTATGTGATCTTTTATAATAGAAAAGGATGTTTATATATATTTGAACGTTCATTTTTATTATTATGTTGTACTTGGATAATTTTAATTTTTGTTATAAAGTTAGTGTTATAGTTAAATTTGCATCTGTAGTTTAATAGATGTTGAGTAGTATTCTGTGGATTGTAATGTAATGTGATTTTTATTTCACATTTTAATTTTAATTAATTTGTTTAGTATTTTGTTTGTGTTAGGAAATATTGTGCTTGTTTAATGTTTTAGTTTTATAATTATTTCAAAATTTCATTACCCAAAAATTCCTCTAATGATTTATATATGTAGAAAGTTCCTAATATTGCAGACCAAGTGAAGTTGAAATGTTAAGAAGGACTGCAAAAATTTCAAAATGATGAAAATGCCTAAAATACTGAGGTATGATTTATATTTAGAGTTTTTCTTTCCACCTGTATTATTTTATATTGAAAAATTTAAGTTTGGGGGAGGGAAGAAAAAGATTAACTATTAGATGTCCTCTATTTCAATATTTTCAAAAAATATTTATATGATTTTATGTGGTGAATTTAATTCAGGTAACTATATTTTTGTAGCTATTTAAATATTATAGTAGATTTAAAGGAATATAATTTAATTCAGATAACTATATTTTGTAGATATTTAAATATTATGGTAGATTTAAAGGAATGATTTTGTAATGAAAATTAATTTTGTAACTTAAGATATTTAATATAAAAGAATAAGATTATAGTCAATTTGTATGAAAATTAATTTTGTAACTTAAGATATTTAGTATAAGAGAATAAGATTATAGTTAACTATCATTCAGGTAACTATATTTTTGTATCTATTTAATTATTATGGTAGATTTAAAGAAATATTTTTATAACGAAATTTACAGCTAACTATATTTTTTGTAACTATTTAAATATTATGGTAGATTTAAAGAAATATTTTTGCAATAAAAAATAATATTGTAACTTAAGATATTTAATATAAGAGAATAAGATTATAGTTAACTATTTAAAGTAAAGGAGACTATATTTTGAAGTATTAAGAATCTAGAAATTCATTTGAGAAGAAAAGATTGGGACTCAATGATGTAAAGGCCATGAAATATTTATAAGGTAAGGAAATGCTTTGAGTTTCAAATTTAGGAAAAGAAATGTGATGTTCAAAATCATTAAAGGCTATCCAGGTATAGTAATCCTTACTTGAAAAAGGAAAAAGAAAGGATTGAAAACAATCCGTGAAAAGAAAAGAAAAATACATATGATTGAAAGCAATTCAAATGAAAAAGAGAAAAGAAAGAAAAAAAAATTATTATGGGAGTGAGGAGAAGCTTGAGGATATGNTAATTTAATTACTTGAATTTTTTCTAAAAATCTCAATATGATATTTATCTGAATCAAACTTATAGTATTTCTGAATTAAAACTTTACTACAGTAGATCATAACTTTTACATAGTACTAAAATTACTTGAGGACAAGTAATAGTTAAGTTTGGGGGATTTTGACCAAAGAAAAATATGTTGAAATTTTCATACCTATTTTATACTGTTTTTGATGAAATTACACTTTAAAGAAAGGTATTTTTTATGTCTTGTTGCAAGAATGATGAAATAGGGTCATTGGAGCAAAAAGATGCAAAAAGAAGCAAATTTGGAGCAAAAAGGAACAAAATGTGAAGAATTAAACAAGGGCGCCAACGACGCCATCAACCTCGCCGACGGCGAGATTTTTCCGAGACTCCAGAATTAAGTCATTAAAAATGTCCGCCGACGGCGTCCTCAAGGCCGCTGACGGCGTCCTCAAGGCCGTCGACGGCGAGCTCGATGGTTATGTTTAACCAGGCTTTGGATGAAGATAAATTTTGAAGGGATGCTTAGGAAATTCTTGGGAAAGCTCATCCACAACTTTAAAAGAATATTTTGGCCAAAAATTGGAAGATAGGTGAGGTTCTGAAGGTTAGAAAGGTTCCATTAGTGTGTAGAGAGTTTGCTAGAGAGAGTTTAAATTGTGAGGAATTCTTCGAGAGATTGTAAGAGTGGAGGAAAGTGAGAGATTTCTTCCTCCTTGCTGCTTCGAAAAAGGAATTCTGTGTGCTGTAAAGAAAGGAAGAGATTCAGAGGAACTTTCAAGAGTTTTCTAGGGGAGAAATTAGAGATAAGTTTATTTATTTCTATAGTTTGTATGACTTTANAAATTTTGAAGGGATGCTTAGGCAACTCTTGGGAAAGCTCATCCACAACTTTAAAAGAGCATTTTGGCTGAAAATTGGAAGAGTCTAGAGGCCCTGAAGGTTAGAGAGGTTCCATTAGGGTATAGAATTTCCAATAGAGTGTAACAATTGTGAGGAATACTTCGAGAGATTGTAAGAGTGGAGGGAAAGTGAGATTTCTTCCTCATTGCTACTTCGAAGAGGAATTCTGTGTGCTGTAAAGAGGAGATTGTAAGAGTGGAGGGAAAGTGAGAGATTTCTTCCTCCTTGCTACTTCCAAGAGGAATTTTGTGTGTTTTAAAGAAATAAGAGATTCAGAGGAACTTCAAGGAGTGTTCTTGGGGAGAAATTAGAGATAAGTTATTTACTCGTTATAGTTTGTATGACTTTGATTTTATATATAAATTCTGAGTTTTGTTGTGTTTTCTCCATGAGAATGAGTAGTTTTCTCTGTCTTTCTCCTTGTCTTGAGATTTGTGAAATGGTAATTTGAATTGGTTGAGTCACAAAAATGTTAAAGAAATTGTGATGACTTTTCACTTCGGTCTTAATTTANTGTCTCGAGATTTGTGAAATGGTGATTTGAATTGGTGAAGCCATGAAAATGTTTAGAAAATTTNTGAATTCTGAGTTTTGTTGTGTTTTCCCTATGAGTTCTGAGTAGTTTTCTCTGTCTTTCTCCTTGTCTCGAGGTTTGTGAATGGTANCTGACGGCGCCCTCGATGCCGCCGACGATGCCCTCGACGCCGCTGACGGTGGATTTTTCCCGAGAGTTCTGTTTAAATTTCAATAAAGCGCGCCGACAGCGCCATTAACCCCGCCGATGGTAAGATCACAAAAAAACACCTTTAACCACGATTTTGATCGTATATATTGGAATTTTTCTATGATTTGATTAGATTGAAATGGCTCCACATCAAAAGAGATGAATTGAGTTCGACGAGTCTCGCTTCATTAATGCAAAAGCTCAATCAAGATTTACTTCAGTATTTAAAGGAAATAAGTGTATACAAGATCGCGTTTTTGAGAGTCCAGGAGGAGAAATTGAACGAGTTATTGCCAAGCGGAGGTGGAAAAACTTTTTTTACACCACCAATAAAGATGATGCAAATGTTGTGAAGGAATTCTACGCCAACGTATTCTATTCTGAAGATGGAATCGTTCAAGTGCAGGGATTTCCTGTTGAATATACTACCACCCGCATCAACACCTTTTATGAAGTCCCAAACTCTTATAGCTGCCAATATGAATCCTTTAGTATGAAGGAAGGTCCCTTGAATGATGTGATTAACTTTCTCACTGATGGGAAAGGAACATGGAAGATAAAGCAACGAGAACGAGTAATTTTTATGCTTCCATGCTGAATGCCACCTTTAAGGCGTGTCACTATTTCTGGAAGATAAAGCAGCGAGAACGAGTAAATTTTGTTGCTTCCATGTTGAATGCCACCTCTAAGGCGTGACACTATTTCATTTTCTCTACTCTGTTACCGACTTATCACCATAGTGAGGTAACTAGAGATAGAGCTATTCTGAATTTATGTATTAAGAATAGTAGAACTATAAATGTGGGGAGAATTATTTTTAAGAATATATTAACTACGGCAAGGAGTGAGACAAGTGGAGGTCTAGGACATCCTGGCCTTATTTATGCACTTTGTCAACTTTCTGGAGTGAAAACTGGAGCTGAAGAATGGGTTTACCTTATGAAACCCATTAGTAAAGCTAATTTGAAAACTTATGAATTCCATGAGAAATGGAGAACTGGAAGTGAAGTCAAGAACCTTCTACTAGTAGAGATGTCCCCTCTATAAGTTATGACCTTCCACCTTCTAAATTAGTAAGGCTAATTTGAAGACTTATGAATCCCATGAGAAATGGAGAACTGGGGGTAGAAGATTAGTAAAGCTAATTTGAAGACTTATGAATCCCATGAGAAATGGAGAACTGGGAGTAGAAGATAGAACCTTCTACTAGTAGAGATGTTCCCTCTACAAGTTATGATCTTCCACCTTCTAGTTCCCGTACCCTACCTTCTACTAGTAGAGATGTCCCCTCTACAAGTTATGACCTTCCACCTTCTAGTTCCCCTATGCCTTCTACTAGTAGAGATGTCCCCTCTACTAATTATGATTCCCACCTTCTAGTTCCCCTACTCTGACTGATTTGATGAATGAGTTGACCTTGTAGCGGAAGAGAATAATTAATAAATGAAAGGATTGGAGGTTTAGAATGTCGACATGATTATGATAGTGAGTACCTTTAAAGACATTCAAATTTTGAAGTAGCTTATTACGAATCTCAGGCCCGACACAACAGAGGTCCCTGAGTGCCCCCGATATACTCAGTATCAGCCCGATCCACCTGCTGATCAAAGAGATGAAGACATAGTTTGGGATTTTGATATTTGATAGAATTGATGTACTTATATTTGTACTTTTATTTCTGTGATCTTTTGTAATAGAAATGGATGTTTATGTGTATTTGGACTTTCATTTTTATTATTATGTTGTACTTGGATGATTTTTAATGTTTTTTATAAAGTTAGTGTTATAGTTAAATTTGCATGTGTAGTATAATAGATGTTGAGTAGTATTTTGTAATGTGATTTTTATTTTTCATTTTAATTTTAATTGTTTTGTTTTGTATTGTAGTTGTGTTAGGAAATATTATGCTTGTTTAATGTTTTAGTTTCGTACTTATTTCAAAATTTCATTATCCTGAAATTTCTCTAATGATTTATATATGTAGAAAGCCCCTAATATTACAGACCTGGTGAAGTACAAATTTTGAGAAGGTCTGCAAAAATTTCAGAATGATGAAAATGCCTAAAATGTTGAGGTAGATTTATCTTTAGAGTTTTTCTTTCCACCTGTATTATTTCATATTGAAAAATTTAAATTTGGGGGAGGGAAGAAAAAGATTAACTATTAAATNGGCTTCACTGGACCTACCTAAAGGAAAAACTTAAATACATTCCTGAACTTATATTTATGGAATAGATCTTTTACTAGTAGTGTTCTCAAGAAGTTCCTATCATTTGAATATTCTAAGTGACTTATTATTGCAACATATGGTCATTCTTGAAATGAATAGAAGACTAGAACTCTTAAACTTGATGACTACATAATCTTATAGCTACAGAGTTAATTCAATTACTTGAATTTTTTCTGAAAATCTCACTATGATATTAATTTAAATCAAACTTATAGTATTTTTGAATTAAAACTTTACTACAATAGATCATAACTTTTATATAGTACTAAAATTACTTGAGTACAAGTAATAGTTAAGTTTGGGGGATTTTGACCAAAGGAAAAAATGTTGAGATTTTCATACCTATTTTATACTATTTTTGATGATATTGCACTTTAAAGAAAGGTATTTTTGATGTTTTGTTGAAGGAATGATGAATTATGGTCATTAGAGTAAAAAGATACAAAAAGGAGCGAATTTGGAGCGAAAAGAACCAAAATGTGAAGAATTGAACTAGGGCGTCGATGGCGCCATCAACCCCGCCGATGGTGAGATTTTCCTGAGACTCTAGAATTAATTCATTAAGAATTTCCTTCGATGGCGCCCTCTAGGACACCAATGGCGAGCTCGACGGTTATGTCTAACCAGGCTTTGGATGAGGATGAATTTTGAAGGGATGCTTAGGCAACACTTGGAAAAGCTCATCCACAACTTTAAAAGAAGATTTTGGCCAAAAATTTGAAAGGTCTTGGGTTTTAGAAAGGTCTTAGAGGTTAGAGAGATCCTATTAGTATATACAAAATTTACTAGAGTAACAAATTGTGAGGAATTCTTTGAGAGATTGTAAGAGTGGAGGGAAGGTGAGAGATTTCTTCCTCCTTGCCACTTCAAAGAGGAATTATGTGTGCTGTAAATAAAGGAAGAGATTTAGAGGAACTTCAAGGAGTTTTCTTGGGGGAGAAATTAGAGATAAGTTTATTTATTGTTGTAGTTTGTATGACTTGATTTTTTATATGAATTTCGAGTTTTGTTGTGTTTTCCCCATGAGATCTGGGTAGTTTTCTCGGTCTTTCTCCTTGTCTTGAGATTTGTGAAATGGTGATTTAAACTGGTGAAGCCATGAAAATGTTTAAGAAATTGTGATGATCTTTTCACTTCGATCTTAATTTACTTTCAATCTGGCCAATTGATTTATTAAAATATGTTGAGTTTTACAACTAAAGTGCAGATTACATCCAAGATTCAGGGAGGTCAAAGCCCTTGAAAGTTGGGTGTAAATAAATAGGGAAATAAAATGATCAGGCATAGAATTGGAGATTTTAGAGTGACAGACTAAAATCCCAAATTCGGTCCTATCGTTTGGGTTCTGAAGTGTAGATGTCAGCACTCAGGTCACGGGAACGTAGGAGCTCCGAAGTGAGAGCCGGTATCCTCCAAGCCTAGCCGCAGAATCAGTAAATAAGCATAGGATTAGTCAATGTTCTTTATGCCTAGACCAAAGGGTAAATAATATTTACGCTCCTATTTGGCACAATATAATTTGAACCGATTCACTTTATTCATTCAGTATAATTTCTTGACTAGGAGAAGGATGCTTTCTTATATATTGAATATCACATTCGAACCATCATTAGTATATTTAGTTATTTAATAGTTATTAAAATTACATATTTATTTTAATTGCCTATTAGTGACAGATAAGCAAATTGAACTTCGTTGTTGTGATTAAAGTATTGCTTTTCTAAAATCTTAGTTCGTAGTTCTAATCTTACTCCTTGTGGGATCGATTTCTAGGACTTCATTAGAGCCCTATATTACTTGAGCGATACGTATAATTGCGTTGATAAGTGTGACTTTACAATTATTGAATATTTATTACGTCCATATTTATCGATACTATAACTGTTATTAAAGTTTTGGTAAAGTTGTTGAGGAATTAAATCTTTTACCTGTAGTCTTAAATACTTATACTTTTAAGCATATATAAAGTCGCGGTCATTTCCCGAAGCATTTTTCTTACCTCTCCTTGGGTTGTAAAGGGGATAATTTAAAGTCATGGCTGCTTGGTGGAGCTTAGGGCTTGGTAGTGGGTGTTGAGGCTTCCTCAGGTGGAGGGATGAAGAGCTCTAAGGACCAATCAAACTTGGTCAGCTCAGGGAGGTTTAATTTTGGGTTTTAACCAATGTGGACACCTTTGGATGGCTATATCCGATGGCTAGCCAGGGTATGGTCACTTCTTGGATCAGGAAGGTCAGGGGATAGTTAATTATGATTTACTCCCAATGGCATATGATGATGGAAAAGTATTTTCAAATTAGGCCCAAATATGGTTAAGTTTCGATAAATTAAGGGACCATTGGTCCATAGCTCACCTAAGCTGTTTAGGTGGGTTTAAGCTGGTCAATAGATTCCAAATGGTGGGCATGGTGACTTTAGCATGGCTAAGTCAATTTTGGGGAAGGGGTTTAATTTTGTTTAAAATGGCTAGAGGTTGTGTTTGGGTTAGGCTAGCCATAACATTGAACATAATTGATTAGTCTATATTATGTAGATGATTGTCACAAGAGGTTTGAAAAAGGTTTGGAGTGATTTTGAATTGGTTTGGAGGTTCAATTTGGAGGATTTTGAGCATTTGGTCAATTTGGGGGTGTTGGGTTAGACTTGCGTTTAGGTTGGGCTAAACCCAAATTTATGAATCAAAATGGTTTAGGTGAATGTCATAAAGAGTTCTCATCATTAATTGGGTGCCAAATTTGGCGTTAGGACATTCAATTTGATGGAATTTGGAAACAGCTAATTTGGGGCAAATTTGGGGATTTTGGACTTGGGTTATAATTGAGTGAAATTGAGGCTTGGAAAAGACCAATTAGAGGTCCAATTCGATGTGTAGGATTGTTATGAAGAGTTTAGGATTTAACTTGCGGCAAATTGACTAGGCAATGGGGTTCAATTTGGTGGGGTTAAGTCATATCGTCAAAATTGGGGGTTTAACTTGGATCAAAATTGAGCTCAATAAATGGGTCAATTAGTCTTGTATTTGGTTTAAATTGATCTTATGAAAGATGAATTTGAGTTTAGAATTGAAATTAGGGAGGACTGGGGCCAAATTGATGGACATTTGAAGTGAATTTGGGGAAATTGGGCCTTTAAAGACAATTTTGGAGTTTTGGTCAAAATGGTCAAATTGGTCAACAATTAGGTTAAATTGAAGTGTCCAAATTGGTTTTGGAGACATTTGAAGTGGTTTTGGATGTTTTGGGAAATTTGGGCTACCAATGGTATTTTTGTAATTTTGGCAATTTGAGGGTATTATGGTAATTTAGGAATTTTGGGTGGTTTTGGGCAATTTTGGTTATTTCAAATGGTTGGAAATGATTTTTGAACAAATTTGGATTTTTTGGGTGAAATTGGTAATATTGGCCAAATTTGGGGTTTGGAGGTATTTAGGCAATTTGGGTAGACTTGGGGGACAGAAGGCCAAGTTGGATACTTTGGTTGAATTGAGGTGTCAACCACCTTATATGAGCTATGGACCAATAAATGTCCCATTTGGGTCCTTTATGTATTGGTCTTAGTTAAACCCTTGCCTAGGGCCAGTGGGTCTACGAGATCATCTACATGAGTCTCCCAAAAGATCATGGGATCAAAGTCAATGATTTTGGGTTTAGGGTTGCAAGTGAATATAGCTGATAGTGAGTGTAAGTGAGTGAACTAGCTCCAGACCAATACCCAAGGTAAACATTAAGGCCAAGCAGTCATATGGGGACTTTTCGTAAGCTTCCTCTATAGTGGCCCCTCCTATTAAGTGCTAGAGGTTAGGACCAATATGTGGAACTTCAAGTTAAGCTAGGAAAAGTTTAGAGTTTCTAAGGGTGTGGGTTCCTTTTCTAGTTTGCTAAGAATAGTCATCAGGAAAACCTTATGGCTACATTCTAGGCTACTAAAGAGCGAAAATTAAACCTCAACCAAAAGTGAGGTAAAAAAATGGACCCCAAATAGGTATGGAGTGTTGGGCAGGAACATCGCGCGTATTGGTGTTGACCAACGAGATCAACAAAACCAACATAGACTCCTAAGTCAAAAGACCTGGAAAGGAGTGTAAAAATTAAGTGCTAGTTGTTTCTGCTAGGGATACAGTAGATGAATATCTAATCAAAATCACGGAGTAGGAACTCTACTTGGGGATTGGAGAGTGGGTTTCAAATTATCAAGTTTCAGGTGCTTTCGGAGAAGGGGAATCGATATTTAGATGCTGACCCAACTATGAGAATTGAAATTTGGATATCAATCCTAGAAAGAGAGTCAGAATTGTCGGTACTAGCCTTGAAAAGAGGGATTCAAAACTTAGGTATTGATCCCGAAATGAGAATTGAAATTTAGGTTTCAATCTCAAAAAGAGAATCGGAATTTAAGTACCGACCTTGAAAGGAGGGAATCAAAATTTAGGTATTGATCTGGAAATGAGAATTAATATTTTGGTATCAATCTCAAAGAAAGATTCAAAATTTTGGTACCTATCTTAAAAGGTATGAATCAGAATTTAGGTACTGGTCCTAGAATGAGGATTAAAATTTAGGTATCAATCTTTGAAAGAGTATATAAATTTAGGTACCGATTTCAAAAGATAGGGATCAGAATTTAGGTACTGATCCCGGAATAAGAATTGAAATTTAGGTATCAATCTCAGAAAGAGAATCAGAATTTAGGTACCGACCTTAAAAAATAGGAATCAGAATTTAGGTACTGATCCTGGAATGAGAATTGAAATTTAGGTATCAATCTCAAAAAAAGAATCAGAATTTAGGTACCGATCTTGAAAGATAGGAATCAAAACTTAAGTATTGATCCCGGAATGAGAATTAATATTCAGGTATCAATCTCAGAAAGAGAATGAAAATTTAGATACCGATCTCGAAAGATCAGAATCAAAATTTAGGTACTGATCCCAGAATGAGAATTGAAATTTAGGTACAATCTTAGAAAGAGATTCAGAATTTAGGTACCGATTTCAAAAGATAGGAATCAGACTTTAGGTACTGATCCCAGAATGAGAACTGAAATTTAGGTTTCAATCCCAGAAAGAGAATCAGATTTTAGGAGCCTACCTCTAGGAGTGTGAATAGGATGGCGTGTTCCATTCAAGGGGGTCTTATACCAATCTTGAAGATTGAGAATAGGATGTCATGTTCCGATTTAGGGGGTCTTATACCAATCTTGAAGATTGAAAATAGGATGTTGTGTCCTATTTGAGGGGGTCTTGTACAAATCTCTAGGATTGAGAATAGCATGCCGTGCTCCATTCAAGGGGGCCTTATACCAATCTCGAGGATTGAGAATAGGATGTTGTGTTCCCTTAAAGGGGGCCTAATACAAATCTCAAGGTTTGATAATAGGATGTCGTATGTCATTTAAGGGTGCCTTATACCAATCTCGATGATATGGGTCACATTAGGGAGGAAAGCTCTAGGACTCATATCCAACCTAAATGGTGACAAGGGAAAAGAATTACCGTCTCGGTACTGTATCCAAGAACAATATGACAATAGTGTAGAAAATTTGTGGTGTTGAGTTCATAGATATGTGACATCTAAAGATAGGTATTGGTGAAAAAAAATTGTGAAATTTTGTGTGATTTTTGTGCAGAATGTGAAATTATGCCGGGATGTGAGAGAATTAGTGCAGACAAGGACAGTCGTGCTGTGCAAGCAAAGAGTAAGATTCCTCGAAATTGAGAGAAATAACTCAACAATTTATTTTCTTTTTTTGTTATTTTTATCACATTTAATTATCAATTTAAAATTCATTTTTTTGTTGGTTGATTTTTCAAAAGAGTATTTTGTTTGAATTTTATTATTATTAAGTTTTTATTGTTTTGTTCTTTGTTCATTGTAGTTCTGAACAAACGTACGGTTCTGTGGCTCTTTGTCCATTGCACAAATGGGCAATTGAGCAAACATCTCAAGTTTTGAAAAAAATTCATTAATATGCTTCAAACAAGTTTTATATAGATTGAACATAGGCCGAAGCATCAAAAGATACGATATGTTGAACGCATCAAAAGTACATATGAAAATATCTCATGCTAGGTACATATAACAAGCTGAGTATATCTGATACATATATCATCATATTTGTTGTGCCAAAATGCATTGCAAAAAGGTGTCCCCTGACTATCCGTCTTCGGTGGGATGAGCTCTCGATCGAACAGACCTGCTAAGACACGCTCCAAGACAAGAGTTCTATTTGCACGTACTTAGAGGTGCAACCCTCTCAATGCTCATAAGGCTTTAGCTCTTCTAATTATGGATCTGGTTGAAATCCATATGGAATTTGTTGCTATTCATTCTTTTGAAAGTTACTAACACCCTGCAGTGTCGTACCCCCGGAATGCAATGCTTGGCCAGGTTTGCTCCATTTCCCTTGAGAATCAGTATTAAACTCACTGGCAACGAAATATCCACGGATCCTCTGAACTTGTCGGGGCCAATGACATCTATTTTGTTCCCAAACAGAATATTGCTCTTACTCAAGAAGGATACCATGTAAAAAGGTCTCACAAAATCATGGTGGTTTATATGTGGGGGAATGTAATCTCCTTCATCATAGATATTGATAATACATCTGTTGGGAATATGATCAGCTGGAAGTATGCTCTATCAAACCATCCTTTTGATCATCCACTTTATCATATGAGCTAACGGATCCACCTCATCATGTTTTAAAATCCCCGGGGGATTTCCTTGTCTATCTTTTGTAAAGTTATAATAGCAACTACATTGTATGGTGATTTTGCCTTTTCCACGCATCCTTTTTTTATGGTTCAAAATAGGTCCTTTCCATGAAAAGACCAGTTTGAATACTGTCCCTTAGGTTAAATATACAGTCAAGAATGCTTCTTTTGTCACTTTTAGAGAAGACTCTGGTGTACAGCTCCAAGTATTCTAGTATATTGACAAATCTTCCTTAATCTTCTTCATAAAATTTAAATTTTTGTTTCTTTACTTTACTCATTTTGTCGAATTTTTCCATGGTGTCGATTGGCGGCTGTTGAGAATGCTCCCTCATTTCAATATGAACAGGAATCTATGATGGTGTTGTCTCAGTATCCAATGGAATATATGATTCCCCCATTAAGTTATCGGTGATCTAAAATCCACTAAGAGTGGACGTATACTCTTCCATAGTGTTGTAACGCTCTAAGTGGGGGACATTACGGTCCGTGCATTCCACAAATGCCCCTATAGCTGGTATCAATGTGAGAATCTCGGCATTGCACGTCGAGCAACCCGCACAAAGATTATCTAAAACCTCTGGTATCATCGCCTTTGTAGTGAACTCAGATTCATCCTCTGTGGTAGGCAAGCTAGCGGAAGACCCTCTCATGCATGGGTTGTAGATTTTCCAATCAAGAATTAGTGTAAGCAAGTTTTTTGCCTAATTTTGGCATCTTCTTTCTTCTCGTAGGAAAGATCTATGTTATCGGTGATTAGCATTTCTGCATTGAGTCCTTCGTAATGGTGCATCTGGCAGTCTCTCATGATCAGCAATGAATACACCTCCGGTCAGTGCACTTATCATAGATGGCAGGCGACTAATCCCCTCCATCGGATCTTGATATACTATCACTTTCTTCCCCTTCAGTCAGGGATCCTCGTTGATGCTGACCTTTAACAGTGATGGTAGCCCTTCTTTTTCTTGATAATTGACCTCCTCCATCAGGGGACCCTTATGGTCTACATCGACTTGACCAAAGTCCATGTCGAAGTTTATGATGCCACACTACGGTGCCCTTTTGTCGTTAAGCGTGAAATTCTAGCCATCTTTGAAAGCAAAAATTAGCTTATGTCCTGACATTTTCTCTATATATGATAGGAAATACATCATTGCGTTGAGACTTAGTAGGAACAAGAACAAAACAAAGAGTTTTCTAGACAAAATTTTAGTTTATAATGGTGAGAAGATCATTTATTAATATATATAATTTGTTTAATTTAGTAAAATATCAAACATAAAAGTGGAAAGAAGAAAATTGAAGTATGTAACTTCAAAAGTTTTCATTTTATTGAGGTTAATTTTATTATGAAATTTTGGACCCGGTCACAGAAGTTTGGCAAAATAAATAACCCCAGAACAATCAATTTTTCAAAATTTCAATTCAAGCAATGTCAAGTTGCATGGTATGTTTTTAAGTATCGTCCGTTGATAGGTAACATGGGTCTTTTGCCTCAAAAATGCACTACGACTAATGGTCCCTCCCATGTTGGCTCAAAATTTTCATCTACTTTGCAGCATTAAAAAAATAGGTCTTCTGTGAACAAGTATGAGGTCACCAACTTTCAATGTCCTTGGGCAGACCAATTTGTCATGAGCTTGTACCATCCTTGCTTGGTAAAGCTAAAAAAGTTGTTGTACTTCTAGTAGCTTTCCTTTGAGACTTTCTAATTCTTCAAGTTTGAGTTTTGCACTTTCTTCTGTTGTAAGTTGATTGTTGACAACAACTTTGAGAGACAGCGTCTGAACTTCTAGCGGTAGCACAACCTCGGACACGTATACAAGCATGTAGGGTGTACACTGAGTGGGAGTCCTGAACGTTGTCCGGTAGGCCCACGAGGCTTCTAACAATATGTTATGTCAATCTCTTTTATTTTTACCCAGTTTCTTCTTCAAAATTTGTACCAGTGTTTTGTTGAAGGCATCAGCCTGGCCATTTTCCATAGGGTAGTAGATTGTAGAGTATCTCAAGTCTATCCCGTGCCGCTTGGAAAAATTGTTGATTTTGGTTTTCTTGAAGGTTGTTCCATTATCATAAATTATTCTTTCAAAAACTACAAAACGGTAGATGACTTGGCTTTTAAAAATTTGAAAGACGTAATGAGTTGTAACCTCTCGCAAAAGCACTACCTCTGCCCATTTGGAAAAGTAATCTGTAGTAGCAACTATAAATCTGTGTTCTCTAAAGGATGAAGGGTCTATCGGACCTATTATGTCTATGCCCCAACACTAGAATGACCAAGAAGCAAAGGTTGGGTGTAACATATTCGGATGTTGGGGTAAGACCACCCCATGCACTTGGCACTAGTGACATCTTCTGGCTGTATCTATGTAGTCAGACATCATTGTCGGCCAATAATATCTGAGTCTCTTAATCTGCATTTTCATATTTGGCCCTAACTGGTGAGCTCCACACAATCTGGCATGTACTTCTTTGATAATACTTTTTTCTTCATCTTTGCTTAAATATTGTAGCCACATATGATCAAATGATCTTCTATAGAGAACATCGCCTACTAGGGCATATGACATAGCCCTTCTTGTGATGTTATGTGCTGCAGACTTGTCCTCTAGTAGCTTTCCAGTCTATAAATATTTTATTAATGACTTACGTCAATCTTCATTGATATCAGCAACTGCAATCATCGTTTCTTCTTCTTTTCTGAGCTTGTGTAGATTTTTGATATCAATTCGAGACAAAACCTGTCTTCCTTGTACTGTGATATCAATAGAATCCTTCGGTGGGCATGCCAGCTCCATAACAAGTTTTACTAGAGCATCGGCATGGGCATTATCTCCTCGAGGAATCCGGTAAAAAGGTACATTGGGAATTTGTTCAAGCAGCTTCATAGTGCACTGGTAATATTCTGCTAACCTCAGTTTCAAAATCTTGTATTGTCCGACGACTTTTTGAATAACGAGTTGAGAATCGCTATAGATGGAAATATCTGTTATATCCAATGAAATTGCCAATTCTAACCCTGTAATTAGCGCTTCATATTCTGCTTCATTTTTCGTACACAGATCTATCAAGTGATAGGAGAATCTCAGCATGTCGTATCTGGTGTGATGAAGATCAAACCAATTCCTGGTTTGCCTGGTATAACTGTATCTGATCCTTTAACTTTACTTGCTGACGAAGCTCCATCGAAGTACTTCTCCTAACATTGCGCACTGGAGAATTCCATATGTAATACCTGCTCATCTGGTAATTCATCATCAAGAGGGGACCCAGTTGGAAGTGGGTGTGCAGTGAGAAAAATCTGCTAAAATTTGTCCCTTGATAGCACGGAGGGGAACAAAAGTTATATCAAATTACAACAAAATCATCGGCCATCTTGAGTGTTGGTCAGGTCAACAAATATTGCAATGGGTTACTTTTGAAATCAGAGTTACCTTATGAGAAAACATGTAATGTCTGAGCTTCTGGGCAGCAAAAATCAAAGCTAGACAATGCTTCTCAACAAGCAGATACCTTATCTCCATTGGTATTAGACGATGACTCAAGTAGTAGAGTGTGCTTTCCTTACCCTCATCATTGACTTTGCTAAGAGGGCTCCAAAAGAGTCATCTAAGGCCGCGTATAAAGTATTAAAAGCTTTCCCGGGATAGAGGCTACCAAAATAGGAGGTGTCATTAAATTTTGCTTAACTTTCTAAAAAGCCCGCTGACACTTCTCTTCCCAAACAAATTTGGCATCCTTTTTAACTAATGCTGAGAAGGGCTGACACCTACCTGAGAGATTATAAATAAAGCATCTCAGATATGCCAATTTTCCTTGGAAGGAACATAGTTGTTTCAAAGTTTTTGGAGGAGGCATCTCAAAGATAGCTTTAACCCTAGAAATTTCCCAGAGGTAACGCTGAAGCGCACTTTAAGGGATTCATCTTAAGATTATATTGTCGTAATCGCTTGAACACGATCCTCAAATTGTACAAATGGTCTATTTAGGTTTACTTTTGATGACCAAATCATCCACGTAGCAATCCACTTGGTTGTGAATGAGGTCGTCAAAAATATTTGTCGTAGCTCGTTGGTATGTTGCTCCGGCGCTCTTTAACCCAAACGACATTGTTGTATAGTAGAAAATCCTGATAGGTGTTCTAAAGGCTGTAAGTGTTGTATCTTCTGGAGCCATCTTAATTTGGTTCTATCTCGACGATCCATCCATAAAGGAGAAAATCTCATGTGTCGAAGCGATATCCACCTTCATTTCTGGTATTGACAATGGAAATTCATCCTTTGGACATGCTTTGTTGAAATCCATGAAGTCGACAAATACACGGATTTGTCCATTTTTCTTCTTAACTGGCACAATGTTAGCTAACCATGTGGGGTATTGCTCTTCTCTCTTGAAGTTAGCATCTATTAACTTCTTCACCTAAACAATGACTTACTGCTCTATTTCGAGGCACATTCTTCTTGGAGCTGATTTTACTGGGGTCATATCTTTGTCCACCAATGAACTGCAACTTCTGTTGATAGTCCTGTTATTTTGTCATAACTCCATGCAAAGAAATTTTTAAATTCTGACAACAACTTGACCAATGTTGAAGATTCTTCATCGTTGAATAGAAAACTTATAAATGTAGGTTGGGTTGCACTCTTGTCCCGAAGTTAATTTCCTTTAATTCATCAACTGTTGATTTGATTTCTTCTACAAATTCTAGTGGAGCATCTTCTATTAGCTAATCAGTGGAGCCATCCTCCACATCGAGGCAATCCTCTTCCGATTCACTAGTAACAATCATGTAAAATTCTGAATCATCGACTAGTCTAACTATACCAAATCCGAGACCCTCTTTCAAGTTAGAAGTTCAACATTTAACATCCCACAATTTTTCAAAAAGTTGTAATTTATTTTTTGGCATTTGTTTTGGCAAATGTCCCTGTTGAATTAACATTTGTGCATAAAGAAAAATGTAACTAAAAGGTAATTCTATTAATTGATTAGGATCCTCATCCAAATTTACATGATCTTTAAGATTAGTAGAAGTAGAAGCACAATAAAATTTGATCGGCTTTGAACCAGTGCTATGGACCTCGTTGACCTCTAAACTCTTGACCTTTTGAGACTGAATCAGAGTAAGGGTCATGGTGTTTACATAGTGGTTTATCCAATCATACATTGTCTCATATTCGCTTTTCTCCGTATCTTCTAAAGATATATTGTACTGAGGTTTCTTTTGTCTTGTCATCATTCTTTCATCTTTAGAACTTTCTTCATCATCATTGTTGATGGCTGGCCTAACCTGTTCAACAATTAAGTTGGCTCTTGCTCATCCACATACCTGGCCTCGATCTCGGGTGCACAAAATAAAAGAACCCCCACCAACGTAATGTAAAAGAGTGGTGGAAGCTCGCTGAAGCGGAGCTGAATGACTTCCTCTTTTTGATTCTTCTGAATTTTCCACTTTGTTTGCCACAACTTCACAAGAGAAGATAATTTTCTTTGGAGGCACATAGTAGGCAGCATCTTCATGAATGTCAACTTCATGAACTGAAAATTGTTGTAAATCTCCCTTGATGCAATGTTCTTGTTCTTCCTTATAATACTTAATGCATTGGTGTAGAGACAGCAAAACCATATTATGTTTGTGAATCCATGGTTGACCCATTAGAGCATTAAAAGAGGTCCCATCTTCACTTTTGGGGTTAATTCCTAAATTCTCATCCCTCCTTAGGTCGATACCTAAATTTTGATTCTCCTTTCGGGATAGGCTTAGATGTCCTATTCCCATCTACACTTTCGGAGTCAGTACTTAAATTCTGATTCCCTCCTTTTGAGGTCGGTACATAAATTCTGACTCTCCTTTCAGGGTAGGCTTAGACATCCTATTCCATTCTACACTTTTGGGGCCAGTACCAAAATTTTAATTTCCTTTTTATGAGTTCAGTACCTAAATTTCAATTCTCCTTTTGGGGTAGGCTTAGACGTCCTATTCCCATTTACATTTTTGGAGTCAATACCTAAATCTTGATTCCGTCCTTTTGAGGTCAGTACCTAAATTCTGATTCTACTTTTGGGGTAGGCTTAGACATCCTATTCCTATCTAAACTTTCGGGTTCAATACCTTAATTATGATTCTCTCCTTTTGAGGTCGATAATTAAATTCTGATTGTCCTTTCAGTGTAGTCTTCGACGTCCTATTCCAATCTACACTTTCAAGGTCAGTACAAAAATTATGATTCCCTCCTTTCGAGGTGGGTACCTAAATTCTGATTCTTCTTTTGGGTTTGGCTTAGACATCCTATTCCCATCTATACTTTCGGGCTCAGTACCTAAATTCTGATTCCCTTCTTTCAATGTCAGAACCTAAACTCCGATTCTCATTTTGGGGTAGGCTTAGACGTGTAATTCCCACCTACAATTTTGGGGTCAATACCTAAATTCTGATCCCTTCTTTCAAGGTCTGTACCTAAATTCCGATTCTCCTTTCAGGGTAGGATTAGACGTCCTATTCCCATTCTTACCTTTGGGATAGGCTTTGACACCCTATTTCCTTTTCTACACTTGTGTTTTCCACTCAATCCAGTTTCCTAGCACATAATTTCTTTTCCTTGAAATTTTAAATTGAAATCTAAAATTTCCTTGATATATTCAATTTGAATCAAGTCTTCACTGGGACTGCCAGTTTGCATTACAATTATCAAGAGATCTCCTTTCTTTTCCCAGCGAGAGTATTTATTACTCCCCAGTGGAAATAACTGTCACTCAATTCTGCTCTTCGTTCTAGGTCTGTCGTTGTGTTGGTTTTGTTGATCTCGTCGGTCAATGCCAATACGCGTGGTGTGCTTCTTGGCACACCACCCCTATTGGGGGTCCATTTGTTGACCTCAGTTTTGGTTAAGGTCTAGTTTCCTCATTAATAGCCTAGGGTCTAGCCATAGGACTTTCCTCTTGACTAATCGTAGATGACTAGAAAAAGAACCCTCACCATTAGAAATTCTAAACTCTTTCCTGTTCAACTTGAAGTTCCACTTATTGGTCCTGAACTCTAGCACTTAGTAGGTGGGGTCAATATAGGGGAGCTCAAGGGGCATCCTTATAAGACAACTGGGCCTTAGGGTTGACCCTGGGTGTTGGTCTGGAGCTAGTTCACTCACTTCTACGCACTTACACACCACCTCCCACTCACAACCCAAAACCCAAACATGTTGGCTTTGATACCTTAATATTTTGGGAGACTCATGTAGATGGTCAGCCAGACCCACTAGCCCTAGACTAAGGTCTAGCTAAGACTAGTCCATGAAGGACCCAAAGTAGAGGATTTTAGTGGTCCGTAGCTCAAATTGGGCGGTTGGCAATCAACGTTTTACCTAAGTACCCAACTTAGACTTTTACCTCCAAACTTTAAATTTGAATAAAATTACTCAAACTATCCAAGTTTGTTCAAAATTCATTTCAAACCATTTCAAACTAACCAAATTTGCCAAAATTATAAAAATACCCTTGGTAGCTCAAACTTTCCCAAACCCCCCAAAATCATTTCAAATTACTCCAAAACCAATTTGGACCATTAAATTAAACCAAAATTGCCGAATTTGACCATTTTGACCAGAACCCCCAAATTGCCCCTAAAGGCCCAATTTCTTCAAATTCACCCCAAATGTGTCCCAATTTCATCCCAATTTTCCCATGCTTTGAGCTCAATTTTGATCCAAACCAAAACCCCCAATTTTGACCATATGACCCAATCTCACTCAATTTAACCCGATAGCAAACTCAATTGCCTCAATTTGGATCCCAATCTCTTCCTAAAATTCTTATAGATCAAATTGATCCCTCAATTTGCCTCGATCAAGCCTAAATTCCACCCAATTTTAACCAAAATCCAAAATCCCAAAATTTGCCCCAATTTAGGCACATGCCCAAATTCCACCAAATAGAATGCCCTAACACTAAAATTGGCTCCCAATTGATGTTGAAAACTCTTTATGACATTCCTCTAGACCATTTTGAGCCATCAATTTGGACCTAGCCCAACCATAACCTAACCTAAACTCAAATCCAACACAACACCCCTAAATTTACTAAATGACCAAATTCCTTCAAATTGAACTTCCAAATTAACTCAAAATCACTCCAATTATTCTCTAAACTCTCTTTGTCAATCATCTACATCAATGTGATTAATAAATTGAGCTCAATATCATGGATAGCCCAATCAAAACCCAACTTCAAGCCAAATTGACACACATGGACCGTTTAACCAAATTTAACTTAACCAAGCCAAATTAGCCAATTAAAGGCCACCACATCCACTAGGCACACCCTTTGGACTGAGCCAAACCCTCTTAAACCATCCAAGGGAAGTTATGGACCAATGGTTCTACAAATTAAAGGATTTCATCCCATTTTTGGGTCTAAACCAAATATCTTATTCATCATGTCAAACCATTAAAGGTTAATCATAATTAACCCTCCCACTGGCTCACCTGACCACCTGACAACCTCCTCTGAACTGGCCAGCCACCCTAGTGGCCAAAAAACCCCAAAAGTAAGAGCTCCCATGCCTCCATGAAAACTCAATGACACCCATCTATGCTGGCCAATCCCAATTGGCTTTGACATTTTTCTGCCATCCACCTAAGAAATTAATTTAACCCATATTCAAGCCTTGAGCTCCACCCCAAGCCCCTCTATTTAAGCCACCTCCTCCATGGCCAAAAAGAGGACTAGCCAATTTCCTTGGGGAAACTCTGTCCAATTGCTTCCATGATCTCTCCAAAGCCCATCTCTTTCCCCATCTGGATTCCCCTGTGAGAGCTTAATTTTGAGTTCAAAATTTAGGGAAAACCAGGACACTTTATGTTACTGCTCCACACTCCACCAAACTTCAAGGACTTCATCAGGAGGTTTGTTGGACCCAATTGAAGCTGCCACAACCATCTAATTGAGGCCTGCCCTCTAAGATAAAGGTATAAAATTTCAACCCTAAACTGAGCTTCATTTGATTCTCCATACATTTTTACATTATTTCATACCATATAAGCCATATAGATATACCCGTCTTGAGTATATAAAGGTATAAGAATAAACCCCATGTGATTTGGTTGAGTATAGATGAAGATCTTAAGGTCTTAATGTGAACATTTCTTGGGTTGGATCGTTTGAGGACGATGAATGGATGTCGTCCTATCATGCGTGCATCAGATGGATGGTTGAGATCACTTTGGACGAACACTTAGAATAGATAGGTGGGCTACGTGGCTGTTGAGGTGGCTGGCGGCGTCGAATTGCGGAGCGCCGCGTGGAATCTTAGAGTGAACGAGGATGAGTTGGCCCTCCGTGAACTTAAAAAATCCTTGAACTTCAAATGCTTGAAAGCTCGTGAAAAATAATAAAAATAAGGAATTTTTGGATTTATTTAAATGCTTGAACTTCAAAAATCCATATCTTTCTCTAGAAAAATCAAGAAAATTAAAAGAAAAAGACCCGCTTGCTCAGTGAACAGAGGAGCATAATGTGGATTAATAATAAAAATTATTTGATGAGTCTCTAATTTTTAATGAATTAAATACTCTCTAGAGTATTTTAGTTCATTATGATCAAACATTGCTCACCATGGCTTGAAATTTTGAGGGTTTGTTCCTCATGACAGAGGTGATGTCCTCTGATTTTTCCAAGGTCAGAGGATGTCTCTATTCATCTAACCTTAATTTTCATGCTAAGATTATTATTTTAGCTTATTTTAACTATAAAAATTAAAATACCACTTGAAAACTATGAGAATAATTTTTGTAGGTTTCTTATGGTCAGAGAAGCTTAAGAAAAATGATGATGATTTGAATTATTTTGTACATTTCTATAGTCAATTAAATGTATCTATCTTGATTTAATTAATGTAAATTAAATACTAATTAAAAATTGACAAAATCAATTTCAGATTGTGTATAAAAATCATATTTACTGACTGTAAAAATTTTTAAATTATTTGACTAAGTTTGAGCACTAAAGTTGATTTTCTAAGAAACCTTGTATTTTTGTAAGAAAATAATTATATTAAATTATATACATTTGGGAAAATTATGAAAAATGATTTTTTGATTTCTTAGTGATCAGAGGCACTTAGGGAAAATAAAAGTAAATTTTGAGAAAATACTTGATTTTTGAGCTTTATTTTGAATTTTAAAAAAATTAAAAACAATTAAATATCCCAAAAATACCAAAGAATTTTTAAATTGTGCCTAAATGCTCTCAGATCACTTAGAATTCATTATGATAATTTTCCTAATTTTTCTAAATTAAAAATAAATTTTTAAAAACATAAAATGAATTTTTCTTATTTTCCCATTAAAATAATTATAATAAATAAATTAAAAATTATAAAAATGCAAAATTTGTTTTTTTGAGTTCATTGGGCTCAAAGAGGTTTAATAAAAATATAAAAAATAATTTTTGAAAATAAAATATCTTTACCATTCAAATTAAATCATAAAAAATCAACAATAGTTACAAAACTTAATTAAAGATTTAATTAAAAAAGTCATGAAATTTTTTCTAAGTGTTTCTCTGACTTAAGGAGACCTTTAGTAATTTTCTCATGAATAAAAACCTTATTTTTGAATAGTTAAGTAAAATCAACTTTGAAAATACT
>JXCR01142421.1:85018-95881 GCA_002079205.1 Phalaenopsis hybrid cultivar | reverse complement strand
TTCATCTAAACTATGAAAATTATGGAGTCAGTTTGACTTCATCTTTTTCAAAACCCAACTTTTTTAACGTCCTTCCGAAGCGGGTAACGAGATTTTAATTCTGATGACCGACAGTTTCTTACGGGCAAACCCCACACCAAAAATAGTGCCGATAAAGGCCCTATCACATGCCTCATTAAAGTAGTAGGCAGCTTCCTAGCCAACCTAACTACCTTTCAAAGAGCGGTGTAAGGCTCTATGGTAGACCTCATCGATGTAGTGTAGGCATTCAAAGTTTTGGTACCTTGATTACTTCGTGGTCATGCCTTTATGACCCTTGGACCACCATGTTGGGTTATGCCACCACGACGCCTTAACTCATTCCTTGACCATGCCTCAATGGCCCCCGGACCTACCCTTAACCCTTAACCTACCATGTGTGGTCATGCTTCTATGGTCTTTGGACCACTACGTTAGGTCATGCTTTTACAGCCTCTAAATCCACTCCTTGGTCACGCCTCTACGACCCCTGTACCATCATGCGGGATCATACATCTACGGCTCTTGAACCCATTCCTTGTTCATGCCTCTATAACCCTTGGACCTTCCCTCCGTGGTCATGCCTCTACAACCCCTAGACCACTAATTTGGTTCATGCCTCTATAACCCCTGAACTCATTCCTTAATCATGCCCTACGAGCCTTGGACACCCTCCGTGGTCATGCCTTTAAAGCCCCTAGACCACTACGTTGGGTCATGTCTCTAATGCCCCTGAAGTCATTCCTTTATCATACCTCTATGGCCCATAGACCTATCTTGCGTAGTCGTGCCTCTACAACCCCTGTACCACGATGTTGTGTCATGTCTCATGGCCCCTGAACCCATTCCTTCATTATGTCTCTATGGCTCCTATACATACTCTACGTGTTCATGCCTCTACGGCCCCTGGACCACTACGTTGGTCATGTCTCCATGGCCCTTAGACTTACCTTCTTTGATCATGCTTTTAAAACCTCTAGACATGTTGTCGTGGGCATGTCTCTATGACTTCTAAATCAACCTTCAGGTCATGCCTCTACAGCCTTTGGACCTACCTTTTTGAGTTAGATGTAAGTCTCGTGTGCATTCCTTCTTACCCATAGTGTTGAATACAACTCCCGTAGTTTTCCTCCCTAGGGAACTTAGTTCTTTTTGGTTGCTCGGGTCAAGTCGGTTGCATGATTAGTTTGGGCTTGATAAAAAGTTGAGCTACTTTCAACAAGTGCACTGCGCCTTAATGTTGTAGTACACTTGTTATGGGTCTTTTCTTAGTATCAATTTTTAATGTCGCAAGTATAGGATGTCCGCTCGAGGACTATGAGACCTTGTTTTATGCATGTGTTGATTCTCGTAATGCAAGATATACATTTGGGACCATTGTTGAGGGGCATGCTGTTGGGATCATTTTGCTAGACTTTGGTCATCAATTAGGTGAAGGCCGGTCGACATTTTGTTTATTGGATAACTTCGATTGGGCCAACAAATCTCATTTGCTACGTTGTTGCTCGTCCATTGGTGAAATTTTTCATATGAACTCAGATGATAAAATGGACGATCCGAGCGCGTCTAGAACATCAATTTTATCAAGGGGAAACACCCATTTTGTAAGAGTTTCACACACGAGCAAAATCATGTGAATCGAGGTGAATGCTTAAATTAACTTAAGAAATTTAGAAAATATAACAACAATATTATTACTAAAAGGGGGGGGGTGTAAATCCCTCTTACAACCAAAATAGAGGGGATCGAACAGGCCTCCCCATTTCATAAAATGCCCTGGCTAATCTCCTACATGTGCCGCTCCTCGCTGACACTGCCATCCTCATTGTAGGCAAAGCTTAGCAGTCAGTGGGCCGAACTTTCTCTGCGGTGCAGCCCCCTCTTAGGCAGAAAACTTTCCCTAGTCGATGCGTGCCCGAGCTCCTTCGCTGGCGCTCCATCCCGCTGATGACCACTTCTTCCCTGCAGGCTAAGCATTGTCCATGTTAGCCTGTATAGCGACATCCTCTTTCAAGGTGCCTCCTTATCATTTTTGTGATGCATTAAAGCATATAACCTCACACACTCTCTCTAGCCCCTTCGCACTCACTTTGGATCTTCTACTGTCGGTGACACTTCATCGACTCCCTCACCCCGGACAACCCCGTCTCTCTATTTGACCTAAGGCCCTAGGTGCACCTCGCACTTGCGTTGCTTGCCTCTTATAGCTCGTGATCCTTTCGTCACTTCTCCTTTTTGGTTGGTGACCTGAGCTACCAGAAAGCAGCCTATCGACTACGTCTAACCTCGAATTGCAACAAGACTCCTCAAGTCAGAGGTTCAAATCACCTCTGACACAGTTGGCCTTAAAGATGTGCTACTCGAATTGCAACAAGAATAACAATAATGAGAAACATTCATAAGCATCCAAAATTGCATGGCTGTAGAGTGTTGTTCGGCCCTAACAATAAGTCACATCAAATAATAAGTTTTACTTTTCAAAAAAATATATATAAATCTAAAAATATTTTACTGGATTTACATAGATACCACTTAATTCATATATATTTAGATATATAACACCTCAATTTCACTTTATACATATATATATATATATATTTCTCTTTATAAAAATATTTATACGGTAGATTTGAGCGGTACAAATATAAATAGTAAAATTTTAGGTGTGAAATAAGTAAATGCATAAAAATTGGGGTGGGAATTTGGACGCCGCGCCGTATAAAAGTGATTGTGCGCGTGGACGGCATGGTCACATGCACAAAATATAAAATATGTTAATAATAACAGAAAAAAAAAATAAATAAACCGGCGAATCAGCCGGCCTTGTCTGATTCTGCGTTGCAGATTATATTTTGTCAACAAATATTTGTGATGTAATTGCGCCTCTTTTTATATAAAAATGTGATTTTGAAAACTTATTTATAAAATTTATTATTAAATCTATTTTACTTTTAAATTTATTATTTTTTACTATAATTAAACCTTCAATTTCGTATTAACATATCTATAAGTATATATCAATACCTTAAATTTATATATCAATACTATNATATATATATATATATATATATATATATATATATATATATATATATATATATATATATATATATTACAAGAGAATTTACGGAAAAAATTTAAATTTTGTAGAGTTACATAATATTTTCTCAAATCTAGTGAAGCAAAAGCTATTCTCTGTCCCTCTTGCCCTGATGAGAAAATATTACGTTCGTCATACGAGAAATGATGACGTGAATCACACCATATCATTATGCACGCGACATATATACAACATGATGCAATCTATGTCATCATCTACACATCTGATTACCCAGACATAATATTTTCTCAATTTTTATCAGAAAATCTTCTCCTCCCAGACAAAAAGATTGTCAATTTCTCTANATTTCAATTCCGATGACCGACAGCTTCTTACGGGCAAACCCCACACCAAAAATAGTGCCGACAATATGTTTTTATGGTTTATGCTCACAGACTTCGATCGTACTTTTAGATGCATCTGATATAGGTCATCACAAACCATCCGTTGAAGTCTGCACGCACATAGTCAGAGCACTCCAACATACTGCTATAGTGGGCAGTGGAACTTAGTGAATTCAACATCACTTACATGCCTCAGACAAAAATCAAGGGCCAAGCGATCGCGAACTTCCTGGCTAACTTCATCGTGACAGAGGAGCAGAATGAAGGAGTTATCTCTGATGACATGACATGGACCTTATACGTCGATGGGGCCTCCAAGCAAGTAACAACATGGTTGGGTATGGTTCTGTGTAGCCCGGTTGGAGCGGCATCTCTACCAGTCATTCTCAGTAAAATTCAATGTCACAAACAATTAGGCAGAGTACAAAGTGCTGATCACCAGACTCTACCTCGAGACCTTCTGGTGAGGTCAGACTCACTATTGATTGTGAGTCAATTTAACGGAGAATTCAAAGCTAGGGACTAAATGATGGCCAGATACCTCACTTAGATAAAGAGATCGAAAGATTTAAGAGCTTTCACATCGAGCACATCAGTCAGGAGGATAATCAAGTGGCTAAATTTTCTCTAATTATATCTATTTTGAAGGAATATCAAGAAAACTCACCTAATCGGCAATGGAAGAGATGGAAGCCATGAAGATAACCACTGAAGGGACCAAGAGCTAGGTAGATCCATATATCCACTATCTAGAAACTGAGAAAATAGAGGAGAGCGTCAAAGATCCAAGACGCTTCTGAATCAAAGCTACTTCGTACCTATTAATTGACTAAAATTTATTCATGAGATATGTTAATTTAACATACTAGAGATGTTTAAGGGAAGACGAAATCCAACATGTGCTCCGAGAAGTGCATTTCGGAGAATGTGACAGCCACTTTGGAGAAAAAACCTTAGCTTACCACGTACAAAGACAAGGATACTTCTAGCCCACACTCCTAAAAGATGTTGCAGAATTTTCAAGAAGGCGTGAGCAATGCTAGAAATATGGCCCATTACATCTTTCAAGAAAAAATCTTAATAAATGAGGAAGTATATATGATGATATAATTAGGCATGACCATGCTCTAGTTTTAGAGGCCATTTCTAAAACTTTTAAGGAAAAAGTTAAATCAGTAGAAAAATACCCTTTAACAAAACCTTTAAATAAATTCTTTAAAAAAGTACCTAAATTGGGGTTGAAAAAAATGTCAGAACTATTAAGGAATGCATTCTTAAGAGATTAATAACTTTAATTATATTGTTTTTTTAGAGCCAGATGAAATTAAAAAAAAATAAAAATTAATATGCATATTAAGGAGTCATATAAAAGTTTTTTGTTATCCTATTATAGTTCCTAAGAAAATCAGCCATTTCTTATATATATGCACTCTAAGAATTATGTAATAGAAATAAAGCTAAGAAAATTAATGAATTATGTAATAAAGACATGTTTATTGTGAGTGAACAAAAAGTGCCATGAAATGCTCGTTTTGTTTATTATTGTGTGAGTGAATTGTTATTATTTGATCTAAACTATCACCAAATTAAAAATTTTGTGCAAGATGATACATATTTTTTTTTGGGATAAACTTTATATCCTTAAAATTTCTAGTGATTAAATCATTAGGTCATGTGATCCCATAAAGAAAGTAAGAAGTACAAACCTTATTAAGAAGAAAACACTTCATATGTTTATTAGGATAATAGAAATCAATCAAAGGATTTCCACTTATATTTGAGAGTAAATTTCATGTGTTTTTTTTATTTAATTATTTAGCATATTCAATCATAAGACACAAGTGCATATTAATATTAACATTCAATTTTGAATTTAAGACATGGAAGTGGAAGCACCCTAACCACATCTCAAGAATTTATTGATACTTGCATGTTCCAACATCTCCCTTTCCACTTTAGATGCCAAGACTTGTACTTCCACTCAAACTTTCAAAAAGCATCTTGGCATCTTCATTTCTAATTTCGCCTCACTTGCTAATCACACTTTATGCAATAAAAGGGATACAAATACCTTAGAGAGATGTTGAAACAATGTTAAGTTATATAAAAAAAAAACATGAGAAAATGATAAATAAATTTGCATTTCACAAAATAATAAATTACTATAACAATATAAGAACACTAATACGTTTTAAAACATCAACAAAACATCAAACAAACCACACCAACATTACATCATTTTGACAGTAAAACTATAAAATATCCTCTCAACTTAAAGCATGCAAATACAATATCTTACAAAATCTCTCCCTCTCTCTCTCAACTAATACACCTCCTTTGGCTAACTCCACATGTCATAGTTGACATTAAACAATAAAAAAGCTTTAAATAGAATAACTATAATAACAGTCATTAAGTGACAAAGACGACCGACGGATCACAGCAGCACTCATCAAGAAGAAAACAACAGCAAAGAGCAGCAAGACTGCACCAAATAAAGAAGAAACATAGTTTAAATAATGAGAAGAAAGAATTAAGATATTTGTGGGTCATTATAGAATAATAATTTTATTCTCATAATAATGCATCAAACGATTAAACTTCAATTCTATCGGTTGTTTTGAATTAATTTTGTATTGTATAGAAAAATAAAAATAGGAACAATAGNAGACGACCGACGGATCACAGCAGCACTCATCAAGAAGAAAACAACAGCAAAGAGCAGCAAGACTGCACCAAAAATAAAAATAGGAACAATAACATGAATAGCACTCGAAATATGTTATTTATAACTTTGTTAATAAGATGAATGAATCATACCATCCTTCAAGAAAACCAGTTTCTCTTCGAGGCGGGGCTGCAGAATACTGAGGCGGCGCCATGACTGGAGGACCTTGATAATATCCTGCAAACAGAGAAACAAAGAAACATACAACATAATTCCTGTAAAAAAAAATGGGACAATAAAACTATAGAAAATTAGTACCTTAAAAAAGGGTTTTATATGAGATTATATCAATGGTGTGGATTTAATTTGATTTGATTTAAATATTCTTTGTATAAGCTATATAGTAGTTGTTAATCTATATAATGTATATAATATGCTATCTAGTTAACATTGAATACATACTAGATAGGTGTTATAAATCTTCTAACTAGCTTTAACGTGCGGCACAACATATGAAAGCAGAGTGAAGAGCATTACCAATAAAAATAAATATGAGACGTTTGTATANGCGTTCGGCGGCTGCTTCTCCCTCTTCAGACTCCTTCCTCTCAAAATCACGAAAGGCAATCGGCCGCGAGAGCTTAGGGTTTTTTGTCTGTGTTCGCCGCTCTCCTCCTCTTCCGAGTCATCTCCTTCTCCTCTCATAATCGCGAAAAGGTTTCGAAGGCGAGAGCTTAAGGTTTGTTCTTCCTCTTCCTCATCCTCATCCTCTTCCTCTTCCGAGACATCTTTCTCTTCCGATTCCTCCAATTTCGAGCCGAACTCGAGCAGGAAAAATATTATTCGAGCTTAACATGAACACACCCTTCACAAGTCATTTCAAACACGAGCTCGGCTCGTTCACGGCCCTGAATAATTAATATTTCAAAGAATATTTACTTTTAATAACATGTGAACTACTAGAAAAAAAGAAAAAAAAGAAAGAGATTAAGCCTAGCCTAAAAAACATTTAATTGAGAATTTAAAATCACTACAATAACTTGGATTTACAATTTTTTAAAATAACTATCACATTATCAATCATATTTTTTTTAAAATAAAATAAGTATAAATATTTTTATCATATTCATAATTATTTAATACAATATTCAAGAATGTGATAATCAAGATTTGATTAAAAGTAATTGTTTAAAAAGAAGACTCATTTAATCATATCTTTATTAAATTTATAATTACACATAATCATTGTTTAAAAGAAAAGGGGTATTTACATGCATACCACCCAATTCCTATGAATTTACATATCTAACACATGAATTTTACCCTTTACATCAATACCACTCAAATATTTCATATTAAATAAAAATATGTCATTGTTTTAATTTAAAAGAAAACTATGCATAAGTAGCTTCATATATGGAAAAATTAAAATTTAGGTGTCAGATATTTAAATACTAAGAATAATGATGACAACTAAATAAAATTTTGGGGCAGCTTGTGCGTTTTAGGATAAGCTGTTTATCGTAAAACCCACAGGATCCGACCTGCGGCATAAGTTTTGTATAAAATCTCAAACGCAGTTTCGGGTAAACTGGTGAAATGCATGAACCAAACGGTACGACGGCGTTTTGAAAATGCCGCCCGCACTTATAAGCTGCTCAATAAAATTTGGTTGATCCTTTTGGTTTTTAAAAATGCATTTCAGTTTTTAATTTTGAAGACTTTAATTCTTATTTTTTGGTTATTAATTCGATTTTAATTTTCATTTATCCGTACGAACCAAAAAATCAAACTTTAATTAAAATTTCTTATTATACTTAAGGGACATTTACATAGATACCACCAAATTCCAATGTATTTATATATCTAACACCAAAATTCTAATTTTTACATTTATACCACCAAGATCTTTCATATCACATAAAGGATACCATAATTTTAACTATTAAAAAGTGAAATACATGTGTTGGTAAGGTACATTAATGTAAAATTGAAGTTTTAGTGTTAGATATGTAAATAAGTAGAAATTAGATGGTATGAATGTAAATTTTCCTATATTTTATTTCAAGTGGAACAAACCTAAAAATCCTAAGGTTACCATATATACAATAATTGATTAAAATAATTAGAAAGATTATACATGTAAGCACAATATTATTGTATATGTATACAATAATGTAGAATTTTCTATATAGTTGTACATGGAGTCTGGATGCATCTGAACTTCACATATAGTAAGTTTTTTCTAAAAAGTAGGGCACGAGTGGTCGAATATGTAAGATTACTTCTTATTTATTAAAATTAAAGGGCATTTACATATATATATAGCTAAATCATTATGTATTCGCATTATAATATTAAATCGTTGCATTTCTACATTTATACCACCCAAATATTTCATATTACATAAAAAATGAATAAAATATCAAAATAGTTCTCAATTATTTACATGATGTCATTTTAGTCCCGGAGTTTATAAATTGGGGTTAAAATAGTCTCATTGAAGTATTATTAGAACAGCAATTTAAAGAGTCTGCGATTCAATTTGACATTTTTGTAAACTCTAAGACTAAACGAACCCTACGTAAAAAAGTCAAGAGATTATTTTAGCACTTATTGTGAGGTGAAGGTTTCAAATACAATTTCTAATATAAAATAAGTCCCAAGTGTCCAAATTAAGCCAAATATACTCTAACTCTAAAAATTAAACATACGAATAAATCATAATTATATTTTAAAACCCAATTATTATTTCATTTTCAATTTAAGAATGAAAGTTGATACGTCACCTACAAATTTTTATCATCCGTCACAAATCGCGAGACGATTTTTTAAGCAAGAAACATTCAAATCTTGATAAAAAGTCATCCAGGGCTATGATTTCAGCAAACTTATAGTCAAACTGACTGACTTGATGAGACGGACCTAATGATATAAAAAATAGACCAATCCGAGTCAAATCAAGCCCATATCAACTCATTGAACCACACTTAAATGATTTTCGAACATATTTAGAAGGTCAAATGGTTGTCGAATATGACAAGTATATACTCGAATCGAGCGTCTCGACAAGACAAATCTAACGAGCCAAAAAATCACTCAATTCACACATCATTAAGGCACTCAAATGTCTATTAAACATTATATGATTGGGGAAGCTCTCCAGACTTTCCGATCAAAATGTTTCATATTTCTGCATTAATGACATTCAGAACACTATAAATAGAGCTCCACCTTTCACATGGGGGGGGGGGGGGAAGCTTCAGAGAAACCTGAAAGCTCTAAAAAGGAGCAGAAGTACAACACCATCCCGATCGCCTTTGATAACCATCAGTCACCGTCGGACCGTCGTTGACACTCGTTGATCACCGTCATCCACTGTCGATCGTCATTGTCGATCATCATCAATCATCGTCGATCACCACCAATCAGACACCGTCAGTCATCGTCGTGGGACATGAGCTCATCACTACAGTTCATGTGTCAACAACGACCTACGTGGTTCAGAGTTCGAGCAACTCCCAAGCCTGGCCTTGGCGGCCTAAGGATATCATTCATACTCGCCACTATGACCAATGTGATCCACAACTTTCGTAACTGTTATGATGATTTATTTGGCCAATCAGCACTTCTGGAGCAGTCATCTCCATAACATTCAACGATGACCCTTGCAATCTGCCGTCACTAAGAATTATAGCCAGATTATAGTTATACAACTTTGTAATTCTATCTTTCCTAATTTAGAGAAAGAATGAACATGTATACTCATCATTCATAGTGGATTATTTCAACTAGGCTAGGCTTCGTGGTTTTTCTCACTTTCAAGTGTTTTCAACGTAAAAAGTTGAGGTGTCTCCTTATGCTTACTTCTCTTCTGTTATCTGTGTGTTGAATTCTCGTGCAATGCTAAAAAGATAATTCATTACTCTACCGCCGCGNTCTACGTAATCCTTAATTAATATAATTTAATAATAATTGATTAATCTTAAAGTATTACTTAATAAATAATTATTTTATTACCTTTTTATTTATACTTAATTATTTTGGTAAATAATTAATTTTAACAATTATAATTAATTAAAATTAAATGTAATAATTTATTTTAAACATACTAATAAACTATTAAAAGTTGATTATATTTTTTTAATTCCATGAAACATAACAATCTCTCAAGTCATAGCGGAAGTTGTCAAATACTTTTAACTGAATTTATTAAATCAATTGTCAATTAATTTATGAGACTTAATCCATTTATATTTTATTAAATTCATATTTACAAAAGATTTACTAAATCATACTTAAATCTCATTCATTATAATACAACCTCTTATTTCTTTAGTACTTTACAAATTATTGTGTTGGATTGATAATCTCCTTTCACCAAATAAATTTTATTATTATTATTAATTTGGCTTTAGAAGCTGAGCTGTCAATTTGGCTCGTTGTTCTTGAATAGCTCACTTAACGAGCAGAACACGAATAATTTTTTGAGCTCGAAATATAAAATAGCCGAACACGAAAAAACATTTGTTCGCCCGTGTTTGGCTCGAATTGGCTCGAAAAAAAAGAAATAAATAAATATACACACACATATAATACATATTCATGAAATTAAATATTATAAATTTTAATTAATTAAATTTTTTAAATAAAAAAATTATTAAATTTTTAAAAATTAATTCCTATAAATTGTAATATATAACAAATTATTAATAAATATTGCTTATATAAAT
>JXCR01142421.1:41783-84259 GCA_002079205.1 Phalaenopsis hybrid cultivar | reverse complement strand
CCGTAAATTTTCTGGCACGCATCAAAAGTTAATTATTAAAAAAATTTATTTTATTTTTTGATTTAGGGCTCAACTCAATTAATAGTAGATTGAAAGCCCAAATTAAACCAAAAATATTAATCCATGATGGACAGCCACATAATCATGAATATATCAATGATAAAAGCCACAAGGGCGTAGTCAGATCATTTTTATTTTTTATTTTAAATTAAAATTTTAATTTTAAAAAGTTTTAGTTAGAGCTTTTTCATCTATTTTTATCTTTTTAATTTAACAATAAAAAAATTATTTTTAAAAATACTCAAAACAATTTTTGAATATTTTGCATATCTTTCAAAATAAATATTATAACACTAGCCATGGCCGCATGTCACTGGCTAGGGTTGTAAACGAGCGGAGCCTGAGCGAGCTCAGGCTGAGCTCGTGTTTGGCTCGTTCGATAAAATTACCAGCATGTGCTTCTCAATCTAAATAATTGGATAGACTCAGTGCTTCACTAAAAAGTGTAGCTTTTTCAGTTAATGAAAGCATCTTAACAAGAACAGGGCAGAGATATAAAAAAAAATGCTAATTTCCCCCATTCTTATAACTATGATAAGTTCATAAACTTAGCCATTTATATTAGGGGCATTTACATACATATCACAAAATTCTTATATATTTACATATCTAGCAGCTAAACATTCACATACACATGCATACCACTCGAATCTTTAACATCATATAAAAAATACCAACATCACTATCTTTTTAAACATAAAATACATCTTTCATGTATAAGTTTACAACAACAAGGCGCTATAAGTGTAAATATCAAATTTTTTATGTCAGTTGCAATACTACAAAACCATAAGAATCCAACACATTCAACATACCTATATACATATGGAGAAGTGATGGCATGAGCAACATCTATTGCAATATCCAGGCGTTCCGCAAGATTAAGGCAACTTCCATGCAAGCCTGCATACTGCATATCATAAGTATCTCCTCCGCAAGAATATGAGTTAGTGGCAAATAAGCCAAATAAACATCTTTACTACCAAGCCCAGGCACAATAGTCATAACTGCGGCAACGGTAGCTAGAACATTCCCATGTGACATCATACCCCCTACATTCAAGCTTAAAGAATAGAGGGCTTACAATTAATGAAACAAAGAAAAATATGTGTCCTGAAATTAAGGCAACATTGAGGTGAGGTTGATTAAGATGCATAGCATCCGAATCTGTATAAGAAAAAGACCCTGAACAAGGGCTAGGAAGCACAACAACAAAGTTGAGAAGTTGAACTATGTTTATTGTGATGGCCAAAGTGTTTCATAAGCATAAGAAAGGGTCAGCTACATTGAGCAGGAACAATTTGTTCTTCTAATTGATGCAATCAAAATCATGAAATTGCTGCAAAATTTTGTATGCAAAGGGGATAAAAAAGGTCTGTAGAACCATTAAATAAAAAAATAACAGTACAACAACAAAAGACTATAACAACTCATGGCATGAGATGGCAACAGTTCTAAATTCAAAAGACTAATAATGATGGGAAGAAAATTTAACACACAGAATTTAGGTTTTAAAGGGCTGCTTGTGTTGTAATAGGGGAGCTACTAATTACATCAATAAGACAATAACTGATCATCATCACTCTGGCATTAAGAATTTCCCCAGAAATCACACATATGAGCACACAAAACTGACTTTGCCATCAACAGTTTAAAGTTTCAAATTCAACTCAAAAAGTTTTAAGAGTGCTCATCCATTCCCACATGCATTTAACGAAACAATGCAGCTAACCAACTTCAACAGGATTATTTCTTTACCAAATTAAGCAAGTTATGAAGTCGTTTATAAATGTCTTTATAAGCAAGGCCTAAAGCTGTAATCAAAGACACATTCTGTGACTTATAACTATAACATCGACTTTTACAAATAAAACATGGAAGAAGAACACTTGCCGACACTATCTGAAAGAATTGCAAGATAAGTTTGGCTCTGAGCATTCACACAAATATGATTCTTTCAAATCTGAATTATAACTTTTCAGTGCTATATATATAAGTAGGCCTCTGGAGATAAGAAAGAATTGCAGGAACCATCATAAATTGGAGATCAATAGCAAGAGTCATATCATCATATGTAACGAAAGACCTGCATGCTCATCAAACAATTATCAATGTATATACGAAGAGTATGACCTAAATGCATATCTCAATCTTACCTAGAACCGGTAATTCTAAAAAAGTATTATTTTCAAAATTACAATCTCCAATAGCAAGAGTCATATCATCTGTTCTGCTCTTGATTGGCATAACTATCCCAGCCTTCTGCAACTTTTTATATTATTATCTTAAAATGATTGCAAACTTGTGTTGCCTTTCAAAATTAAGGGTAAGAATAATCATCTAAGATATCATTTCATATTCTTATCTTAAAATGATTGTAAACTTGTGTTTCCCTCCAAAATTAAGAGTAAGAATAATCATCTAAGCATCATTTCATATTCTTATCTTAAAATAGTTGCAAACTTGTGTTGTTTTTCAAAATTAAGAGTAAGAATAATCATCGAAGACATTATTTCATATTCTTATCCTAAAATGGTTGCAAACTTGTGTTGCATTCCAAAATTAAGAGTAATAATAATCATCTAAGACACATTTTATATTCTTATCTTAAAATGGTTGCAAACTTGTGTTGCATTCTAAAATTAAGAGTAATAATAATCATCTTAGGCAACTTTGAAATGAAAAAAAAACATCTACATGAATAAACATCTTCCATTGTATCATCTTCATGCCATACAAATTTTGGTATGATGAATAAAATATACTTCTTAATTAAAAAAACATTGCCACTTGCAGAAATTGTTGTCTCATCACAAAACAAAGGCATAATATGAAGCATAAAATGTAACAATTGGATAAGCACATGCATAATATGGGGCAAGTGACATAAAATGTAATAATATGACGCAACAGACAGATGATTCCAGACCATATCATTTCCACCCTCCCCTTAATTTACTCGGGTAAAGCCACTTCAAGCTGTTCCTCTTCCATTAATTCTTGCTGGTAGGAAAGATATATAAATATCAGCTTTAAGATGAAAAAATACATAAACTATAGAAGCTAATTCTTGAGAGAAATTACCATAGGTGTTTTCAAACGACTCGTGAAAGATCTAATCCAACTAGACGAGCATATTAATGCATTCACTGTCTTTGTCGAGAGTGAACTTCTGTAATAATTTAGAATTCTACCACCAGTATTAAATGCAGATTCAGAAGCAACTGTTGTTATTAGAATCTATAATGTATCTCTAGCCATTTTCGATAAACAAGAATACTTGAGAGTATTCAACTTCCACCGTTCAAGAATATCAAAATGTTCATTATTGGCCAAAAAAAGACCCTCCTGGAGATAGACTTGTAAATCTGATTTTGATGGTTAAATGGAACCAGATGAAACGACAAAATCAGTAAATACAATCATGCAATTAAAACTTTGTGAATTAACTAAATCACTTGACAACTCCGAAGAAACATTGCCACTTGTAGAATTGCAACTAGCATTATCGTTTGCATACGTATTGTAAATTTCCAACATAACATCTTCAACTTGTTTAATTTTGGAGTCTAATTCAACAGATGTATACATCTTGACAAAACTAAAATGTATGAACTTCATTTTCAAACGACGATCCAAAACAACTGCAACATACATTAGGAGATTGCACTCACCCAAATATTTATCAAATTTACCTTTCATAGCAAAAATCATGTTCCTAATATACTCATCGGATGAAGTCGACTCATCCAACAATAATTTATTTATATGAAAAATAATAGGTAAAAAAACATTTGAGGTCGGGTAGGAAGAACTTGAAATCATTTTTTGTCATGTTAATAAAAACCATAAAATTCATTCTATGCATAAAATCACAGAAAAAATATAATTGAGGTTAGGTAGAAAGAACCTGAAATCATTTTTGTCACATTATTAAAAACAATAAGAAATTTTCTGATTATATTTCTCCCAATCTAAATCTCAAGGCAACCAACTGAAATTGCTATCTCGATTTGCATAGTAAGCGAACACCTTCCGAAAAATAAAAGCAGATTAGAGCATCAAGAATGTTGATTTCCATCTTGTTGGAACATCGATGCACAAACCCTTTGATGTTTATATCCCAAATTTTTTGGATATCTCAACAAACTTATGCAACATTGTCAGTGACTTCTTCAGATATTTGATAGATTCTCTAATGTTATAAATGATGTCATTAATCTCTCTTAAACAACTTGCACCATAATATTTAATATATGAGCACATCAGCGAAAATAAAAGAAATGTCCCTTAAAATGCAATTTCCCTCTTGTCATAAACTTTGATTGGAGCAAGCTAACAACAACATCATTATTACTAACATTATCTAAAGTGATAGTAGAAACTTTGTCTTGTATCTTCCAATCTAACAAACAATCACAAATGACATCACAAATGAATGTCCCAATATGGGGTGAATCCAATTCAATAAAATTAATAATTCGTTTTTGCATCTTCTAAGACTGATCAATGTAATGAATAGTTAAACCATATATCCAATTGTTTGATTGGAAGACCAACAATAAGAAGTTAGTGAAAACCTGTGAATATCCTTAAATTGTTTTCTGAGCTTCTCTTTTTCAAACTCATAAATCTTCATGCAATCAGTTTTTATTGTGTTCATTGAAACTCTCATAATTTGGGTTTGAGGACTTCAATAAAAAATTAAACCATGTATGTTCAACAATATTAAAAGGATACTCATGTACTATAATCATTTTGGAGATTATCTCTCTAACCTTATAGTGATCATAACTTTTTGGATCATGAAAAAATGGAATCTCAACATTTGCATCAAAATCAGTTGACATAAAATTCAATACTTTTTGTCTTTTTTCAGAAAGACCAACAACTTCCTTATTTTTAGTTTTGATTTATCTACATTCCCTCACATGAAGTAGAAGTTGAGAAATAATTCTTGTTTTAGATTTTTGAAATTTTGTTCGACAACAAATGCACTGACAAAAAATAGTTTGGATCTCTTTAATCGAAAATATTGCCTCCACAAAATACTCTCACACTGCTGGCTTCCTCTTCCTACCCTTCTTATTAAAGACCTCTTCACTGCTATTATCAGTGACAACGTGAGGTACTACTTCTTGCTCTACACTTTGTAAATTAAGATAGACAATTTCGTCTCTATTCTGAGCTTCTGGTAGATTGGATGATTCCGATTTTGAAAGATTTAGTTCAAGCATATTTGTAGTTTCACACTAACTAAAATCAAAACTACGGAATTAATATTAATTCATACAAGCATACACACATGCAAACATTACTAGCTTATAATCGATATGTGCAAATATAGAAAAATAAGAGTAGATTCATTCTTTAGCTAGTAAACAACATATTGTAGCTTTAAAAACTCTCCTTCCATCTAAAAAACAAGTGAAATATAACCTGTATAATACATAAAAATTGTCATAACAATTTATGATATAACGACAAATTAATTCATCATCAACATTTTCTTCAATTGGCCTGGCCAGAAAATATATAGGAATACAAATTTAGCCAATTCATCAGATCACTGGGCTAATTTTTCAAAAGTGCAAAATGGAAAGCGGCAATTATTGATTTATCACCCAAGTCTTTATTATTTATAAAACCAACCCCTAAGCATTTCTATTCACAATAACACAATTTCGTTCTGAGAAAGTGTGGGTTTACACATGTAGATATAAAGACCAAGCTTCACAAAGATGCATGCCCTAAACACTCTCTTATATGATATGCAAATTTTCCCCAAACAACCCCAAGCATTTACCCGAGTCTTTATTATTTAGGGCAAATTGCATTGGTATATATATATAGACTCCATGGAGATGCTAACAAATACAACTATTATGACATTGACTATTTGGCCATTAGTCTTTGCAACATACTATTATACTACAATAAAGAAACTATTCAATACTTCTTATATAACATTTTAGATAAGAAAGAGAGGAGAGGGAGGGAGGGAGGGTGAGAG
Organism: Phalaenopsis hybrid cultivar; assembly: GCA_002079205.1. Taxonomy (NCBI): domain Eukaryota; kingdom Viridiplantae; phylum Streptophyta; class Magnoliopsida; order Asparagales; family Orchidaceae; genus Phalaenopsis; species Phalaenopsis hybrid cultivar. The sequence goes on along the minus strand of JXCR01142421.1, from coordinate 78,186 downwards.
AGAGAGAGAGAGATAGAGAGAGAGAGAAATAGTTGAAACAGTCTTATAAAGTATTTTAGATAAGAAAAAACTTCTTCTCCACATGATTTATACTACATAGCATTTGATGATCCACATCAGTCATGTACATTTCATTTTAATATAGATATGAATCATATCTAGCATGCAAATAGAGAGATGCCTAATGTAATCATCCTTTAAGAACAACATCTGAGTAGGAGAAAGTAGAGAAGAGATGAGTTGAGGAGTATTTCTCAGACACAACTTGATGTTCTTGCACTCTTTTTTGTTCATAAACAAGTTAAGCCAACTTAAAACTTTAAGTGGAGCCCGATGAGCAGTATGCTACTTTTTTAGCATGCATAACCCAAGCATTACGATTTGGGAAAATGAGAATAATACATCCATTTACATGCACTTCACAAAGATGCATCCCTAAACCACCAAAGTGAAACTGAAGTTCAAAAACATTTGAGAAAAATAAATTTTATTGTTTTGAAAAACTAAATGAAAGAAGCATTGTGTTTTTCAGTCTTCACAAAGTCATCCATAAGAAAAGAAAAAATTATGATTTAAAGGCAATAGCTAAACCACAACACACACGCCTAAACCTCTACGAATCGACGCACAAATGCACAATAGCCGAACTAAATTTCATAACAAAACTCTTTTATCAGATCTAATCGATAGAAAATACAGATATAAATGTAACATGCGAGATTTTACTGCTAAAACCCTACAAAACTAGTTTTGACTCAAAAAATCTAGATAAATCTAAAAGAAATTTAAAAAAATTTAAGATAAGAGGAGAACTCAAAGATAAATATGAAATAGTAGAGAAAAGATACTCAGAGATAACAACTAGGTAGCCAAACAAGTAACCAATGAACCAAGCAAGACTATCGAGCAACGAAGCAAGACTATGGAGCAAGCAAGAATACTGAGCAATCGAGCCAACACCAACTATCCGAGGAGAATAGTAGTAGATATTAGCAGAAGAACACATACGACAAACCCTAAGCCGTAGCGACCGAAAGGATTTTGAGAGATCAAAGAAGATGATGAAACGAGAGAGGCAGCCGAACCCGAGAAGTTTTGAGAGGCAAATGGGGATTGGGGAGGTCAGTTAGGGTTTTTTAGATATATTGTAATTAGGGATGTAAACGAGCCAAGCACGAGTGTGTTCGGCTCGNATTTTTAAGAATTTTAAGGAAATCAGACATGGGGTAAATAGGATTACAGAGGAAAAGCTTAGCTGNGGTCCTGATGTAATCCCTCAAACAGATATCTGCTTCACTAGAGAATTGAGATATAAGGGGCGCAATATCTGCGTGCTCAGAGTTTGTAAATATCCTTGGAACTCCTGCATATTCAATATCAAAGAAATTAGTCCATTGCTCATGGATAATTAAAATTTGTATCGTTTTTTGGTGCCACTCTTAGATTAAGAAATCTAAGAACTCAAATAAGAAAAAAAAAAGTCCTCGGAATTGTAAAGACAGATCAAGTAAACAATCAATCTTTTTCTAATTTGTTCCTTTTATATAACAAAAGGTTCTTTTATTTTTTCGGTGTTACAAGACCGTAAAACCAAACAACGCTTGAAAGGAAAAAAGTGAGATAGCAGATCTGATTGATAAATTGACTGTTCTCACTTAATTTGCCACCTATAAGGATGACGGCCTGGCTCTTCCATCCTTGAAAATTTTCTGCCTTAACTGTTTTAATGACTCCTAAATTTTTAAGAATTTTAAGGAAATCAGACATGGGGTAAATAGGATTACAGAGGAAAAGCTTAGCTGTATGACAGAGAACAGATAAACAGAACCCAACTCATATCTTGGAACTCTTTCTAAAGCTACCGGAATTAACCATGCCTATGACAGAGAACAGATAAACAGAACCCAACTCATATCTTGGAACTCTTTCTAAAGCTACCGGAATTAACCATGCCTATTTCAAATCGCTATAAAGCACCATATATAAGCGAAGGCCATCACTTGGCATAGCTTAAATCTACATAACTTCAACTTTGCATTTGTTTTCACAGTCCAATAGAAACAAGTTTCAACCTGATCATGCAGATAACATAAAAAAGCTCCAATTTAACTATATCTATCAATCAAAAGTAAACTATGGGGCTGATTCTCTGGCATAAATGTATATTCAAGTCAACAGGGACAACTCCTTCCAACACAACAAATGACATAAAACACCTGTGGTTTTAGAATGGTAAAATGATGTTAAGAAAAAAAATTAAACTTAGGTATTTCCTTGAATTCTTATTTCAGCAACAATGGGGTGAAATTACAGGTAAATAAAAAAGGAACTAACTCAGGTCAATTGAGGGAGTAATTAACATATATGGACTTGTCTCTGTTTTAGTGGAGGGTTATTTTTTTAGATTTGAGCCCACGACTTCTAGCTCACAATGAAGGGAAACTAAATATTACGCTCAGGCCTGCCCTCTGAAGGAACCTCTTTGACAGCTCTGAAAATCTTCAGATGATCTGCAAATCTAACATGTCAATGAAAGTAGATATAGAAGCCATGGATCACAAATTAGTAAATCATGTGCGTGATTCAAATCTTATTTCTTGTCTTGGTCCCTTTTCATCTGTGTGTGAAACAGAATACGTCTTTTGAGTAATATAACCTTATTAATGTTAAATAACAGAACACAAATCTTAAGAAAGTACTTCCAAATTGAGACTCTTCTTCACGTCCACTAGACTGAACTAAAAAAGCACGATGTACAAATCACAAACAATGTGCTTTACTTTGTTTTGAACTGTCAAGCATTATTGAACCAGTGATTCAGGTTGATGAGCAAAGCATTACATGAAGCACTTTTCTTATTAGTTGAGACTTTTTCCAAGAACAGCTCAGTCAGTTTAAGGATATCATACCAACTTAAATAAGCTTCCTTCTAAATAAAATTTAAGCACTTAATAAAAATAAAAGTTGAATAATCGTCTTTTTGGGTTTCACACTGTATCCACTCAACGAATCAAAAGTCATAATATCTGAATTTTCCATTATTCTCTAAGAACATTGGAGATTCCTTAAACTTCATCTCAATCTTAGTATAACTAGCTGCTAGAACTCTTTTCCCTTCAATGTTTATTATTGCATTATTTTAACAGTTTACTGACATCAAATGTTTTGTTTGCCATGTGTTCTCTCGAAAAAAAAATAAAGAAAAAGAAAACAAGTAGCCTTTTCAGTATTAATATCATGTATGTTATTCTTTTAAAAAGTATATATTTATTAAAATTGAGCTTCACTAAACCACGTGTTTCATGTGTATTTATGCCTTGAGCCAGTAAACTTGGTTTCCTCAGCACAAAGTACAGTCTTATGATAAATTTGTAACCACCGCATGAAAGGGCAATTATGCTAGAGTAATTAGAAGTTTCAGTATAAATCATTTAAGCCTATTTTAAACTATAACTATAGCTCATCTATATTCGAGCTTCACTGCATCATCAAAAGGATCATAGCTGAAGTAGCATAAAAAATTCTACAATTTGTGCGGAAATGAATCTAAAATAAAATTCTTAATTATAATATAACAAAAACTGACCGTGAAAACATTCCCTTGCTTCTCCAGCCATAAGCACAATATCACCGCTCCTTAAAAACATAGCTATGGGCACGTCATCCCTAGACTTGCCTCCTAGGAGAAAAATAGCCTTACATCCAAGACTGCAGAAATAAAGGGACATATTGTCAGACGGTTTTTCACCACATAATTAACATTAAGAAGGGTTATTTTGAAAGAACCTAATGCTCACAATCGGTTTGCTCCAATCCTTTTCCATGTCATCAAGGTGGCCACCAAGCATATCACCTGAGGGATTGGAAAGTAAACAGAGGTTCCATGCAAATTCAAAATTACAACTAGTGCAAAAAATAACAATTCTTTAAATTGCAAGAGACCAGTGGTATAAACCTTAATCTCTCAAGACATATGAGCATAAGGTGACACTACTTGACATTAGAGGCTAAGCAAGAAAAATAAGGCCAACATACTTGGACCAAAATAATTAACAATTGCAGCTTCTGGCTGAAACTCCTCTCCTTTAGGCATAGCAGGCACTGCCATTTTCCTTGCAACAAGGCAAAGAGCATCAGGTATTTTTTTGTGAGGAAGGCACACATCATAATTGCGCTACAAGAGGAATAAACAAAGGTTAGGCACATGGGAACCTGGAAAAAATTATTCAGTTCTTAAGCAAATTACAGACAATAAAATCTTGAAAGCTGATACATATTAAAGCTTGGTCATCAACAAGTTAAATTGCACAAAATCTATACTTTGCTTACGTCAAATACCATGCCAAACATCAGCCAAAATCATTCTAGCAAATGTTGAGCCTAAAAAAATATCTATTCAGCTTGGTTGAGCCACTTAGGATCAAGATAAAAAATCCAGCTATTTTAATTCATTCTTCTTATTGTTAACTATTGAATCCAAATATGTCTTGTGGATCACACCCAAAGAGAAAAATAAAAATACAGAGAACGAGAGTGAAAGGAAAATAGAGTGCACGGTAACACAAGCTTTGAGAAAGTGAATCCAGTAGTCCCTGATTGAAAGAATGACCTCCTATTTATAGATCCTAGAGGTATCTAATAAAGTTATATCTTTGTACCTGTTTTAATAGGAATGTTACAAATTATTATTATACATTTTCATATTTGTAACCGACTTCGGGACCTTTTAATATCCTCAACTGATGTTGGTATCATTTCATACTCATAAGTGCTCGGAGAGTGGCATTTAATAGCCTAGTGGTGTTGTCAGCCGTTCGTCTGATAATCATTCGAGTGATACAGCTGCTATCCAGACTGACGGAAGCTGTCAAACGGAGGTAGTGCGAGGTATGAACGGCGAGAAGTTTCCATCACATGATTCTAAGCAAGATATAGATACACAACTAACAAAAGAAAGAGAATACAACACTCTGAAGAGCATAAAAAGAGAACCAAAATCTCTCAAAAATAATAAAAATGTCAAAAGTCCTCTAATCCAAAAAATAATAACAAATAAGAGTCTGTCAAGTAAAAACCCTACTTAAAAATAGGGAAATTAGAAAAAAAAAAACATGAAGCAAAGAGAAATGGAAGGAAATCTGCAGAAAATAGGAAATAAATTTTAAAAAAGGAATTTTCCGGCCTGTTACTCCCACAATTGTGGGATTCGCATGATGCAGAACCCGCGTACCGCTGAATTCCACAGAAACGGGATCACAGGATTCCGGCATATGCTCCCAGCATGCAATTACGAGAATTCAAACATAAGACTTTGCACAGTTGAATCCATATTAATTGATAAAATAGGGTAATCCAAAAGCAAATTCAGATTTACAGAAATGAAACTGATCGTGCAATTACGTACCTTAGACCAGTCAAATTGCAATCCAAGGGTGCTCCAACGCAGTTTCCGCAGAAGAACAGATGCAGGGACTGACTTGCAGCACTTGACACTATTTGTCATTATACAGTGTTCAGAAAATGAAAATCTTTGAGAGTTCAAATTTGTTTTATCATGAACCACCATAGGATCAACTTCTGAAGATGTCCGCTTTGCCTCAACCAAAACTTTATTGTTTTGAACAGCATCAAATAAATCAAAAATAGGACCATAGGCTTCTGTATGATTGGTTCTGTTGGGAGGCTGAGGAAAGTTAATTAAGCTTTCCCTGATCCAGTGTACTTGTTCATCATCAGTCAGCGCACCCGGAATGAAATAAAACCCTGAACCATCGCCAAAGGTTAGAATTAAAGCAATTTTACCTAATGTAAAATCCACAGAAGTTGACTAAAAGACACGTCTATACAGGATTACCCCAAACAAAAACAAGAAAAACTTATTGCTGGTGAGCACAGACATTTAAAGAATCTAATCAGCAGGAAAACACTTCCAATGCTTTATGGATTCTCCAGAACATAAAATTATGCATGGGTGCTTTTAGCAGAATGAAATACTGTAGACCAGAAACTCTTTTTGATACCCCTTCTAGGGCTCTTAAATGTGTTTAGAAAACAGGTTTTGTGGAGAGGTGGTTGTTGAATGGTAAGGGAAGAATAATATGTGAGTTCGATAACGTTTGGACCAGGAAAAATATCGCTCGGCAGTTGTCCCAGCTGAAAACAGCAAACATGGTGCCGAAACGAAGAGGCATGAATGTCGAGGTTCACCACCTATTATTGCACAAGCTACGGATACATCAGTTGCAAAAGGAAAAGGAGACAGCATTCCATTAGGGTAGAAAGCACAGATACAATCTCTAAAACACACAAACCAAATCAAAAGTCCGAATCAAAATAGAAGCATAAAATATAATTAGTTCCCTGCTATAAAGAAACCCAAATTCTAATAAAATAACATAAAATGTGGGTCCTCAATGGCCTAGCTGCCGGAGATTAACAAAAGAAACCCACTAGCTCAATTATGGGACATCAAACCCTGCTCCCTCATATCGATTTTGCGGAATCATAGAAACCAGGTTTCCAGTTTGAGAGCCTGCAAGGATTGCGGTATCTAGTTATTCTGTGATTGCGGAATTGATTTTTATCTAGCGTTTCTGCGGGGTTCCGCAATACAACAGAAAGGTGCTTGGCATCCGTGCCACTTTTACATATAATTTCCACATTGCCTACGGCAAAAAAATAAATGTGCATGAATAGCAAATGTGATATCCTAATAGCTAGTAAAAAAACAATGGGGCATGCATTTCTAGGGATCTTGGCGCCTAGACACCATAGATAAACTTGCAAACACTTGTATAGGGTCATCTGGCGCAACCCAATTTTTGTCCAACAAAAAATTTTGCAACACAACTTGGTCTATTGCTTCATTGGCACTTCTCAAAACATGACAGGCACACTTTGGTATCAGTTGAATACAAACTATATTATTGAATCAAGCTTTATCAATCAATCCTAATTAAAAATTCCTACTCTTACTCCCATTTATAATTTTCTGTAAAAAAATATTTAACATACTCATAGACCTTGCAGAGACTCACCCAAGAGCACTATCTATACTCCTAGGGTTTGGACATTTAAAATTACCCCTATCAAAAAAGGCACCTAGCACTCCACTGAGATAAAATGATAACCCTTCAATTTAAATCTTCCATGATCTATACAATTTTATTGAACCATGAATTCATTATTGAGCAAGAGCTAATGATTTTCCTAATTACTCCTTTTTCCATTTTTCCTGACATAGAAAACCACAACACTCTACTATTTTTTTCAGCATTATTGCATCTCATAAGGTCAAGGGAGGGGCTTCATTCCAACTAGCGCCATACAAAATTTGATTCATCCCTAAGTCAAGAGAAAGGACAAAAATGGCCCCTCAATTACTTGTGAAGGTTCATTTTAGTCTGGACTATGCAAAAGACCTAATTCAGTCCCCATAATTTTTAAACAGAGACCAAAATAGTTCATATAAACTAACAAAAATTATAGTTAATGAGGTAAGAAATGAGAGCATTCTAGAAAAAAAATTTTCTTCTAATTTTTTCAGTAAATCAAATTTCCAACTTATCTTATCTCCCTGCGTAAAACAACTAAATTCGCAAACAACATGAGTATATCGAGATCATAAATGTTGCGCAGCGAGCTAATTTTCTATAAAAAATAATTTTATATGGCATTTCTTACAACTTTTTTTTTTGTTCTCATGAGATTAAAATAAAAAATTATTTATCAAACAAAAATATTCATCACAAAAAAATCAGCTCGCTTAGCAATCACGTGATCTTATTCTGCTCATGTTATACATAAAGTAAGCTGCTTCACACAAGAAAATAAAATAAGTAAGATAATAGATTTAGCAAAAATTTTGAGAAGAAAATATATTTCCTAAAATACCCTCATTTGTACCGTTATTAATTAAGGCCTGATTGGGATTACCTTTTGTTTTTTTATGATTATTTTTGTTTTTAGTATGTTTTATTTTTTTTTAATTGTTTTCTATTTTACGTTTCTAGAAAGTGTGTTTGGTATTGTTTTGATTTATCTATTTTAAAAAATAAAAAATATAAAATATGTTTGATTGGGCATTTTCTTTTTTTTTTATAAGAAAAACATATAATTTAAAAAAATATATCATGAATGTGAGAGTCTAGGGCCACACGAGCCTGATTAAAGAAATTGTAAAAATAAATATNTCACTGGCAATTGCCAACGACAATCATTATTATTAAGAAAATTAATATATTCAATATTCAATAAAATTACAATTTTTTTAATATATCAAATTTATTTTATTTCAATTTGAAATATAAATAAAATCAGATAAAAATAAGAAAAATAAGAAAAATCCAATATTATGNTCACTGGCAATTGCCAACGACAATCATTATTATTAAGAAAATTAATATATTCAATATTCAATAAAATTACAAATTTTTTAATATATCAAATTTATTTAATTTCACTCTGAAACATAAATAAAATCATATAAAAATAAGAAAAATAAGAAAAATCCAATATTATCTCATTATAACACATTTTCTCTTATATGATTGTTCTCCTCCTTTATGTTATCTCAATTAATTAAGCTTTAAATTGAGCATCTCAAATTTCATAATAAATTTATTTTGTTAGCAAATTTACATAAATACCACATTTTAATGATTTTTATGTCTAGCACCTAAAATTTAATATTTAAATATATAGCATGGTTAATGACTCTATGGTCGTGGAAACACTTCTTGATTGATATTGTCTGCATAAAGCATTTTACTTACCAAAGCATTTTACTTACCAAAGAAGAACTAAAATATTACAACATAACATTCTACGACGNATTCTGCGACTGTTCAGGCATTTCATCAAGCATGTCGCGGTCACTCTGCAAAAGGACCTCAAAACCAATCCTCTACCCGTAGCTTCTTCTCCTACGCCCCATTCTGCTCCCCCTCCCGTCCATTTNCTACGACGGTTCAGGCATTTCATCAAGCATGTCGCGGTCACTCTGCAAAAGGACCTCAAAACCAATCCTTTATCCGTAGCTTCTTCTCCTACACCCCATTCCGCTCCCCCTCCCGTACATTCTCCTTCTCTTTCTCTTTATCTCCTCCACGAGATCCCCAGATTTGATCACTTAACTCGAAAATTGTACCGTCGCCGGCACCGGCGCCAACATTTGCGTTGCGGCGGCTGAGCCGCTCGTACCACTTACGGAGCTGCTTCGTCTTTCGGNAAATCATTCTAGCAAATGTTGAGCCATCTATTCAGCTTGGTTGAGCCACTTAGGATCAAGATAAAAAATCCACTTATTTTAATTCATTCTTCTTATTGTTAACTGTTGAATCCAAATATGTCTTGTGGATGACACCCAAAGAGAAAAATAAAAATAGAGAGAGAAAGAGTGAAAGGAAAAAAGAGTACACAGTAACACAAGCTTTGAGATAGTGAATCCAGTAGTCCCTAATTGAAGGAATGACCTCCTATTTATAGATGCTAGAGGTACCTAATAAAGTTATATCATTGTCCCTGTTTTAATAGGAATATTACAAGTTATTATTATACATTTTCATATTTATAACCGACTCCTGGAACTGTTAATATACATAACTGACGTTGGTACCATTTCATGGTCATAAGTGCTTAGAGAGTGGCATTTAATAGCCTGGTGGCATTGTTAGTCATTCGTCTGATAATCATTTGAGTGATACAACTGCTATTCAGACTGACGGAAGCTGTCAAACTGNTTTATTTATTTATGATTGTGGGATATATTATAATTCAACTATATATATATATATATATATATATATAAAGAGCAAAGTTCATCTTTCAATAATGAAAATTTGTTATTGTTCAATTTTGTTGCCCACATTATTGAATTTTGTAGTAGTCGCCATTATCAGCTTTCAGTTATATCTTTTTTGGTAGCCATTATTTAAAATTCTCATGTTGTTGAAAAGATGCAGTATTTTTAATTATAAAATTTAGAGAATATAAAAAACTTAAAGAGTATTTTTGCAGCCCATATTATTGAATTTTGTAGTAGTCGACATTATCAACTTTCAGTTAGATCTTTGTGGTAGCCAATATTTAAAATTCATATGTTGTTGAAAAGAGGCAATATTTTTAATCATTTAAAATTTTGTAGTGGTATGCCATTATTAGTTTCCACTTGGAGTTCGCATTTCTTATATCATAACTTAGTTATCATGTCAAACACTTTGTTATGTGTTGCCTTTATATTATCATTCATGAATATTAACTAAAATTTTGCAAAACCCTCAATGATTCAGTAAGTATCAACTTTGAGACCATATAAGTCAATATACTGGTTGCACTAGCTGTGTAAAATATGATCTTATGCAAATCATTACATATACAAAGGGCTTAAAAGTTGGTGCATAGATGAGCTTGTTCTTAGGGTTTTTATAGATTTTTGATGCTATAGATTTTTGACGGATTTCTGATGGTGTGTCGAACAAGCGACGACCAGACAAGTGCTGCACTTTTCTAGGCAAGCTACGGTTGTGCGATACTTTATCGAAGGAAAAAACGACACTTTTCTAGTAGAAGCGTTACACTTTTCTGACGCCTATATGTGCCGGTTATAGTACCGACGGGCAAGCTACGGTTAAATATAAAATGGTTTTGTATCAATAGCGACGAATACAATACATCAAATAACCATCAGATATATAAACCGACGATAAATACGTCAGTTGTTTTATTAATGATGAGTGTTTTTGCAATGTTGAGTAAACCGTAGCTAACTGTCGATAAATATATTACCTAATGTTTAATTGTTATTACCGATAATATTTGACCATCTGTAATAAACTAATTTTCTATAGTGTTGTGATGAAATACTATTTTCATAAAAATAATTGCTCTATTATTATCCTCATAACTCATATCTCAGTAACTACATTGCAGCCTTTGGCATATGAGGCCCCAATTGATAGTAAGTTCTTCTTAATATTTGAAATATGTCTTACATCAGTTATCTCTCTCACAGATCTATCATGTATTCTCGTAAAGATGTTGCGGACACCAATAATATGATAAGCTTGAATGTTATCTATGGTCACTGCATCGTTATCCATATTCTTATACATACAAAACCACTATCAATGGGGACAAATGTGATCGATAGTGCCTCTTTCTAGATTCTTGCACAAGTCCTCTGTATACAAAGTGCAATTAACTATGGATAATGATACATCTAAATTTGGCTCATCACTTCTTTTCATAATAAGATTAGCTTTCTTCTCAGAAGAAATTATTTTTTTCTTCTCCTTCAGCATTAGACAATCTTTCATCCAATGATCAATCTTTAAATAGAAAACATACTTACTTTTTGTAAGAATGCATCCATGAGATTTGCCTCGCTATTGAGAAGTATAACCACCACCACCCACCCTTCTTTGTTAAATTCTTCTTCTTCTTGGATATACTACCACATTGGAGAGTCAGTGCCTTAACTGACTCCATCTTTGCAAACTCCTCATCTCTTTGACAAAATTCAAGATTCAACATCATCATAGTCACATTGCCATAAATCAAGACATCCTTTTCATGATTGAGTCTCATTGTGAAGATTTTATACTGATGAAGAAGGGAATTCAATAAAAGAAGTTCCTTGCCTTGATCTCTAATCTCCTCATCTAGATTGAAAAAAATCAATTAAATTTTATATAAAAGCATTCAAGTGCTCATCGATAGTAACTCAATTTCTCATATGAAACCTGGAAAATAGATGCAAATCAATGCTTCATTTGGAGACAATTCATCATGCTCTATGTGAGAAATTTGTTCTCCAACATCATCCATAATTTTCTTGTCCAAGCCTTCATCATCACCCCATGATTTCATGAGAACAATAATTTCAAATCAAGCAACAATCACTTTACTTTATCTTCAACCAATCTCTTTCTTACATATCTTCATGATGTTCATTGCTATCAAGAACTTCTTTCAAATTTGAATAGTACAATGCATCCATCACATCACATTGTCATAGGCCAAAGTTCTCTATGTCATCAAATTTCATTACCTTAATTTGACGTAATGTGCAATCACCTAATAAATCGACACCTTTTCACTGTCACGGTGGATGTCGAAATACCCATTGATATGTTTTTATTCGTGCCTCCACCAGATCTCATAGCCCAACTTGCTCTAATTTCATTTTCTTGCATTCACGATTTCACGAGAATCACAACAACTTATCCCGAAATTGCTTATACAGTTCTGATACCAATCTTTTGCAAAATAATGTGAAAACAAATTCACACAACAAATAAACAACTACATACAACACAATTCACAAGGTTTGACATAAATCTGTCTATGTCCATGTGGAGATGTTATTCCATTATCAACAAGTGAAAGGAAAGGAAATAAATCAGCAGAATTAGGGTTACAACTCAGCACACACAAATCCTCCATAATCATATTATAAATAAGAGAGGGTTATGACATATAAATTAGAAATCATTAAAATATAGGAAATATTTTGTAATTAGATTTCTTCTAAATATGTTTCATAATATAGAATAGATCATATAATTAGATACCCTTAAGTTAGGTTACCTATTATCATTTTTTCTTATATACACTCTTCTTAATTTACATCCATTAGATTTAATACTTTCTATAACATTTTATGCATAAATAAATAAATAAAGTTGAATAATGTTCAAAATGCCCTCCAAATGGCCATATGCAAAGCTCATAGCTATAATATTTCATGCATATGGAATTCTATATTAATGAAGATTATGTCACTCTTGGAGTCTTCTTCCCTATCGTTAATATTGTCTGATGTCATTCAACAAGTTCGATTTATTTAGTTAAAGGAAATAATATGAGTTAATTAGAGATCTCTAAAGATATTTTATAAATAAACTTTTCATTACATGTATAAAGCATGAAAATTCTTCCGAATTTTCTTAAAAAAATATGAAATGTTCAGATATGATATGAAATGTCAAGCAAACCAAATATGCTACACAAATGAAGTAGTGATGAAGATTATGTTGCAAGCATGATTATGCTTCATTCTTAAGTGAGATGGCTATGATGCCACCTACTAACAACCAATCAAATGAGAGAGATTGTGCATACTAGAGTGCTTAACTATGATTAGTTGTCTGGATGTGCGTTGCACACACCTAATATTTTCTTAAAAACATGAATGTTATTTTGAATATTTTAAAAATAAGTTAATTTAACACGCTTAAAAATTTAACTATATGCAAACATGTTTTTAAAAATAAAAGCAAAAATAAAAACAAAAATGAAATAAAAGCTCTAAAATAAGTAACAGGAACTCTAGAGATAGTGGTCATTTCTCAAAGCGCCCTCATAGCCCCTTATTAGCATATTTTCTACATGAATGATAAAACATAGAATTTTCATTTTTTTATTTTTTCTATTTATTCTTATAGCACATCTCATGTGATTAACATGTCCCGGGCTGCTTTTAAAAATGGAGTGATTTATTTTGAATGTTTTATCTTATGACATTATTCTATAATTTCATGGGGAAATTGCCCACAAAGAAATTCCTAAAATATATCATTCTAAATCCTATAACTTTTAATCAATCAAATGATTCCCACTGATAGTTTCTCTCTCATATTTCCTATTTTGCTCTTCCCATCACGTGTAATCCTTGTTTGAAGCAAAGTTTTATTATATTTCCACAAAGGCTTTTGGACGATCAACCGAGTTGTTCTTTATTTTGAAGCCTAAAAGAGAACAGAATATTAGTGTGATCATCCATACATGCAGATTAAGGGTTTATAATAACAATACAGAAAAACCAGTTATAACTGACAACTTTATGTGCTTCAAAATTATCGTGTTAATTTTTGAGGGCTTAGCAACAAATTATCAAGCAACTGCACATCGAGTATACCCATCCATATGTACGAATTATCCTCATCTAATATTATAAAAATATTTTATATTTTCCGGCCAAAGTTTTCACATATATTAATGTAATAATAAGATCATGTTTAAAATAAAATATATAAAAAATCATATATATAAGAAAATCTCATAATTTCATTCAACTATATGGAAATGATTCATTTCCTAATTACTAATTCAAACCAAATTTCATGTTCCACATATGGTTACACACAAAGCAATACAAATTTATTTGAAGGATTACAAACCACAACCAACCTCATACAATGCAAATACATAGGGACATAAACATTGCTAAATAAAAAGACAAAACATTAACGTAGAATATTGATAGAAGTCCTCAACAAAGCACTCATTCCCAACCAAATTTCCTGCAAAACACCAAAAAAAAATGAAAAATATGTTAGAAAACAGATAATCAAAAGCATACTATATAATCCCAGATCAAACTTACAAAATATACCTGTTGAAATGGACATTTAATTGCTATATTTATGATATTTAATTTGAATCCTGCCAACACCTACGTCGGCAATGACGCTAAATGCATCAACAGAGAGAAGCAGGGTATTTTCAGCACAATTGTTACAGCGATCGACAGCTTTAACAAGAACTCCGGAGAAGTTTTTGCAGGCTTGTCGTACGCCATTATTTACTGCACCATGACAATAGACTTGATAATATTGCCCGCACACTTTGCCACCGTCCCATAATTCATCACTAACAGATGCTAAATATGCTCCTTTATCTTCAAAATTGAAGCATGCAGATGCTGCAGTTAAGTCATTAGAAAAAAAATTAATGTTAATAAAATACATAAATAAATAAATAAATTACATAGGAAAGTGATTAGGACTTACGAACATAAGGTTTACTGTAGTAGGAGGCTACTCCTATCTTAGAAGTTGAAGCAAATGATGCAAGAGGAAGAAACATTAAAATGGCAAAAAAAGCACTGTTTTTCATAATTGCTAGTTACTTCTCTTCCCTCAAATAATTGAGGTTTAATTAGTTATTTTTTGAATTATGAGAGAGGGAGAGTTAGGCCCTTTAATAGAAGAAGATGACTCACTTTATGTCAAAGAAAATTTGCATTATAAATAATATTTTGACAGAAGCTAAATTATTGAATGTTTTCTTTTTGGTAAGTGTCAACTAGGATCATTTTTAAAGGTTTTCTATTGCAAAATTTCAAGTAATGATGTGTAGCAAAGAACGCAGCCAACAAAGAGCACATGCCAATGGGTATTTGAACTCTACAATGTAAATAATGAGGAAAACAAACCATGAAGTTTATTTAATTTGTTCTTAGAATGCATAAGATGCATATGATATATGCATGTATACACATATGCATGTATATGCATATATAAATATGTATAGATATACAAATGTATGTATGTATATATATATGTATATGTATCTTGCATCCATATGTATATACATATACATGCATGCATAGATACACATACAACCATATTGAGATTAATTTTCAGTCATAGAGATTTGTAACCACCAACAACTTGATGCGAATATGTTTAGGACATGTTAGGAACCGACTATGTGATTGGTCAAGCATAAAACTTTTAGTAGCATCAATAGAGAAAGAAACCTTTTGTGATTTTGATTGTCACAAAAGAAAAAAAAAACTCGTATATTGATTCAAATATATTCCAATTTTTAATCCTAAATGATTAATAGTTCTAACTAATTCATATTTAATTGAAGCGTACTCCATGCAAAGTTTCATTAATAATTTCATGTATGATACAACATATTTAATTGAAGCGTACTCCATGTAAAGTTTCATAGAGATTTGTAACCACCAACTAGTTGATGGGAATATGTTTAGGACATGTTAGGAACCGACTATGTGATTGGTCAAGCATAAAACAGTTAGTAGCATCAATAGAGAAAGAAACCTTCTGTGATTTTGATTGCCACAAAAGAAAAAAACTCATATATTGATTCAAATATATTCCAATTTTTAATCCTAAATGATTAATAGTTCTAACTAATTCATATTTAATTGAAGCGTACTCCATGCAAAGTTTCATTAATAATTTCATGTATGATACAACATATAAGAACATTCTTGTATTTACTATAGATAAACATTAGTTGATTCTAAAAGTATATGCTTTGTTTTCCTTAAGAAATGACAACAAACAACTACCTTTCTCAATAGACCTCTCCAAATTTGAAGTTGAACAAGTAAGCCATGTAGAAGTTCTGATTCTTTAGTTTAATTCCAAGCAAAAGTAAAGTGGTGGGGGCAAATCCTCAAAACAAATATTAAATCAGCTTTTTTTCTAAACTCATACTGTGAACATAAAATACAAGCAAATGGCAACAAAGACTTTAAGGCCATCATGAAGAATTGAATTGGCTAAATTTGGCTTGAATGGCAAACACATCTAAAGGTTCTCGCGCCCGCTAAGATTTAGTATTTTGTGTCATATTTTTCCATAAGAGAAAACAAAACATTGAAGATGTCTTATATTACAACAATAACATACTTTCACATGTTTTAACTTGATCTAATAAATGAAAAGGTAATGAAACATACAATTATTAAATTTTTGCACCAAAATATTGATCAAGAACATTAATGATGAATGTAGGGAAGATAGCTATGTATGTATACAATGTTATGTGTTTATGTTGGGCTTTTGAAAAGCTCATTTTGTTGAACAGGACATGCTGGGCTCGTTAAATAGCATGTATTCGATTCGTTTATTAAGGAAGTGAGACGTGTAATATTTTTTTAGCTTAATTTATGAACTGGTCAAACACAATAACAAAAATGGTTTGTTTGTATTCAGCTCGGTTTAAATAATTAAATAATATTGTTTATTTGTATCAATTTTATATTAATTTTTTATACTCTATTTAAAATATTGTGATATGAGAGATTCGGTTGGTATAAATGTAAACGAACAGTGATGTGTTCGTTCGATAAGTAAATGAGACANACAAAATATTCATCACAAAAAAATCAGCTCGCTTAGCAAGCACGTGATCTTATTCTACTCATGTTATACATAGGGCTGTCAAAAAAGCTCGTTGTTCGCGAACAGTTCGTGTTCGGTCAATGAGTTCGTGTTCGATTCGTTCGATAAGTAAACGAGACAAACGCGAACAAATTTTTTTCGTTCGGTTAGTTAAACGAACCAAACACGAACAGTGATGCGTTCGTTCGTGTTCGAATTGCGTTCGGTTAGTTAAACGAACCAAACACGAACAGTGATGCGTTCGTTCGTGTTCGAATCGTTCTTGTTTGAAAATNATATAGCAAAAATTTTGAGAAGAAAATATATTTCCTAAAATACCCTCATTTGTACCGTTATTAATTAAGGCCCTGCTTGGGATTACTTTTTGTTTTTCTATGATTATTTTTTTTAAGTCTATTTTGTTTTTTTTTAATTGTTTTCTATTTTACGTTTCTAGAAAGCGTGTTTGGTATTGTTTTGATTTATCTATTTTAAAAAACAAAAAATATAAAATATATTTGATTGGGTATTTTTTTTTTTTTTTTAAAGAAAAAACTATAATTTAAAAAAAAATATCATGAATGTGAGACTTTCGTGCCACACTAGCTTGATTAAAGACGCCGAAAAAATAAATAGGAAAGTTTGGCTGTTAGATATGAAATTTGTAAATACATGAGAATTGTGTGGTATATATGTAACTGCGCCTAAAAGAAGAAATGATTCCTATTGCAGGCCCAAAGGCAAGATCTCTGAGCCTGAAATAACACAAATCAGCACAAACCTTACTCTCATCCCATGTTAATAGTAACTAGGGGTGTAAACGAGCCGAACACGAGCGAACATGGCTCGGCTCATTTATATTCCAAGCTCAAAAAGTGTGTTCGTGTTACACGAGCTGTTCACGAACAAAGAGTACTTCTAATCATGTAGCCATAAGACATAAGACAATAAAGGTTTGGCGAACACGAGCTGTTCACGAACAAAGAGTCCTTTGAACAACCCTAATCATGTCGCCATAAAATAATAAGGGTTTGAGCGAGCTGTTCACGAACAAAGAGTCCTTTTAACAACCCTAATCATGTAACCATAAGACAATAAGGGTTTGGGCAAGATAAACATATTATTATATATATTAAAACATCATTTGAATCTAATTTAATAATTTTTATTCTATTTTCTTAATCAATATTTTACTTGATTATAAATCTTTGTAGCCTTGTAGTCAATTAGATTTTTTTAAAATACTAATTAATATATATATAAACTTGATGAGTAGTATTTAGAGCCAAAACGATCCGAACACGAACGAACACATCTTAGTTCGTGTTCGGCTCATTAACTTATTGAACAAAATTAACGAGCCGAACACGAGCTTCTTAACGAGCCGAACACGAGCTGTTCGCGAACAACAAGCCGTTTTGACAGTGCTAATAGTAACATTCATATTTGGAAAGCTTCTCAGCTTTAGAGAGACAGAAAACAGGGAACCACAATTAATTCAATCAGCTGGCAAACAAAAGCTAGCTCTAGCTGGAAGAACTCATAGTAGAAGAAACAATGGAGTCAAATACGATAAAATAAAGAGCAGATTGTTTTATTTTACAAAAGAAATATAGGAGTCGAAGACAAATTATGGGACGATTAGAGGAAGCTTCAGTACATACATGAAGAGCCGCAACAGATTTTCTCTGGATACAGTTTTCATGTCAACTATATCTCGATTATCTGTGAAGATCCACGGGTCGCCACAGCTAATTCCCTTAAGGCTGTCACGACAAAAAGGGCAGGACTGCAATCTTGAATGCCTACAATGGTAGAATTTAAAAAAAAAATGCAGGTTGAGTTATCTTAGAAGTTGGGGCGGTCTTCGAATTCGATGAACGGGATGAACAGTAAGAGCCTTCTACAACATCTTGGTGTCGTCGGCGTGATCACATTCGCTGAAGTAGTCAGTAATAGGAAAATCGAAGTCCTAGAGAGCAAAGGGATTAGTGAGCATAGGTGAGAGGGAAGGAGGGAAGGGAGACGGTGAGCGAAGGGGTTCGGCATAGTCGACTAACGCGAGGGAGACAGGCAAGGTGAAAGATTATTTTCGGTGTCTTAGAAACAGACAAAAACCTTTTTTTTTATTTTTTTTATTTTTTTATTTTTATTTTTTTAGTACTTTAAAAATAGAATTGTTTCTACAAAATATTAAAAACTTAAACAAAACAAAAAACAAATAATCAAACACTAATTTTTTGTTTCATTACAAAAGANGTTATACATAAAGTTAGCTGCTTCACACAAGAAAATAAAATAAGTAAGATAATAGATATAGCAAAAATTTTGAGAAGAAAATATATTTCCTAAAATACCCTCATTTGTACCGTTATTAATTAAGGCCTTGATTGGGATTACTTTTTGTTTTTTTTATGATTATTTTTTTTAAGTCTATTTTGTTTTTTTTAATTGTTTTCTATTTTACGTTTCTAGAAAGCGTGTTTGGTATTGTTTTGATTTATCTATTTTAAAAAGCAAAAAATATAAAATATGTTTGATTGGGTATTTTCTTTTTTTTTAAAAGAAAAAACTATAATTTAAAAAAAAATATCATGAATGTGAGAGTTTCGTGCCACACTAGCTTGATTAAAGACGTCGAAAAAATAAATAGGAAAGTTTGGCTGTTAGATATGAAATTTGTAAATACATGAGAATTGTGTGGTATATATGTAACTGCGCCTAAAAGAAGAAATGATTCCTGTTGCAGTCCCAAAGGCAAGATCTCTGAGCCTGAAATAACACAAATCAGCAGAAACCTTACTCTCATCCCAAGTTAATGCATATAGTAACACTCATATTTAGAAAGCTTCTCAGCTTTAGAGATAAAGAAAACGGGGAACCACCATTAATTCAATCAGCTGGCAAACAAAAGCTAGCTCTAGCTGGAAGAACTCGCACTAGAAGAAACAATGGAGTCAAATGCGATAAAATACAGAGCAGATTGTTTTATTTTACAAAAGAATTATAGGAGTCGAAGACAGATTATGGGACGATTAGAGGAAGCTTCTCTATATACATGAAGAGCCGCAGCAGATTTTCTCTGGATACAGTTTCCATGTCAACTATATCTCAGCTATCTATGAAGATCCACGGGTCGCCACAGCTAACTCCCTTAAGGCTGTCACAAAAAGGGCAGGACTGCGATCTTGAATGCTTACAACGGTAGAATTTAAAAGAAAAATGTAGGTTGAGTTATTTTAGAAGTTGGGGTGGCCTTCAAACTCGATGAAGGGGATGAACTCGGCGAGGGAGGCGAAAATGCCAAAGCACTTGGGGAGAAGGTTAGGGTTGAGATCCTTATAGAAGTTAGCAGCAGTAAGAGTCTTCTACAATATCTTGGTGTCGTCGACGTGATCACATTCGCTGGAGTAGTCAGTAATAGGAGGAGAATCAAAGTCCTAGAGAGCAAAGGGATTAGTGAGCATAGGTGAGAGGGAAGGGAGACGGTGAGCGAAGGTGTTCGGCATCGTCGACTATCGCGAGGGAGACAGGCGAGGTGAAAGTTTGTTTTCGGTGTCTTAGAAACGGACAAAAACGTTTTTTTTTTTTTGAGTACCTTAAAAATAGAAGTGTTTCTACAAAATATTAAAAACTTAAATAAAACAAAAAACAGATAATCAAACGCTAATTTTTCGTTTGTTTCTTATTTTTATTTTCAAAAATAAAGAAATAAAAACAAAAATTGATCCCAAACAGAGCCTAAACTTTCATTAATTTGGTTGGCAAGTCTATTTAGGTCTTTATATATAAATTTTGGAGATTAAATCGAGAATCTAACTTAGCATGGGACTAAAATGACCCTTCCCAGCTACTTGAGAAATCATTTTAGTTATTTTCTCATCAATTCAATTATGTATTAAGACTTGATCTAGGTGTTGGGCGAGCCAAATTTATTCAAGCTTTTGACTAGTCAAAGCGGGCTTGGGACNCAAAGCGGGCTTGGTACTGGCTTGAGCCTGGATTCTAGTTATAATTTCATATCCAGACCCGCCCAACAAATTGGTCGAGCCGGCCCGCGAGACGCCATGGACTTTAAAAAAATTGATTTTTTAAACCAAAAAAAATAATAATATCTTAAACATTTTCTCTTGAATCATGTTGATTTAAAATATTAAAAAATTATGTAATGTGAATGTTTGAAATATGAAAGGATATGCAGCAAGAGTTTTAAATTGATTTTATATGTACAAATTTTTCTTATACATTTAAGTAAATGTAATATCAAATGTATGTCCGGGAAATACGCAAGATTTTAAACTGAGAACATCTAAACATGTAAATACAAAGGAGTTGAGTAAAACACCACAAAAAAAAGTTTTACATACAACTCATCAATTTCTATTTAATTACATATCTAACACCTGGACTTCAATCTTTACAAATTTTTCATCTTATATAAGCATGAAAATTCTATTTCATTAAAAAAAAATAAAAGTGATAATTTTTATGTGATACAAAAAATTTGGTTGGTATTAATATAAAAATCAAAATTTATGGCTAGAAAAAGAAGAATGGATGAGGAAATTAATCACCTCAAAAGCTTGCAATCGCAAAATATATTTATGAGACCAGGTCGATGGGGAAGCCGGGCTTGGCACGAGTTGGGCTGATTCGGGCTTTGACTAAGTCAAAGCGGGCTCAAGCCGAGTTGATTCAAGCCTGCAAAATTTTAATTTTTTTATAGCCAAGCATGTCCATTCTAAGCAGGCTTTTGGCTAGCCCATCGGTCACCAACCCCATGCCTAGGTCTAAATTTAAGACTTAATTGAATGGAAAGAACCATTTGAAGCATAAATCCAAACAAATCAATCACAAGTGAACCTGAATCAAATTGAACTTTCATGCATCTGCTCAATAATTTCAATTTGAAATAAAAAAAAATGATTGGGATTGATTCAATTCCATTTAAATTGATATTTAGTGTTCAGTTTGATTTAAGATAAAAGCAAACAGAGAAGATAATGGGTAATATATTTAAGATCTGACTTCTATTCTTTTAGATGAGACGAGGTGTATCATGTATAGCATAGTTCAATTTTCATAAGTCTCCTCTAATCTTTCAAAACTTTTTAAGTCTGAACCAAACCAAATTAAAAATATAGATTAATTTAATATTCAGTTTTATGATTTAGATGTTTATTATTCCAGCTCCAACATTAACTTATTGCAAGGCATGCCACCCAAAACAAGACAAACATTTTCATGTTGCATGACTTTGATTTCTTTCTAAAACCTAACATTTATTTAAAGTAGTGAAGTTTATTGGGCTGAAACTCCTTGAAACTTGAACCTTCACACTAAAGATAAAAAGTAAAACCAGTTTGGATTTTTGGAAAATAAAACTCTCTAATTTTTCATTAAGTAAACAACTAATAAATATACACTTCAAATTAACTGTCTTACAATTAGAGGGAAATTCATATCATCGTGGTAAAGGGAAAGAAATAAAACACAATAATATATAAATACGAGGGGAATAGGTTCTCCCCGCCAATGTAACAGCGGACCCATGGTTTCCAAAACAGTGTGCATATCAACACAGATATATATCATACATCCCAAACTTACTGTTGAAATCACTAAAGTGGTATCGAGAAAGAGTCTTGGTAAGTATGTTAGCAATCCGATACTGAATTGGGATATAACTTAGTAAAATGACCCTCCATTAACCTTACAGAGATGAAGTACTTGTCAATCTCTATAGGTTTAGTTCGATCATGGTATACCAAATTCTTTGAAATATTGATGGTTGATAACTATCATTGAACATCTTAAAAGTGCCTTGGTTTTCCATGTGAAGTTCCACGGGTAGTTTCTTTAGACAAATTCCTAGGGTTAGGCCACGATACTTAAACTTTACACTTCTTATTGCCACCAAATCTTATTTTTTACTTCTCCAAGTAATAAGATTATTTTATACAAATGAACAATAACCGGTGGTGGATCTTCTATCAGTCAGTTCTCCCACCCAGTTAGCATCAATGTAGATTTCAATCAAGGTTCCCAGTTTTCTTGAATATTAATCCACATCTTGGGGTCATCTTTAGATAGCTCAGGATTTGAAAGACTGCTACTAAATAATCTTCATTTGGATCATTCATATGTTGGCTCACTACGCCCAAAGAAAAAATGACGTTAGGTATTATATGTGATAGACAAATAAGTTTTCCAAGTCTTTGTTACCTCAATTTTTCAATTGGGGCGTTATTCTCTCCTCAATTGAGATCCATATGACTATTCGTTGGATTGCATCCTAACATTCTTGACTTATTTAATAAGTCAAAAATATATTTTCTCTAAGGTAAGACAATGTCTTCTTTGGATCTAGCTAGTTACATTCTTAAAAAGTGTCTTAAAGTTCTAAGGTCTTTGATCTCAAAGTCAAAAGTCATTATTCTTCTGATTATTTTAAGTTCTCATAAGACATTGCCCATAAGAATGTGTCTACATATACAATAATAATGGTTATCATATATTCTTGATTTGATTTCAAAAACAAAATGTAATCAATCTGGCACTGATAAAACTTATTGACAAGAATAATCATGGTGAATCTTTTAAGATATGTTCTAAGAGATTATTTCAACCTATACAATGATTTCTTTAGTTTGCATACCAGTTGATGATTTCTGTTGTTCTTTAGCCCTAAAGATATCTACATATACATTACTTTCTTAAGTTCTCATTAAGAAATGTACTTTTCATGTCTAACTGATGTAAAGGACAGTCTTGATTGATGGTCAATTACACTCTTCCTATGTTGAATTTCTCCACTGGTGTAAATGTCTCCAGGTAGTTGATCTCATAGAATAGATTGAATCTTTTACTACAAGTCAAGCCTTGAACCTTTCTATGCTCTCATTTGTTTTGTATTTAGAAGTGAATACCCATTTGCACACTATAATTTCTTTCCCAAGTGGCAGAGTTACTATGATCCAGGTACCATTCTTTTCAAGGGCTAAAATTTCTTCCATTGACTTTTTCCAAGCAGGAATACATCAGATATCTTGGATTGAACTTGGAACCTGCACATTATACAAGTTCTGAATAAAAGATTTGTAAGAACATGATATTTTTTCAAAGGTCAAAAATTATTCTATCGAATATTTTGTGCATTCTTGTGCTCCTTTCACTTGTATTCATGATGTGTTGACCCAATCACTGAGTTGTCTGATATTGAAACTAAATTAGAGGACCTGCGGCAGGATGAGATTAATGTCACGCAATACTTCAATACTCTATCTAAATATTTCTCCAACAAGATATGTGTTAAATATACATAGGGAGGTGCTCACAAGGCTCTATTATTTATAAAACCATTGTGGAACAAAAGAGAACCTTCAAGTTCCTTCTAGGATTCAACAAAGAACTAGATGTAGTTAGGGAAATAATCATGGGATCCAAATCTCTTCGCTCAATTCATGAAACCTTTGTTGAAGTATGAAAGGAAAGAGACCGGGAAGAAATTCATGGCAAGTACATCCACTATATCAAATGTTAACAACTCAACTTTATACACTCATAAATCATCTCAGAACTACAAATCAAAGAAGAACAGATTATGGTGTGAACATTGCAAGAAGTTTAGTCATTTGAAGGAGAAGTGTCGGAAATTTTTATAGAAAGCTTGCAGATTGAAACCCAAAGGTGAAAAAGAAATCAAGCAAACACAACATCATAAAAAATAAGCCTCATGAACATAGTTCTTTCAGTAAGGAACAACTCAAAGTTCTTCATAGGCTTCTAGGCCAATATTATGAGCCTTCTACCAACCTTGTAGCACTCACAGTAACCTTTGATATGCTCTTGTTAATCTCAACAGAAAGAATCAGCCTTGAATAGTAGACTCTGGAGCATCTGATCACATGACAGGCGATATCACTATTTTTCAATCCTTCTATTCTTGCAAGCAACGTGATGTAGTTAGAATCGCAGAAGACTCACTTTATCTATGGAAGGATGAGGAAGTGTGAAACTCACAAAGAAATTTAGTTTTCAATCTGTTATTATGTTCCTAAACTTAATTGTAATTTACTTTCTATTAGTCAACATACTCGTGACATGAATTGTGTTACTAAATTTTATTCTAATATGTGAATTTCAGGTGATTGACTCAGGGAAGGTGATTGGCAGTGTTGAAACGTATCATGAATTTTATCTGCTAAATTGGACTCCCACTTCAAACGGATCATCCCATCATTCATAATACTTTGTGTCAAGCCTTGTATCTGAGTCTGTTTCTCATGAGAATCAAGTTATGTTATGGCATTTTCATATTAAGCATTCTAATTTCTATTATATTGAAAAATTATATCCTCATTTGTTTGTCAATAAAAAATTTAGTTCTTATCGGCGTGAAACCTGCCAACTTACTAAACACACTCGACAAATATACCCAAGCTAGAAATACAAACCAACACATATATTCTCTATGGCTTACAATGATATATGGGGGCTACATCTCTTCTCCATGGTTCACAATGATATATGGGGGCCCTAAAAAAATACAAATGGGGCAAGACTGCTTATCACCTTCATTGATGATCACAACAGAACCACTCAGATATTTATCATAAAGAAAATTTTGAAATTGACCAAATATTTAAAACCTTCCCCAACATGACCCTCACTCAATTTCAAATTAAAATCTAAATTCTCAATATTGATAATACAAATAACTACAGCAATTTCACTTCGGCCTTTATCTATCAAAAAATGACATCATTCATATAAGCTTTTGTGTTAACACTCCCCAGTATGGTTGAAAAAAAGAATGGACAAATTATCGAAGTGAAACGTTCAATTTTATTCACTAACAATGTACCCATACACTTACAGGTACACAATTCTCACATCCACTTATCTCAGAAATAGAATGCCCAACAGAGTGCTAATCTTTAACAAACCTCTCAACATTCACATAAAATCCTAAACGCATATTCAGTTCTTTACATTTAGCCTACCACTAAAAATTTTTTGTTACATCTTTGTTCATCTACATCACCCGCATCAGAACAAACTTGATCCCAAGTTAATCAAATGTATTTTGTGGCTATTCTTCAGATTATAAATACTACTTTCCAGAAACACCAAAATTTTAAAACCCCATGGATGTCATATTCTTTGAAAATCAACCATATTATCCCAACTAGCACTCGGGGCGAGAGTTTGAAAGAATATTCGATTTGGGACACCATTTAGGAATCTCAAGCTCACCTCCTTTATAAATATGATGAACCCACTATTGTCCCAACTATCACAAATCAACCTGAAAATGAACCACTACACCACTAAATCATCCCACAGCTCTCACTAAGAACCATGAACTCTGCATTGAAGTTTTTGGAGAGTTTCAAGTTGTTCTATATTGAATGGACTATGATCATGAGACTTGTTTTCCTTTGATGTTTTGTTTCTCTGATTTTTCCCATCACTTCTGAATTTATTGGGTTTCCAATCTTATAGGCTTTCCATAAAGTTTCCGACACTTCTGCTTCAAATGACCAAGCTTCTTACAATGTTCACGCGGATTATTCCTCTTTGATTTTTGTCTTGAGTTGATTTGAGTGTATAAAGCCGAGTTATCAATATTTAATATAGTGGAATTATCTATCAATTTGATTTGCTTTCAACTCTCTTCCCTTCATACTTCAGCAAAGGCTTTATAAATTGAGGGAACTTGTTTGGATCCCATTATTCTTCCTCTGAATTTATCTAGTTCTTTATTGAGTCCTAAAAGGAACTTGAAAGTTCTTTTATATTCAACAATGGTTTTGTAAAGAGCAGGGACTCGACTACCTTCATATGTGTATTTCATACATATCCAGTTAGAGTCAGTACTTGTAGAGTGTTACAGTATTGAATAACATTCAACTCACCCTGTCACAAGTCATGTTATATAATTTCAATGTAAAATAACTCATAGGTGTTGTCAATACTTGAATCAATTTCCCTTGTTGCATCTCAGATTTCTTTAGTTGTTTTGTACATAATGTAGTTTTCTCCAATTTTTGTGGTCATGCGGTTAACAAGCCATGACATGAGCATATAATCTTCAATCTTTCATGCCCGATGTTTGGGATCGGTAATTTCTGATGAAAAATTTTTCTCATTGAGATGATCATATTTTCCTTTACCAAGTGTACATAAAGGCTGATTGAGACGACTAAAGAATGTTATTGTCATGCGACTTATGATTGATGAAGCAAAAAGAGATTTCAAATGTTGTAGAAGCCAACATCCTAGATTCGAATTCAGAAATAACTTCTGAAGAGGAAGAAACAACTTTCATGTCGTATTTCTTCGTCATTATGAGGTGTCAGTAAGAGCTTCACTATAGAGAGAAACCATTTGACAAGAAATTTTGACTAGAGAAAAACATGTTTGTCACCAAGACAGAATTTCCACAAGAGAGAAATTGTCTATTGTTGACACTAAATAGTCTCGCGAATTTGAGATTTCCACTAGAAAGAGAAGTGTGGGAGTCATAGATGTACTAGATCGCCCCAGCAATACCTTGAATCTCGAAGGAGCTTGGATGAAAGTAGGAAGGCACATCTGCACAGAGCAACACCTCTATGCGGGAGCTCTAGCGGAAGGCAGCGGATCGATTAAGGAGTTGCACCAAGTAGGGAAGGATCGATCAGAAATGCAAAGGATACGATCCACAAATGAACTACTGAAGGAAACGAGAGGATGGGCAAGGAAGCAAGCGCCTGAACGAGTGGATGATCAGCACGAAGGAGATGATTGCCTGCAGAGATGAAAACAAGCAGACGATTCGCACCTACAGGAAGGGAAGAGGCTCTAACAAAAGGAGAGCTAGGATTTGTTTCTGAGCTCTGATACCATGTATATTTTTGGAGAATAAAACTCTCTAATTTTTCATTAAACGAATGACTAATTTATATACTACTAAGACTTCAATTAGTGGGAAATTTAAATTATCATGATAAAAGAAAAGAAATAAAACACGATAATGGATAATTACGGGGGAGTGAGTTCTCCCCGCAAATGTAATAGCAGACCCACGGTTTCCAAAACCGTGTGCATATCAACAATCACTTATCCATGTGATTTCTTATTTTATTAGGTTGAAACTAAGTTAATCCTTTAGCATGTATGCCTTTCCTTTAATTTCAATGTAGGGCTATTTTTATCTCAATTCTCAACAATCACACTCTCAAATGAGAGGCATCTGCATGCACCATTAGTCCCTTTACATGAGAAAAATTTTCAACACAATCAAGGGTTGAGCACCAAGAGCCCATACAACTATACATAGCTTGTGTAGGAGTACCGCGGTCTTGAACCTGACCATTATAGAGGTTGTTAAGACCCATAGGAGCCACAACCTGCATGCAACACTTGATCTCATCAAATCATCAACTTTATTATTAAGGAAAGAGCAAAATGGGCCCAAGTTGACATCAATTCCATAATGGATAGGCACCCACCAACAAAAACACTTAAGAGCTTCTAATAGAGTAGGAGTCCTGATTCATGAAGAGATCTCTTATATGATTGGGAACTCGCAAATGCAAGCAATAGTATTACATTAAGTTCAATATCTAATTGTTGAAAAATATATTGAAAAAGAAAAACTAGCACTTAACCCTCACCCACAATCTCAAGCTATGGAGGAAAACAAGGGTTCAGTTGAGGCAGCTTTTTCACAGCTTTTCTGTCCAAACCGCTACAACACTATCATTCGTCTACTGCTTTCTTGTTATTTTTCAAAAAAAGTTTATGATACAAAAAACTTTCTTACTAGAGTGCCACAGTTGTAAGAAAGTTGTTTGACTTTTCACAAGTTAAGACCAACCCAATGATGGATGGACACCCACCAACCAAATCAGTTAAGCTTTTAATTGAGTAAGAATGATGATTGATATAAAGATCTCTTAGGTGATCATTAAGCTAAGGCAAGCGACAAACCAAGTTGAGACATCCCACCACACAAAACTTAAGCTTCTATTTGAGTAATGATTAATGTAGAGATCTCTCAAATGATTGGGAATTTCACAAAGGCCAGTGATAGTATAGCATTTAGTTCAACATTGTATTGTCGATAAATATAATGAAAAAGAAAAACTAGTTAATCCTCAGCCACAAGCTCAAACATTGAGTAAAAATACAATAAGTTTGTTTGAGGCAATTTTTTCACTGCTTTGCTTTTCATACAACAACCAGACGATCATTTAGATACTACTTTCTTGCTATTTTTCAAAAAACTTTGCGATGAGAAATAACTTTTTCTTACCGGAGTGTTGTTATAAGAAAGTTTTATGACTTTCAAGAAAAAAATATTATTATTATAATGCCCACAACTTTCAAAAAAAGCTTCTTTCCCTACATTAACAAACAACTAATAAACCCAAATAGACCTAAGTAACACCACTAATGAACAGGTCCCAGCTTTAGCTCCCATTTGCTCCAAATTCACAAACAACATGGACCTTAAAACTTTTAAACAAAAAATTAAGAGAATGCATAGATAGCCTCTCACGTGGTCACTCAAAATAATACTAATAATGATGCAACTCAATTAACTCACATTTCTTTAGGATCATAGTTTTTATTATTAATCACTTTTATAATCTTTTTCATGAAAAGAAAATCTTATTTTCATAAACAAGTTAAAGCAATTTTAAAACTTTCAACCCAAGAACTAGCAATCATTTGGACATTTTTCAAGCTTTCTATACTTGAATTCAATTTTATAAACCCTATAATTTTCTTCTTCAACAATTATTCATCAAATCTTCATTTACTAGATCCAATATAATTGGTGCTTGTACTATGTTTGTGGCTTATGTTATCTAATATAGGGTGATTCAAAGGTTGGTGTTTTCTAAAGCAGCTAACATGATTTGATGTATGTAAATCGTCCAAGGAAATCTAAGATTAATTTTAAAAAGCCAACAACTTGTTTTCTTCAAATGCAAATGGTAAATATGAGAATCAGAATGCAAATGATAAGAGTTGATTTCATGAGTAGTCATATTTCAACAAAAAATAGGTCAAGAAAATTGTCATAAATAGGAGCATAAATAGTTGTAATTTGATCAGCATAAATAGAATGAGTTGTCATATTTGAAAAAAATAGGAGCATTCGCAAGCCAATAACAAAATATATGGAAGAAAGTAGGTCAAGAAAAGAAGTTATAAAAGTAAGAAATCCAAGTCTTACATTGATAAAAAGAGTTGATTTCACTTGGAATTCAATAGTCACATATATACCGCACTTGCGGAAATTACATACCCAACTTACACGGATAATATTAAAATTTTAAAAGTTCAAACATTTTTTTTGTTCGACTAAAATATATTCAATTGCATGTCTCAACACAAGATCAACTCACTTATTTGTAGATTTGCACATATGATTAACACAGATCAGCTCAATTCAAAATTTAAATTCGATCCAAAATCTTAGGCATCAATTCCAGCCTTACTTTCAAATCCCATATCTGCATATGCATAATATCTGAATCAAACCATGTCAATTCTTAAAAACTTTATTAAGAAAATCTAGTCTAGCAATTTAACATAACAAAAAATAGTAATGAGTCAAGAACTTGCTTTCTCTAAATACAAATAATAGATACTAGAATTACGACCGAAATGATAATGTGAAGATCAAATTAAGCTAAAGAAATCAATAAATGATTCAATCGATTTAAAATCAATAAACAACTATAATTTAGTCACAAAAATATATTTTGAATTGTGCCAACTTTAAGCAAAGTCATGAGCACTAGAATGGCAATAACATAATACATCAAAGAAATTAGGTCAAGGATTGAAGTTACAAAAGTAAGTAATTCACACCTCATACCGGTACTAGGAGATGACTTACACAAAAATTATTCAATCACATTTATATCATACTTGAAGAGCATCCAAACTATACACGCAAATTTAAATATGGAATAGTATTTTTTTATTCAAAAAAATGATGTTTAATTGCATGCATGAGCACACTTATTAATAGATCACTCATCCATAATTAGGTAAATATTATTGGCGCAGAATTGGCTCACTTCAAATTTAAATTTGATCCCAAAATGTAAGCATCAATTTCAACCACAATTTTAAATCTCATATACAGACATATATATTATCTAAAAACATGTAATATAATATTCTTTATTGAGAGAAGCAAGTCCCATAATTTCTATAAGAGAAGTTCCATAATTTTTTAAAGAGAAGATGTAGCCCCAAAAGAATACTAAATAGTAATCCATATTTACAATCCAACAGAAACAACAGTACAAATAGCTGCAAGCATCAAACAATGCCCGTGTCCGACAAATGGCACAAACACTAAATCCATTGGAATGATAGTAAACAGGGAACAGCATAAACAAATTAGTTCCACATCAATAAATTTGTTTATAAGTGGTTGTTTTCTGTTGACATCTCATATTAAATATATACCATAAATAAGAGTTATCAAAATTATTAAGAAAATGGAACTAGCTTCATGGCAAAGAAAAAAAAAACTTCTCTACGATTGTAAACACACACATTCAGCTAAATGAGGATCTAGAAGACAATTTCATCTAGGAAAATTATACCTTCTTTTTGGTGATAACCTGCAATTACAAATTATTCATGGACAAACTTCTAATTAAAGTTGTAAATGGAAATTCTCTTCCAGGAAGCAAAACAAGCATTGTCATAATCTAGAAGAGGGAAACACAAAATTCAGATACATGGATAGCCATAACAAAATAGACATTAAAAAGCACTTTACAATTAAGCTTATTGTACAAACACCAGTTCAGATGAAATGAAAAGTAAATGTCCTCAACATAAAATACAATGACCAACCTTCCAAGCTCGCAAAAAAATTCCAATGCAAATAAAAGTGACAAAATGCACCGAGATTTAAACTATGTTCCTTAGTATTGTTTCTTAAACTAAAGGAATGATGAAAAACTAGATAAGACCAATGATTAACATATGATTACTCTTCAAGTGTTCTAAAAAAAATGTGAAAGGGGCAAGATAGACAACAAATCCTTTTTCTAGAAATCAAGCTCTCCTAGCCCTCCATGCAAGGTAAAGTTTTGTTTATCCCATTTCTTGATTACGACTACCCATCATGATTCATCTAGCCATAATTACGAGAACTTACAAGTGCAAGAACTAATTTTATAAGTTTAAAACTAACAAAAGCAGACATTACTGAGCGGTTTGATTGCCAATTTTAAGGGAAATTTAGGAATTTAAACTAAAACTTGGCAAAGTTTTTAGAAGGGATTTGAAATACAACCTATGAGTTTGTTTGGTCATATGTATTTAACCAAGATTTGAGGGATGTTTAGTATCCTATTTTTGAGAGTATTTAAGCAACATTGGGCTTCAATCTTCTCAAATACAACTCTGGGACTTTAAAACTCGTTGTTTTTATTGATTAATTTCTAAATTTATTAAATACAACCATTCACAGAATTTAACATATTCAACAATCTCCCCCTCTTAAAAATTTAAATCCTAGAAAGATAGTCAATTAATTTATTAGCTTTCAATAAGTTTTAATAGTTATCATGCCAGGTCATTTTCAAGTGTTAAACCTCTCGAGGTTTACTGAATCTTAAGTATAACAAAACAAACATGCATGCAAAATCTAACCAAACGTTTTTTTTTTTTAATGTCACATAACTCGTACTCATTTTAAAATCTTGTTTTAAGGTAAATTTGAAATTTAGGGCGTTTTTGGCGCCGCGGCATGACAGTGTCGCTGCCAGGCACCGCATCTTTTTGTTGTTTGGTGCGAATCAGACGGAACGCGAGAAGTAGATCGCACCTCGCGTCTCGCATTCATGGGAGCGTTCATCGATAATGCCTCTACCCTGTCGTAATCAAACATCTGCTTCGCATCGACACTGAACCTCACACGGCCCGCTCGTCCCCACTGTCGTGTGTGCGCTCGACTCCGGCCAGCCATCCTTCGTAAGGTAAGCCTCTCCTCGTGATCCCCTTCCGCACAGTTTGGGGTAGCGCTCTGACATTCCCTTCCTCCTGCTTGACTCCTTCGCTCCACTGCGACGTCGAACCTCACTGCTTGCTCCTTCGCTCATCTTTCTGAAGGAAATAGGGTGACCTTCTTGGTTGAATACAAGGGTATTTTGATTTGGAATAAGATTATCACTGTTTTTTGCTCCAATTTTCTCGCTATTATAATGTGCCTGCAAAATAAAAGCGAAGGTTTATTTTGTTCAAACTGCAAACACTTTGCTTTGCTGTGTAATTGTTTTTTGGTAAATTTACATAGATAGTACTCAATTCTTGTGTATTTACATATCTATCACGTAAACTTTGATGTTTACAATTATAACAATGGTGTCATATTCCTATGAATGAGAAGGTATATTTCAATTTAAAATAAATTAATAATGGTGACAATTTTAATGTGATGTTAAAGATTTCAGTCTTATGCATGTGAAGATGTGTTAGATGTAAATTCATAAGAATTGTGTGGTGCGTACACCCCCCCCCCCCCCCCCCCCCCNCCCCAACCCTTACCGTTTTTTTCTTGGATTAAAGTTCTTTTGCTTCTTGTTTCTGGACTCCTTGGCAATAACAAACAATTTGAAAGGGCTATGTAGGCTCCAATGTGGTACTTGATTCTTTTCCACTGGGCCATTGCTATTGATTCACCAATGAGGACTCAAACTTATGCCAAAAACTAAGTATGTGTTGAACTGTTTAAATCTACAATACTATTAATGTCAACAGGGAAGACTTGAGTGAAATATACCATAGAAAGCTCAAACTTATTGCTCCCAAAGATGGCCCATAGATTTTTTTGACAACCTTTGCTGCCATCACCGTTGGAAAGTTTCATTTTTTTTTTATTTTTATTTTTTTTTTGGATTCGAGTTACATTTGAGACCTCATTTTTGCCCTTGCCTTCTAACTTTTTTCTTATGGAATGTTACCTTTTTTTATAATCTCGTTTATAAAATACCTGTAAATTAAAGTTTAGCTGGGGATAGAAGGAGCGCAACTTTCTCTGATTAGTTGTGTTGAGCTCTCTATTAATCTATATTGAAACTTCATGCTTCCTGTTGTGTTATGGAGATTATGTTAGCTGTATTTTTTTGGCAGGATGGGAAAATTGTAGCTCTTTTGAGTAGTTGTGGTTAGTTGCCTATTTGTCTATAATGAAACCCTATCTTTGTTGTGGTGTTATGGGTTTTGCTTATGCTTATCCTCATCTACTTCCTCTTTTAGTTGAATCTGCTAAATGCTCATTAGACTTCTCCTTCCAATCCAGGCATGAACCTTTGAACATAATATTTTTTTCTAACTTTTCAATGCAGACACTAAACATGGTATAATGAATTGAGTGGTATGTATGTAAATCTTCCAATGATTAATGCATGTTTGCATGGTTCATGAGAGAGGCAATGTATAATAATAATATGTTTGAGATGGGCATATAAATATTCTTTAAGCCGTGAGCATCATGGAGTTGGTATATTTGGATTATATGCCTCTCTGTTCTGCATATTTTTTTGACTTGAGAATAATGCTAAGTAGAACGAATATATGTTTGAGATGGGCATACTCTTCACCGGCCCTATATTAAGTTGGCTGGAATTGGAATTATATTGCATTTAAGGGCTATGTTGATTGCTTGAAACTGAAAAATGCAAATGAGTTTTCTTGATTTTTATATTTGCAGTGTGGGTGCTAATAGAAGTTAATGGTTGAGTTGTAGATGCGGTTGGTAGGTGCAAATGACTTTTCAGTGTTTTTCATGTATGCATTGGTAATGACCGTGTGTACTCAATGGATTTTATTGAATTTAGGGATTTCTGAGGTAGGTTTCAGTGACTTCTTGTCGTTCAACAATTCAATTAGCAGGACGAAGCTTTACTAGTAGGCAGTGACAGAATCACAGCTTGTAAGAGGGCCTCCATCGGGTAAACCTAAACCTTCATCTCCTCCTTGAATCATGTGTGGTTACTTTGGATTTATGTTTTAAATCATCTAGAGTATGAAATACATGCTTTAGGTTAAGTGTTTAGGGTGATGTTTATGTTCAGAAAAAAATGATTTGATTCCAACTTATGGTTTGTCAAATTTGCCATAAAATGTTTATTTGATTCCCGCAGGCGATTAGGTTTCCTCTAGTCCAATTTTACTTTCCCCAAACCTTGTCAAAATTCTGTTAGCATTACTTCACAAAACCGAAAATCACATGGGAGTTTTTGTTAGGTTTTTTTTTTCCTAGCATTTTTGATACTCACTGCTAAGTGAGTAGTGTATCAAAACTTTTGTTGTGTTTTGAAAATAATTTTTTGCTTCTGAAATATCAAATATATTAGTGTCACATTTCTGTTATAAAAAAAAATTACTAAACAAGAGTAAACTGATCATTTTTCCAGAAACAGTTGTCTCAGAGCTGTTTTTACACAGCTACAACAAACAGTCAACAGCTTTCCCACAGCAGCTTCTTGAAGCAGCGCAGCTGCAGCTGAAAAACTGAGAAGTTGCAGCTGCGTCAAACAAACCCTTAGTAAATCCTAGAGAACAAAAAATAGATTTACTATTATCCTCATTGTGTATCTTCTTCTTCTTCTTCATTTAAATCTTAAATTCGGAAAATATATATCAAATAATTTACTAGCACTTAATCGTATTTAACATCTATAATGTGAGACAATTGTCAAAATCTAAAATCTCAATAAATACTACTCGTCACCAAACAACCCCTGAATTAGATCTAAAATCCTACATGATATAAATTTTAATTCAAATACCAGTAAAACTAGGATTTAAAAAAATTTATTCAATGGGATTTACTAAATCTTTTTTAATCCGACTAATCTACCAAATTAAAACCAGACAGTTTAGATTTGTTTGGATATAAAAATTGGGCATTCAAACAGTTCTGCATCAGAATATAAATCTACTTAAATGGCATTCATCAAATACAGATCTAACAGGCCCAAAATAATATGTGAATGATAAAAAGGAAAATATATCGCTCTAATAAGAGACGAAAACTTAATTCATACCTGGGCGTTTTTCGAAACAGAAAACTGGAAGTCTGAAACCCTTGCACTCGTACTTGAAGATCCCAGCAGCAGTAGCGCCATCTTGTCTGAATGATTTGAGAACGGAATGGAAATCAACAACACCAGAGAGATCCGTCTTCCTATGTGCCAGGTTTTTTCTGATTGGGGAAGAATAGCAGTTAAAATAAAATCCACCATAGCTTGCAAAACGATGGGGAATACAAAAGAGTCAGGGATTTAAAATGGAGACAAACCGACGTTTGGGAGCTTCGGTTTTGTAAAGCTTGTATAACTTCTCAGTCCTTCGAAAAGCGGTCCTCTCAGCGTCGACATCGACGGGAGCGGTGGCGTCGACGGTCTCCGACATTCCGTACATAGCTAGCGGCCTGCGGCGTT
>JXCR01142421.1:6369-41214 GCA_002079205.1 Phalaenopsis hybrid cultivar | reverse complement strand
TATTTCTTGGATGTGAACCACAAGACATATTTGGATTCATTAATTTTCTTTCTTAAAATTTATATTATGTAATTAATTTTTTCTTAATAGTTTATATATTTTTTTTTAATTTAAATTAATATTTTTTTTAAAAATAATTTTTTCACTCTAGGAAAAAATTAGATAAAATTGAATTTAAAAAATGATAATTTTCTAAATAATATAATATGTTAAAATTTGATTACAATTATAATTAAAATTTATTTTCTATAAAAATGGAGATGTAAAAAAATATTAAAATTTTCTAAAACAAACCCAAAGAAATATTAAATATAATATAAAAAGTTTGATTTGCAAATATGCAAGAAAACAAAATTTAGGTTTTAGTTATATAAATACAGAAAAATTGTGTGATAAATATGTAAAGTCAAAATTAAAAAAAAAAGTTATTGTTTTAAAATATAATTTTTTAAATTCAATAACTTAAATTTATCTTGAGGAATTAAATTAAATGGTCAGGTCACCTGTTGATTTCTCGTTCAAGTGAATCCACCTAAACAAAATTAGTTCTTTAAGGTTGCGATTTCATTTTAATTGAACACCCAAATTTTCTAATTGCCCCAACCTTCCGTCGAAGCACCGCCGGCAAAGCAACCGACATAGAAGGATCTCCGTGGAAACACCGAAAACCCAAGGTATTTTAAGCCCTTTCACAAGGTATTTGAAGCACATGCCCCGAGCTTCTGTCGAATGACTGTCGACAAAGCAACCGACGACATAGCACCTCCATTGAGCACTGTCGAAGTAGGAGCCCATCCAGCCAACATTTTTCGATTCTCGATGCTCTTCCAACTGAACTTGCATTCGAGAGTTACTGATCTAGTGGAACTGCATCCAACTATTAGAAGAAATGTGGTGAGTTATTTGTNATTAAAATTTTCTAAAACAAACCCAAAGAAATATTAAATATAATATAAAAAGTTTGATTTGCAAATATGCAAAAAAAACAAAATTTAGGTTTAAGTTATGTAAATACAGAAAAATTGTGTGATAAATATGTAAAGTCATAATAATAAAAAAAAAGTTATTGTTTTAAAATATAATTTTTTAAATTCAATAACTTAAATTTATCTTGAGGAATTAAATTAAATGGTCAGGTCACCTGGTGATTTCTTGTTCAAGTAAATCCACCTAAACTAAATTAGTTCGTTAAGGTAGCGATTTCATTTTAATTGAACACCCAAATTTTCTAATTTCTCCTCTCCCACAATCCCCCGCTTAGTGCCCCAACCTTCCGTCGAAGCACCGCCGGCAAAGTAACCGGCGTAGAAGGATCTTTGTGGAAACACCGATAACCAAAGGTATTTTAAGCCCTTTCCACAAGGTATTTGAAGCACATCCCCCAAGCACATGCCCCGAGCTTCTGTCGAATGACTGCCGAAAAAGCAATCGACGACATAGCACCTCCGTTGAGCACTGTCGAAGTAGGAGACCATCGAGCCAACATTTTTCGATTCGCTCTTCCAACCGAACCTGCATTCGAGAGTTACTGGTCTAGTGGAACTGCACCCAACTATTACAAGAAGTGTGGTGAGTTATTTGCAAATTATTGATCACCACCGAGGCTGCAAGAATCTACCAAAAAAGGATGCATTCGTGATTTATTGATTTTCTCCCAATTTTTGGCTTTGTCTTCTCTGCGTTATTTGTGTTTGTGAATGTTTAACTTGGATGTTTCTTTTTCCTGTGATGACTGCAAGAGGCTATTACAGTTTAACTTAGGTGATCAATCGACCGAGCTGGGTTGGTCGGTTGGACCTAAGCAATCGGTCGGCTGGGTCGAGGCGACCGGTCGGACCTAGGTGGTCATTTGACAGTGCAAAGTAACCAATTAGACCTAAGTGATCGATCAACTAGATATGGCCAACCGATCAGACCTAAGTGGTTGATCAACTTGACTGGGGCGGCCGGTTGGACCATGTGATCAGTCCACGAGGCTAGGACGATCGGTTAGACCAAAATGCAAAGTTGATCATGTCGGGACAACCAGTCAAGTCAATGTGGAACATACAACATGACATAACATGTGATGTAGTACACATGTTAATACTCGACAGCAAGTCATTCCTAACCTAGCACACTCGCACAGGAACCTAGATTTTAGCGTATGGATGTTTGGCATAGCCGCCTCTAGCTTCGGTGATGAATGTGGGGAATTTCTCTCTCTGATTTCTCAAAGGGAAAACTCTCCATGATTTTATAGAATGGGCTAGCTACAAAGCATTTCCCACTCCAAAATCCTCCAAGATTTTGTGAAATTGATTAGCTACAAAACGTTTTCCATTTCAAAAAATCTAAATGTTCCAATCCCTCCAAGGAAGGTTGGAACCGCCAAAGCTAGAGGAAATACAGATTCTGACCGGTTTGGGTTCAGGCTATCACTCAGATTCGTAGGAGACTTTGTATAATGAAAGCTTTTTATCCTAGCGGGCTTCTCTAGGAAAACAACAACCTAGCCCTAACATTCTCTACATAAATTTAGGGCTAGCTAGGAAAATAAAGAACAAGGTTTAAAGGGGTTTCACCTACGCAATGAGTAATTGAAGTCCTGGTTTTTCTCGAATGAAGCTCTCCTTACTATAGGAGAGATAATCAAGCCCCACACTCCACACTCCTTCTCTAAAGTATGGAAGAAGCTCTCCTATAAAAAAAGAATGAAGAATTTGCTAGAGTTTAGCCTTCCCCGTGGTGGTATGAAGCTCTTCTTCCACAAGAAGAGAATGTCTCACCTTTAAGTAGCTTATCCTCCAAGGAATCCCCTCACTTACACTCTCATGCTCAAGAAAAATGAGTGGAAGAAGAAGAAGTTGCAGTGGATTTAAAGAAGGTATGAATAAATTAGGAATAAGATGAAAAAAATGGAAAAGTTTGGAGCAAAAGTCTCTCCAAAAGAGCTTTCTACATGAGGAAGATGAAGGATCTTACTCAACTTCTTGCTCCAGGAAACTCTCTCCTAAAGAAACTTAAAGCTCTCCTCTCTTTCTCCAAGAAACAACTCTTAGGTCTGAGAGAATAAGGAAAAGATTAGATAACATAAGAAAAAGTGCTAGCGAAGCTTAAACCCAAGCCAACCAACCTTCCCTCTGATTTTTCCATGAAAAGCTTGATTAAACCTTAGGAAACTTATAAAATCTATAAAAAAGTGGCATTATGAACCCCCTTTTTTTCCTCTCTCATGCAATCTTCCCATTATCCACTGAAATCCCAAATTTTGGTTGCATGAGGGAATGTGTCTGTGTCAATATGACTTCAAAATTTAGAATTTTGGCATAAAAAAACTAGACTGGTGCCTAGGTGTCTTGACTTGGAGCCTGGCGCTATAACCCTAGCACCTAGGCACCCAGTTTGGAACACCTAAGCTAGAACCCTCGCACCTAGGTGCCAAGTCTGGTGCCTAGACACCTGAAGGGTGGCACTGCTTTCCCGTTTCACAAGAAAAATTTTTTTTGTTGGATTTTAGGCACTTAGATGCCTAGTACTGGCACCTAGGCACTAGTAGGTTGGTGCCTACTTTCTCAAGGCTCTAGAAAATGCTCTGGAATGAGGTTTGGGTACCTAGGAGCTCGAGACTAGTGCTTAGATGTCAATTTGGACTGAAAACCCTAATTTTTGCATAGATTGTCCGATGGAGGCTTTTTCTTTGATTCCTAAGCTATGTAGATTATGTATGACTAAAATATGGTCCCATACCTTTAAAAATGAGTATTTTGAGCAGCTATTCATTGACAAAATAATTGCTAATGGTTGTTCCAAACTATAGTGAGGGTAGGGTGTTACAAAGCCTAACTTTTTCTGGACTACCGTAAGAAGATCCTCGTCGATCCAGAAGCCATAAAAAATTGCATATTTTTAGAATACGACCCCATAACCTAAAAATAAACATTTTATAGGTTTCAAATTGGGGAGTTTGGTGTCGATGGGTGTCCCGAACCCCTGAGAGGGTAAAATTAGTTCAAACATGAATTTTTTCAAAAATATGTGTGGGGATCTCTAGGACTACCCTTGGCCTCAAAAGACACTAAATTGATGGAGTTGGGTTTCTCAACATTAGAATTAACATAAAACACATCAATTATAAAGCTCACACCACCTTACAATGAATTTTTCTAGGCAGGAGTAGTATCGGTCTTGATTTCATTCTCAGGGCACGTACCAAGATGTCTGATTGGGTATCTTGGATGATGGGAGGTTGAACACAATCTCATATTGTTTAAAATAGAAAACTCATATATGTGCCAAAAAAAATTGATGCCAAAACATCTCTATTGGCTATTTATATCGACTTTATCGATCTACCACCAATGGTCTGATCATCTCAATTGACCATTTTCATTGATTTGATCAATCAGCTGCCATCAACTCAATCTTCTTGGTAGAAAATCTCCATGCCACAAGCCTAATCATCTTGATCGACTAGCTTCTTTGATTTGATTGATAGGCTGCCACTGGCCTGATCGGCTCGATCGATAATTTTCATTAGTCCAATTGATCGGCCACCACTGACAGAATCGATGATCAACCCTTCTCATTTGTTCAACTAATTAGTTGTCACTAGCTCGATTGACCATTTCCATCAACATGATCGATCGGCTTCCAATAGTCTGATCAGTCAATCATTATCTTCCATCGACTTGATCAATTGGTCATCTTCGGCATGATCGTATCAATTGATTTACTTCATTGAATGTCATATTCTTGCATATTTTCACATTCCCTACATTTACACATTCAAACTAACACCCTGATATGCACTTCTAAGCATGTGTCCTCATATGCTTATAGTATGTATTTGCGCCTCACTTGGTCACATTACTATCTGTATTTTCTTCATCCCTGACCATCTTCATTGATTTGATCGATCAGTTTCTATCAACTCAATCTTGTTGGTATAACATCTCCATGCCACAAGCCTGATTATCTTGATCGACCATCTTCTTTGATTTGATTGATCGGCTACCACTGGATTGATCGACTCAATCGATAATTTTTTGTTCAATTGATCGGCCACCACTAACAGAATCAATGATCAACCTTTCTCATATGTTCAACTAATTAGTTGTCACTAGCTTGATCGAGCATTTCCATCAACATGATCGATCAGCTTCCACCAGCCTGATCAGTCAATCAACCTCTTCCATCGACTCGATCAATAGGTCATCTTCAGCATGATCGTATCGATTGATTCACTTTCCCTTCATTTACAAATTCGCACTAGCACCCTGATATGGACTTCTGAGCATGTGTCCTCATATGCTTATAGCAAGTATTTGTGTCTCACATGGGCGCATTACTATGTGCACATTCGCACTAGCACCCTGATATGCACTTCTGAGCATGTGTCCTCATATACTTATAACAAGTATTTGTGCCTCACTTGGGCACATTACTATGTGCATTTGCTTCTTGATATCCTCATATCACTATGCACCACATCCTACATGTTTGTCATTGCACCTTTTCACCCTTGCATGTTTGCCTTTGCACCTTTTCACCCTTGCGTACTTGCCTTATATAGCATCTTATATGTTTATGTCGTGCATGCTCGAGGTTCGCACATGTTTTTGTGTCCTCACATGCTCATTTTGACATTCAGGTGTCATTTATGGGGTTGACTGGCAATCAGGCCTACCCGACTTCTAATTCTCCAAAACAAGAATTACATTCCACTTAATAAAACACCACTATGTCATTTTGGACGGGTCAGGCTTCCTAGCCTATGAACCCACCTAGTGCATGATGTATGTTTCCTCGATTACATGACTCTCACCTAACCCAGTTCATGCCCTTAAACCCACTTGGTACATGAGTCATGTTATCCATCCCTTGCTATAGTGTCCAACATTGTCGTGCACATGTTCTTTTGCTTGGAGTGTGTGTTTGTTTGTTTGAAAGGTGCATTACATATTGTTTGTGCCTATCACTTGTATGTGTATTTGGTCACTACTGGGGCAAGGTGTAATTCCCTTGTGGTGTCTTATACCCTAGGTAGCCAAGCACAACACCATTTATGTGATGTGGCTTGCATTTGTATCTTTACAGTGTTGGTATATCATCATTAGTATAGACCATATACTTATGATGAATATCTACTAATTGGTGATCATTCCTACCTCGATAGAGCATTCATAATGCACCTGAATCACTTTACATTTTCATGTGCTTTCCCTGATTGTTTTGATGACAAATCTGGCTCATTAGTTGAGTGACTCATTTTTGGTCACAATGCATTAACAAATATTGCTCTCGTGGATGTCCAGTAACCAATGTCAGTTATCGCATTGTGATTAACATGTGTGTGTTGTGTTAAGGTTCCAAGGGGTCTAATAGGTGTCACTTAGTCTTTTTCTTTTATAAGAACCTATTTTAAAATGTAAAAAAAAATTATATTTTTATTACCTATATGCATCATATTTCAAAAATCTATTTTGAAATTATTTGCATCCTTAGCTTTGATCATACATTAGATCAGTCTTTTAAAGCTTTTGTTCATACAAAAACTTGCATCTAGTGGCACCTCATAGAATCCTTGGATCCTTAGGATGCA
Organism: Phalaenopsis hybrid cultivar; assembly: GCA_002079205.1. Classification (NCBI taxonomy): domain Eukaryota; kingdom Viridiplantae; phylum Streptophyta; class Magnoliopsida; order Asparagales; family Orchidaceae; genus Phalaenopsis; species Phalaenopsis hybrid cultivar. The sequence goes on along the minus strand of JXCR01142421.1, from coordinate 34,631 downwards.
GTCAAGGTAGGTGACCCCATCAAAACGTATGTTAGCCTTTTACCCACACTATGCACACACTTAGATATTGTGATTAGGACACCTTATTTCTAGATGCTTGCTAGACTAGAGCTAGGGCTAGGGCGTATTTAGGTTTTTCATATATCTAGCTATTGTTTCTTGGTTTGCACTCTATTCAGGTATTTTTGTGTGCTACTTTGTGTGCTTACTGGGTGTGAGACTTGCGCATTAGCATTTATTGGAGTGATCTTGTTACAGGGTGCCACATTTATCAAGTAAAAGCTTAATCAATAAAGAATAAAGTATTTTTTTTGCAGGTTCTTGCTTAGTTCTTCTCCTCCCAGACATGGTCTATTTTGCGTTGCATGCTATAACCTATACTAACCCCTTTGTTTTGTAGGTCGAGTCTTTATTTTTATACTTTTACCTTGAACTTTTTAGAGTCCCTAGGTAGAGTTTGTATCAAAAAAATGTACGAGCACGTGTTACGAGGGACTTGATTCATAGAATCAGGTGATAGGGACCCAAATCAGTATGCTCATATCTTGTACCTTATTTTTGAATTACTTTCATGTATAATATTAAGATCAGGTGTGTATATTTGGTGTATGGATGCCTTTTTGTTTTTATTGGATATGTTGCCGACTTTGTGGCACCCGACCTTTTTTTCTTTATATTTGCTTTTTTAAATGCACAGTGTGCTTGACATATCCTCATTCTTTTCTTGTGGATTGTTTGGGCTCATCGAAGATGTAATTTACGCTCCTTATGGACCTAAAATTTAGGTATAAAACAAAAATTTTTAAAATTTCTTTTACATTCCTGCATGGCCTCCAATCCTAATTTAAAATGGTTTACATAGCATGGTTATAACATCAGTCGTCATTGATAGAGCCTCTACATAAGAACTTTTGTTTCTAAGTACATCATATTTTCATGTCTCGAGGAGAAGTCCCCATGCTTCTACAACTCGCCTGACCAAGCAAAACTTTTTTACTTAAGTGGTTTTCTTGCACATTTAGAGTGTTAAAGGCTTCGTCGACTCAAATGATAAATAAGTCCTTTATGAGAGTGTCTCTACTTCATGGTCATACCTCTATTTTCTTTCCACTTCAGCGGCTTCCTTGTCACTTTGGTAGGTATAAGTCTCATCTCTACTCGTACTGCCCATAGAGGGTCATAAGACTTAGAGTTTTTATTTTTCTTGAGCGTAGGACTATCAAGGTCCCCTTAGACAATACAATTCATGGATTGCTAATAAAGGGGTCTCTAATCAAGTTGGTTTGACTACCTTCATGACTAGGTTGATTTGAGGTCTCAATAGCTTGGGATGACTGATACATGGTATCCTGCCCCGGTTATCTCTAATCAATAAGTATTCCTCTACCTTCCTTTGTTATACCCACTTTGACCCATGTCACTCATCTTAAGCTTTGTCAATGTCCTTTTGTAAGCCCAGATTGCTGATAGACTGTTATCCATTTGGGATATGGTGATTCACCCTCTACCCTTATGACCCAACTAAGCCTGAAAGCAAAGAGTGGACCTTGCGATGTGACTTGGTTATTTCATAGGCTTCATCTGCCAATGAGATACCATCTTTATGGGATCATGATAGATTCACTCTCTGACCATAGGGCTTCGTGTGAGCTTTGAAAATGTTGAGGTGTTCTTATCAAATAACTATTATTTGACAGACCTGTCTACTATTTGTCACTTAGATGTAAGCAGAATTTTTTTAATCTAGAGTATTATTGGGCATCTCTCAAAATGTAATTAATCAAAGATATATGTCCCTTTAGGTGTTGCTCTTGACCTCATAACAAACACACACATTTGTTTCTCTAGTTATGGGTTGCTTAAGTAGGCATTCTCTTTATGGATGATGTTTTTCAAGGTGTTTTGATCTGATCTTGTTCTGGACATACCATCGCATGAAGTTTACCCAACATAAGTTCTACATGTTCTTTTTAAATTTGTCTGCCTAGTTTTCATCTTACGTTCCTCATTTTTTATCTCCCTTCTTCTCTAAATAGATTCGATGATTCAAGTAAGAGGGCTCTTTAGGGAATCGTAAATGATGATTAAGCAAGCTGGCAACTTTGAGTTTACAAAATGTACCAAAAATAAGAATACTTGAAAAAAATAAGAAGAATTGAGGCCAAAAGGGAAGTAACCCAAGCTGTTGAGGGATTTGTTTCTGAAAGTGAAAAGGAAGAGGGTTATAAGGTAGTAGTTGAAGTTCAAAATAAGGAAGAGAATGAGAAGAAGGGGGTTGATGCAGTTCAACACAAGAAAGAGGAAGAGAAGAAGGTAGTTGTTTTAATCATATTATGTATGCATGAACCTATAGAATTATTTAAAACACAATTCTAATTTTTTTTTAATTTTATTCAAACAGATTACTAATGAAGGCTAACAATTAAAGGAAGAAATAATGACAGTTGAAAAAATAAAGAAAATGTAAATGTAAAATTATTCATTTTGTGTTTAATAGCATTATACTTTAGTTCCTAACACATATTTATTTTTAAAAGACTGACTAGGAAAAGGTGTCGGTTGACTTTCCAACAAGGGATAGAAATGCCACAACATATGATGGAGTTGATTGATCATTGTTGTGAGAATTTTGCATTTATGTGTGTTTCTAGTTACATACCCCTCTTACTTTCAACATTTCATAATTTAAATTAGTTTATCTTGAATTATTTGTTTGATTTAGAGGGATGATATAATGATGGAAAATGGGCCTTTTATGATAAGCAGATCATGAATCAATATATGTCGAACGATCAAGTAGATGCATTTGATTGTGGAGGAGAAAAAGAAAACATGAAAGAGATATATGAACAATATCTATACATATCATGCTTGTATTGAATGAGTCCACACATGGGCTTTTATCTTAGATCATTCTTTAAGAAATTAATAATAATTCATGTTGAATTAACATATATTTTATTCTTAGCACAACTATTCCTGATTCGCAATGAAAAAAGAAAAAAAAAGCAAGAAGTTCATCAGCCACATCACATGGGAAAATCTTAAAAATGTAAATTTATTTTAATTCATATAATAGATAATCAACATTGAAAGACGTTGGTTGGGACTTGAAAAAAAAATCTATATGATTCACTATGCAACCTAACATACAAGGTCATAACACATGATATTGTAAGGGCACTCCCTTATTGAAGCTTTAATACATCATCAACAATTTTTTGGTTCTTATTACAATTAAATGTTTGACATATATTTACTTCTACATTCATTGTGTAAATGAAACTACTTCTCAATGACATTGATAATGCTTTCATGATAAAAAATACTAAATGGAAAATCTATAGGGTAAGAGGTTTGCCAACTCAAAGTAATAGCTTTGATTATGGAATGTATTTTTGCAAATACATGGATGGGGTCTTTTCTAAACAAGTTCTAAATTAGGCTGATTAGAATGACTGGCAGGAAAAAAGAAACCCTTTATGATTGAGTTTACATATGCTCTATGTTCTATTTATTAGAATGATTTATGATTGTTCAGATCATATGATTGTGTGTGGTTATTGCTCACTCTAGTTGTTCAAAGAACTGTTTGACTATTGATTCATTTTTTAATGATTGATTGCTCTTTTTAACCTAATAGTTATTGTGAATTAATTCTAAAAAATAACTTAGTTGATGATTGAGACCATATCAATAAGATGATAATATATTTTTGTTTAAATGTATTTATTGTTAATTTAATATGGTTTTTAGGGTTATTCATTTATTATGGTTGTTTATAAATTTATATGGTTTCTTATCCAGATCTGAATGATTGGTTGACCTTTTGAATTTATTGATTGTTGTAAAATGATTATGTTTGGAGTTATTATGTTCTAGTCTTTTTAAACTGAAAGCNCAAGCAACCTCGAAGTCCTATGGCTTTATTGTTTAAGTCTAAGGAAGGAAGATTGGTTTAGCTGAGGAAGACTGTTTTTGCTGTTGAAGATGGCCATGCTGCCCACCAAGCTAGCTCCAAGCTCTTTCTCACGATGAGTTTGAGTTATCTAGTGTGTCAAGTTATAATATCAAGTCAGGTGGCCCTATGGTTAAATTTCTTTAAATTTTATGAGGGCATATTAAAGTCGATTAGAGCGACATTGGTTAGGATCCTACAGTTCCCTCGTTTTGGCATCACTATTTTCTATTGGATTCACTTAGTCTAAATGAACTTATCAAACCGAACTTAATGAGTTCCATAATTTCATTTAAACCGTGGGAAGCCTCGTTAGCAATCGTAGGTTACCTCCTCCGAGGGATTCCCGATCATCCGACAGAGACATCTTAATTTAGTTGAATTTAGTTTTGTATGATGTTTGTGATTAAATTTTGAGTTGTTTTATATTTTGAATGTTGTGGCGGTGAATTCTATCTTGGTTGATTTTAGTTTTGGTTTTGGGTATGTGGCAATCGTGATGGTTTTAATTTTCATGCAGGGTGAGATCGTTGTTTAGCATGCAAATTTACAGTTATAAAAGTACAATATGAAAGTACAAGAAAAACAAAGTTGAAAAACTATAAAAGTGTACCTGGCGACTCTTCTCGTTCCACCACCTGAAACTTAAAATGCATGTTAAAACAGTTTATGAAGAGCAGGAAATGTAAAATTTTCCTAACCCTATGTCATATTATGGTGAGTCTTAAAAATTTTAATTAAGGATGATTTCTTTAAGCAAAGAATATTAAGTTTAATAGGCCTCTGAGGTATCCAACAGGTTAAGAGAGGGAAACAGGTCCATGCCTCTCTCTCACCAACTGGCGAAAAGCCTCGAGTCCATTTAAAATTATTATGTTACTTAATGGTTTATCCTGTAAATATCCTTAATGCTCACTGAACATTGATGTCTCAATTACCTCTAAGAAGGGGTAATTATCATATATCATTTAATTTGAAAATTATGTGGGTGAAGACCCTTAAAGGGGCAAGTTATTGAAATTTGAAAACTTAGCAAAATTTTAATCCTAAACGGGCTTAATGATGTTTCAAGGATGTTTGATTTTGTTATGTTTATTTCTCTAATCCTCTTTTAGTCAATTTTGATTTAGCCTTATAAATATCCTTAATGCTCACTGAACATTGATGTTTCAATTATCCCTAAGAAAGGGGCAATTATCATTTATCATTTAATTTTGAAAATTATGTGGGTGAAGACCCTTAAAGGGGCAAGTTAGTGTAATTTGAACACTTAGCCAAATTTTAGTCTTAATTCGGCTTAATGATGTTTCAAGGATGTTTGATTTTGTTATGTTTATTTCTCTAATCCTCTTTAGTCAATTTTGATTTAGCCTAAGTCACCACTAAGCCCTTAAGACCTAGGTGAGTGTCTTAGTAATTGGGCTTAGTGGTGTTCCAAGGATGTTTGATATAATTATGTTTATTTCTCTAATCCTTGTTTAATTTCAATTTTGATTTAGCCTAAGTCACCACTAAGCCCTTAAGACATAGGTGAGTGTCTTAATTAGTTTTGAAAAAGATTAAATTTTAAGTGGTCATGAGTTGAATTTTATTTGAAAATCAAGGTAGGGGTATTAAATTGATTAACCTAAAAATTCATACCCCTAAGTCTAGGATCATTCAATTTTAATAAACTTCTAAATTTTAATAATTTAGAACTTTTTAATCTTAATTGAGAATTTTAATAAACTTCCAAATTTTAATAATTTAGAAATTTATTAATCTTAAATAAGAAAGTGAGAAAGTGAGATTGGTTTCTACCAATTAAACCCCTTTATGTTTCAAACATCAAATAAATTGATTAAGAGCAGAGGTTACCCATTTTCCCTCCTTGAATTAGGCCTAAACGTTAATTAAGGCAAGGTTTCCAAAATTACACATTTGCCCCTAAGGCTCTAATACTTTATAATTTGTCAAATTCAATTCAAATGGCTTTGAATTATTTTTATCCTACCTCATTCATGGGTTAATTGAGACATCAGAGGAGAAAATGTGATTTTTCAAAATTTAATTTAATTTATATAATTTCTTTAATGCAAAAATAGGATTTTTCAAAGAAAATTCCTAGCTTGACCAACGTAAATTATAATCCCTTGAAATTTTTACTGGAGGTAGACCTAGACCAGAGAAGCTTTTGGATCAAATTTCATAATTTTTTGAATTCTCTGTGACTTATTAGAATTATTTTAAGTTCTGGATTATTTAATAAAAATAAAACATTTTAAGTGGTGAAAACTTAGTTTTATATTTTTGAAAAATCTCCCCAAGGTCAGAAAACTCAGAGGAGAAAAGTTTATATTTTTTTGATTTTTTCTTGATTTATTGAAATTATTTTAGTGAAAGCTCATTTTTAGCCTTTTTGAAAAAAATTATTTTTGAGCTTTAAAATTCAATATCTTTATTTAGAAAATCATGAAAAATATACTAATTGTTCCTAAGTAATTAGGAAGCAATTTAGAACATTTTCATGTGTTTTATTTTTTTGTGATTTTTATGAATTTTTAATTATTTAAATATTTAAATAAGGCCAAAAATTAAGTTTTTATTTTAAATATAATTTTACTTTTAGAAAATATCCCTGATCACAAAGAACTCAAAAAACTAAGTTTCATAATTTTCTGAGTTATATTTTGATTTTTTAAAAATCATTTAAGTGCCAAGGATCTTTAAAAATCAATTTAAGTTATGAAATGAACTCAAAATATTTTGAAACTTTTATGATGAAGTTCTCTAGATCATAAATCACAGTGGAGATAAAAAATAAAGTCATTTAAATGTTTATATTTTTTCAAGATCAATTATTTTAGTGATTTAGTATTTGAAAAATTTAAAGATGTTTTAAATGACTTGACCTATGAAATTATTTTCAAAGGTTTCTCTTGTCATGGTAGACTTTCGAAAATTTTCTTAGGTTCTTTAAATNGGGCACAAATTTTTATACTAATAAAAATATAAATAAAATTTTACAACAAAATTATAATCACATGAATCTCAAAAAAATCTAATATGTCTCACTTAAATATCAAATGACAGTCTATCCGGATAATCAAAAGATGAAAATTGCAATCGTAGTTTCCTTCGATTGGAATTATGAGTCGATCGAACGGAAGTACAGGCGAATGAATAAGAAAAAAACACTATCAGAGACACAGTCGTTCATGACCAGTTACCTCAACTAATTTTGGAATTTCTCACAAAGATGACAAAAGTGTACCTTACAGAATACCTTTTTCGATTCTCTGAAAAGACTACTTGTCAAAGAAGAGCTACCCATCAGATTACCATGATAAACCATCAGATTGATGCCCTAAGTTCACCTTAACAACATGAGGGTGACTACTCTAGATTCCATTGAAAAGTAACCGGTCATGTCTCTCTTCAAGCTTTTATGGATTTGAAACACTGTCAATGTCAGTTATGAATCTAAAAAAGTTTCAGAGTTGGTTATAAATATGAAAAAATTATAATGATTTATATGGTCCCTATTAAAATGGGGACGAATGTGTTACTTTACTAGATGTCTATGGACCTACAAATATGGATCATCTCTACAATAAAACACTATTAAATTTACTCCCTCAAAACTAGTGTTGTTGTGCACTATGTTTCCTCTCTCGACCTCTCTCTTTATTTCTCTCGTCCATCCAACACTCTATTTCTTGGATGTGAACCACAAGTCATATTTGGATTCAATAATTTTCTTTCTTAAAATTTATATTATGTAATTAATTTTTTCTTAATAGTTTATATATATTTTTTAATTTAAATTAATATTTTTTAAAAAAATAATTTTTTCACTCTAGGAAAAAATTAGATATAATTGAATTTAAAAATGATAATTTTCTAAATAATATAATATGCTAAAATTTTATTACAATTATAATTAAAATTTATTTTCTATAAAAATGGAGATGTAAAAAAATATTAATTTTTTTTAAAACAAACCCAAGGAAATATTAAATATAATATAAAAAATTTGATTTGCAAATATGCAAGAAAACAAAATTTAGGTTTTAGTTATATAAATACAGAAAAACTGTGTGATAAATATGTAAAGTCAAAATTTAAAAAAAAAGTTATTGTTTCAAAATATAATTTTTTAAATTCAATAACTTAAATTTATCTGGAGGAATTAAATTAAATGGTCAGGTCACCTGTTGATTTCTCGTTCAAGTGAATCCACCTAACAAAATTAGTTCTTTAAGGTTGCGATTTCATTTTAATTGAACACCCAAATTTTCTAATTTCTCCGCCCAAAGCAACCGGCATAGAAGGATCTCCGTGGAAACACCGAAAATCCAAGGTATTTTAAGCCCTTTCACAAGGTATTTGAAGCACATGCCCCGAGCTTCTGTCGAATGACCGCCGACAAAGCAACCGACGACATAGCACCTCCATTGAGCACTGTCGAAGTAGGAGCCCATCGAGCCAACATTTTTCGATTCTTGATGCTCTTCCAACTGAACCTGCATTCGAGAGTTACTGATCTAGTGGAATTGCACCCAACTATTAGAAGAAGTGTGGTGAGTTATTTGCAGATTATTGATCACCACCGAGGCTGCAAGGATCTACCAAAAAAGAATGCATTCGTGATTTATTGATTTTCTCCCGATTTTTGGCTTTCTCTTCCTTGTGTTATTTATGTTTGTGAATGTTTAACATGGATGCTTGTTTTTCCTATGATGAATGCAAGAGGCTATTACAGTTTAACTTAGGTGGTCAGTCGACCAAGCTGGGTTGGCCGGTTGGACCCAAGCGATCGGTCGGCTGGGTCGAGGCGACTGGTCGGACCTAGGTGGTCATTTGACAGTTCCAAGTAACCAATTAGACCTAAGTGATCGGTCGGCTAGATATGGCCAGCCGATCAGACCTAAGTGGTTGATCAACTTGACTGGGACGCCCGGTTGGACCTATGTGATCAGTCCACCAGGCTAGAGCGATCGGTTAGACCAAAATGCTAAGTTGATCAGGTCGGGACAGCCAGTCAAGTCAATGTGGAACATACAACATGACATAACATGTGATGTAATACACATGTTAATGCTCAATAGCAAGTCATTTCTAACCTAGCACACTTGCACAAGAAACTAGATTTTAGCGTATGGATGTTTGGCATAGCCTCCTTTAGCTTCGGTGATGAATGTGGGGAATTTCGATCTCTGATTTCTCAAAGGGAAAACTCTCCATGATTTTATACAATGGGCTAGCTACAAAGCATTTCCCACTCCACGATCCTCTAAGATTTTGTGAAATTGAATAGCTACAAAGCTTTTTCCATTTCAAAAAATCCAAATGTTCCAACCCCTCCAAGGAAGGTTGGAACCACCAAAGCCAGAGGAAATGCGCATTCTGGCCGGTTTGGGTTTGGGCTAAGGCTTTTGCAAGGATATCACTCAGATTCATAGGAGACTTTGTCCAATGAAAGCTTTCTATCCTAGCGGGCTTCTCTAGGAAAACAACAACCTAGCCCTAACATTCTCTACATAAACCTAGGGCTAGCTAGGAAAATAAAGAACAAGGTTTAAAGGGGTTTCACATACGCAATGAGTAATTGAAGTCCTGGTTTGTCTCGGATGAAGATCTCCTTACTATAGAAGAGATAATGAAGCCCCACACTCCACACTCCTTCTCTAAAGTATGGAAGAACCTCTCCAAGCAAAAAATAATGAAGAATTTGCCAGAGTTTAGCCTTCCCCAAGGTGGTATGAAGCTCTTCTTCCACAAGGAGAGAATGTCTCACCTTTATGTAGCTTCTCCTTCAAGGAATCCCCTCACTTACACTCTCATGCTCAAGAAAAATGAGTGGAAGAAGAAGAAATTGCAGTGGATTTGAAGAAGGTATGAAGAAATTTGGAACAAGATGAAAAAAATGGAGAAGTTTGGAGCAAAAGTCTCTCCAAAAGAGCTTTCTACTTGAGGAAGATGAAGGGCCTTACTCAACTTCTTGCTCCAAGAAACTCTCTCCCAAAGAAACTTAAAGCTCTCCTCTCTTTCTCCAAGCAACAACCCTTAGGTCTGAGAGAATAAGAAAAAGATTAGATAATAGAAGAAAAAGTGCTAGCGAAGCTTAAACCCAAGCCAACCAACCTTCCCTCCGACTTTTCCATGAAAAGCTTGATTAAACCTTAGTAAAATTGTAAAATCTATCAAAAAGTGGCATTATGAGCCCCCTTTTTGCCTCTCTCATGCAATCTTCCCATTAGCCAACGAAAATCCCAAATTTTGGTTGCATGAGGGAATGTGTCTGTGTTAAAATGACTCCAAAATTTAGAATTTTTGCATTCAGAAACTAGACTGGTGCCTAGGCATCTTGACCCTGGAGCCTAGGCGCTATAAACCGAGCACCTAGGCACCCAGTTTGGAACACCAGAGCCGGAAACCCTGGCACCTAGGTGCCAAGTCTTGCGCCTAGACACCTGAAGGGTTGCGCTGCTTTCCTGTTTCACAAGAAAAAACTATTTTTGTTGGATTTTAGGCACCTAGATTCCTAATACTAGCACCTAGGCACTAGTAGGTTGGTGCCTACTTTCCCAAGGCTCTAGAAAATGCTCTGGAATGAGTTTTTGGGTACCTAAGAGCTTGAGACTAGTGCTTAGATGTCAATTTGGGCTGAAAACCCTAATTTTTTTGTAGATAGTCTGATGGAGGCTTTCTTTGATTCTTATGCTATGGGAGATTATGTATGACTAATATATGATCACATACCTTCATCAAAAATGAGTATTTTGAGCAGCCATTCATTGACAAAATCATTGCTAATGGTTGTTCCGGACCACGGTGAGGGTAGAGTGTTAGAAACCCTAACTTTTTCTGGACTACCGTAGGAAGGTCCTCGTCGATCCAGAAGGTATAAAAAATTGCATATCTTTAGAATACGGGCCCATAAATAAAAAATAAACATTTTATAGGTTTCAAATTGGGGAGTTTGGTCTCGATGGGTGTCCCGAACCCGTGAGAGGGTAAAATTTCTTCACACATGAATCTTTTCAAAAATATGTGTGGGGATCTCTAGGATTACCCTTGGCCTCAGAAGACACTAAATTGATGGAGTTGGGTCTCTCAACATTAGAATTAACATAAAACACATCCATTATAAAGCTCACACCACCTTACAATGAACTTTTCTAGGCAGGAGTAGTATCAGTCTTGATTTCATTCTCAGGGCACGTACCAGTATCTTGGATGATGGGAGGTTGAACACAATCTCATATCGTTTAAAATAGAAAACTCATATATGTGGCTACAAAAATTGATTCCAACACATCTCTATTGGCTATTTATATCCACTTTATCGATCGACCACCAAGCTAATCATCTCAATCGACCATTTTCATCAATTTGATCGATCAATTTCCATCAACTCAATCTTCTTGGTAGAACATCTCCATGCCATAAGCCTAATCATCTTGATCAACCAGCTTCTTTGATTTGATCGATCGGCTGCCACTGGCCCGATCGGCTCGATTGATAATTTTCATTGGTTCAATTGATTGGCCACCACTGACAGAATCGATGATCAACCCTTCTCATCTGTTCAACTACTTAGTTGTCACTAGCTCGATTGACCATTTCCATCAACATGATTGATCAACTTCCATCAGCCTGATCAGTCAATCAACCTCTTCCATCGACTCAATCAATTGGTCATCTTCGACATTATTGTATTGATTGATTCACTTCATTGAATGTCATATTCTTGCATATTTTTACATTCCCTGCAGTTACACATTCGCATTAGCATCTTGATATGCACTTATGAGCATGTGTCCTCATATGCTTATAACAAGTATTTGTGCCTCACTTGGTCACATTACTATCTGCATTTGTTTCATCTTAATCAACCATCTTCATCGATTTGACTGATCAGCTGCCATCAACTCAATCTTCTTGGTAGAACATTTCCATGCTATAGGCCTGATCATCTTGATAGACCGTCTTCTTTGATTTGATCGATCGGCTGCCACTAGCTCGATCGACTCAATTGATAATTTTTATTGGTTCAATTTATCGGCCACCACTGGAAGAATCAAAGATCAACCTTTCTCATATGTTCAACTAATTAGTTGTCACTAGCTTGATTGACCATTTCCATCAACATGATTGATCAACTTCCATTAGCCTGATCAGTCAATCAACCTCTTTCATCGACTTGATCAATTGATCATCTTCGGCATGATCGTATCGATTGATTCACTTCATTGAATGTCATATTCTTGCATATTTTCACATCCTCTTCATTTATAAATTCGCATTAGCACCTTTATATGCACTTCTGAGCATGTGTCCTTATATGCTTATAGCAAGTATTTGTGCCTCACTTGGGCACATTACTATGTGCATTTGCTTCTTGACATCCTCAAATCACTATGCACCACATCCTACATGTTTGTCATTGCACCTTTTCACCCTTGCATGTTTGCCTTGTATAGCATCTTATATGTTTATGTCGTGCATGCTCGAGGTTTGCACATGTGCTTGTGTCCTCACATGCCCACTTTGACATTCAGGTGTCCTTTATGGGGTTGACTTGCATATCAGGCCTACCTGACATCTAATTCTCCCAAACAAGAATTACATTCCACTTACTACAACACCACTTTAGAGTAACTATCATGTCATTTTGGATGGGTCAGGCTTCCTAGCCTCTGAACCCACCTAGTGCATGAAGTATGTTTCCTCGAGTACATGACTCTCACCTAACCCAGTTCACGCCTTTGAACCCACTTGGTACATGAGTCATGTTATCCATCCCTTGCTATAGTGTCCAACATTGTCGTGTGCAAGTTCTTTTGCTTGGAGTGTGTGTTTGTTTGTTTGAAAGGGGCATTACATATTGTGTGTGCCTATCACTTGTTTGTGTATTTGGTCACTACGGGGACAAGGTGTAATTCCCTGAATATCTACTATTTGGTGATCATTCCTACCTCGATAGAGCATTCATAATGCACCTGAATCACTTTACATTTTCATGTGCTTTCCCTGTTTTTTCAATGACAAATCTGGCTCATTAGTCGAGTGACTCATTGCTGGTCATAATGCGTTAACAAGTATTTCTCTCATGGATGTCCAGTAACCAATGTTAGCTATCGCATTTTGATTAGCATGTGTGTGTTGTGCTAAGGTTCCAAGGGGTCTAATAGGTGCCATTTTGTCTTTTTCCTTTATAAGAACCTATTTTAAAATGTAAAAAAAAAATTATATTTTTATTATCTATATGCATCATATTTCAAAAATCTATTTTGAAATTATTTGCATCCTTAGCTTAGATCATACATGAGATCAGTCTTTTAAAGCTTTTGTTCATACAAAAACTTGCATCTAGTAGCACCTCATAGAATCCTTGGATGCTTAGGATGCAGTTAAGGTAGGTGGCCCCATCAAAACATATGTCGGCCTTTTACCCACACTTAGATATTGTTATTAGGACACCTTATTTCTAGATGCTTGCTAGACTAGAGCTAGGACATAGTTAGGTTTTTCATATATCTAGTTATTGTTTCTTGGTTTGCACACTATCCAAGTATTTTTGTGTGCTACTTTATGTGTTTACTGGGTGTGAGACTTGCGCATTAGCATTTATTGGAGTGATCCTTTTACTGGGTGCCACATTTATCAAGTAAAAACTTAATCAATAAAGAATAAAGTATTTTTTGTAGGTTCTTGCTTAGTTCTTCTCCTCCCAAACATGGTCTATTTTCTGTTGCATGTTATAACCTATTCTAACCCCTTTATTTTGTAGGTTAAGTCTTTATTTTTAGACTTTTACCTTGAAATTTTTAGAGTCCCTAGGTAGAATTTGTATCAAAAATAATGTACGAGCACGTGTTCCGAGGGACTTGATTCATAGAATCAGGTGATAGGGACCTAGACCAGCATGCTCATATCTCGTACCTTATTTCTGAATTACTTTCATGTATAATATTAAGATTAGGTGTGTATATTTGGTGTATGGTTGCCTTTTTACTTTTATTGGATATGTTGCCGACTTTGTGGCACCTGACCTTTTATTCTTTATATTTGTTTTCTTAAATGCACAGTGTGCTTGACATATCCTCATTCTTTTCTTGTGGATTTTTTGGGCTCATCGAATATGTAATTTATGCTCCTTATGGACCTGGAATTTAGGAATAAAACAAAAATTTTTTAAATTTCTTTTACATTCCTGCATGGCCTCCAAGCCTGATTTAAAATGGTTTGCATAGCATGGTTATAACATAAGTCATCATTAATAGAGCCTCTACATAAGAACTTTTGTTTCTAACTACATCATATTTGCATGTCTCAAGAAGAAGTCCCCATGCTTCTACAACTCGCCTAACCAAGCAAAACTTTTTTACTTAAGTGGTTTTCTTGCACATTTAGAGTGTTAAAGGCTTCGTTGACTCAAATGATAAATAATTCCTTTATGAGAGTGTCTCTACTTCGTGGTCATACCTCTCTTCTTTCCACTTCAATGGCTTCCTTGTCACTTTGGCAGGTATAAGTCTCATCTCTACTCGTTCTGTCCATAGAGGGTCATAGGACTTAGAGTTTTTTTTTCTCTTGAGCTTAGGGCTATCAAGGTCCCCTTAAACAATATAATTCATGGATTGCCAAAAAAGGGGTCTCTAATCAAGTTGGTTTGACTACCTTCATGACTAGTTAGACTTGAGGACTCAATAGCTTGGGATGACAGATGCATGGTATCATGCCCTGGTTATCTCTAATCAATCAGTATTCCTCTACCTTCCTTTGTTATACCCACTTTGAGCCATGTCACTCATCTTCAGTTTTGTCAATGTCTTCTCGTAAGCACTGATTGCTGATAGACTGTTATCCATTTGGGATATGGCGATTCATCTGCTACCCTTATGACCCAATTAGGCCTGAAAGCAAAGAGTGGACCTTGTGATGTGACTTGGTTATTTAATAGGCCTTATCTACCAATGAGCTACCATCTTGATTGGATCATGATAGATTCACTCTCTGACCATATGGCTTGGTGTGAGCTTTGAAAACGTTGAGGTGCTCTTATCAAATAACTATTTTTTGACACACCTATCTACTATTCGTCACTTAGATGTAAGCAAAATTTTTTTAATCTAGAGTATTCTTGGGCATCCCTCAAAATATAATTAATCAAAGAGATATGTCCCTTTAGGTGCTGCTCTTGACCTCATAACAAACACACACATTTGATTCTCTAGTTATGTGTTGCATAAGTAGGCATTCTCTTTATGGAGGATTCTTTTAAAGTTGTTTTGATCTGATCTTGTTCTGGACATACCAATCCATGAAGTTTACCCAACATAAGTTCTACATGTTCTTTTTAAATTTGTCTGCCTAGTTTTCATCTTACGTTCCTCATTTTTTATCTCTCTTCTTCTCTAAATAAATTTGATGATTCAAGTAAGAGGGCTCTTTAGGGAATTGTAAATGATGATTAAGAAAGCTGGCGACTTTGAGTTTACAAAATGTACCAAAAATAAGAATGCTTGAAGAAAATAAGAAGAATTGAGGCCAAAAGGGAAGTAACCCAAGCTATTGAGGGATTTGTTTCTGAAAGTGAAAAGGAAGAGGGTTATAATGTAGTAGTTGAATTTCAAAATAAGGAAGAGAATGAGAAGAAGGGGGTTCATGCAGTTCAACACAAGAAAGAGGAAGAGAAGAAGGTAGTAGTTTTAATCTTATTATTTATGCATGAGCCTATAAAATTATTTAAAACACAATTCTAAATTTTTTTAATTTTATTCAAACAGATTACTAATGAAGGCTAACAATTAAAGGAAGAAATAATGACAGTTGAAAAAATAAAGAAAATGTAAATGTAAAATTATTCATTTTGTGTTTAATAGCATTATACTTTAGTTCCTAACATATATTTATTTTCAAAAGACTGACTAGGAAAAGGTGATAGTTGACTTTCCAACAAGGGATAGAAATGCTACAACATATGATGGAGTTTATTTATCATTGTTGTGAGAATCTTGCATTTAGGTGTGTTTCTAGTTACAAACTCCTCTTACTTTCAACATTTCATAATTTGGATTAGTTTATCTTAAATTATTTGTTTGATTTACAGGGATGATATAATGATGGAAAATGAGCATTTTATGATAAGCATATCATGAATCAATATATGTCGAACGATCAAGTAGATGCATTTGATTGTGAAGGAGAAAAAGAAAACATGAAAGAGATATATGAACCATATCTATACATATCATGCTTGTATTGAGTGATTCCACACATGGGCTTTTATCTTAGATCATTCTTTAAGAAATTAATAATAAGTCATGTTGAATTAACATATATTTTATTCTTAGCACAACTATTCCCGATTCACAATGAAAAAAGAAAAAAGCAAGAAGTTCATCAACCACATCACATGGGAAAATCTTAAAAAAGCTAAATTTATTTTAATTCATATAATAGATCAACATTGAGCGACGTTGGTTGGGGACTTGAAAAAAAAAATTATATGATTCACTATGCAACCCAACATACAAGGTCATAACACGTGATATTGTAAGGACACCCCTTATTGAAGCTTTAATACATCATCAACAATTTTTTTGTTCTTGTTACAATTAAATGTTTGACATATATTTACTTCTACATTCATTGTGTAAATGAAACTACTTCTCAATGACATTGATAATGCTTTCATGATAAAAATTACTGAATGGAAAATCTATAGGGTAAGAGGTTTGCCCACTCAAAGTAATAGCTTTGATTATGGAATGTATGTGCACAAATACATGGATGGGGTCTTTTCTAAACAAGTTTTAAATTAGGCTGATTAGAACGACTGACAAGAAAAAAGAAACCCTTTATGATTGAGTTTACATATGCTCTGTGTTTTATTTATCAGAATGATTTATGATTGTTCAGATCATATGATTGTGTGTGGTTGTTGCTTAGTCTAGTTGTTCAAAGAACAGTTTGACTATTGATACATTTTTGAATGATTGATTGCTCTTTTCAACCTAATAGTTATTGTGAATTAATTCTAAAAAATAGTTTAGTTGATGATTGAGAACATATCAGTAAGCTGATAATAGATTTTTGTTTAAATGTATTTATTGTTAATTTAATATGGTTTTTAGGGTTATTCATTCATTATGGTTGTTTATAAATTTATATGGTTTCTTATCTTGATCTGAATGATTGGTTGACCTTTCGAATTTATTAATTGTTGTAAAATGATTATGTTTGGAGTTATTATGTTCTAGTCTTTTTAAACTAAAAGCACTTCAGATCTTGTAAATTGAAATTTGGAATTTTGCTTGGTTGTTGATTGTGTGCTTATCTTTTAGCAGCAAGTTATTTTTATAAGAATGGTATGATTTTTTTTTAATATGGTTTTTCATAGAATTGTGTGGCTGTTAATTAATTTCTAAGTGCTTGATTTTTATTTTCAATCTTTTGGCCACTGTAAAACTGTTTCCTTTGGGAGTTATTATGTCCTATTTTTTAATAAAAAGACCCTCCATATCTTATATTCCTTGAGAGAAATTTGAGAATAGCATACTTTTTTAGGTGGGAATAGGTTTTTTTGAAAATGTTTTGATCGCTAATTTAATATGGTTTTGTTGTTCTTTTGTTATGGTTGTTCAAAGAATTTGAAGCTTGTTGATTGAATTCTAAATGATTGAAGTGCCTTTTCAATGTATGAGTTAAATGTGAAAAATATTTTGTTTGAGAGTTTTCTAGTCTAATTTTTTAACTATGACTATTTCAGATCTTGGTTTCCTTTAGAGCAATTTGTGTTTTAATTCTTAAGACTATTTGGTTGTTGATTGAAAGCTTACCTTTCACTTGCTAATAGATCATATAAAAATTACATGATTGTTCATTTATTGTGTTTGTTCATAAAATTTTATGACTACTAAATAATTTTTGAATGATTGATTGTTATTTTCAATCAACCGGTTATTGTGAAATTGTTTATTTTGGAAGTTGTTATGTTGTATTTCTTCTTTGAATTGAAATTCTTTTAGATCTTATATTCATTTAGAGTAATTTGTGATGTAACTCTAAGAGTAGCTTTCTTGTTGATTGTGAACATACCTTTCAACCATATTAACATGCCCTGATTGTTAATTTAATGTGGTTGTTGTGGTTGTTCATTTATTATGGTTGTTAAAAAATTGTAAAGTTGTTGTTCGAGTTATGACTGATTGAAGAGCCTATTCGATTTATCAATTTAAGGCGAATTATATGATTGTTGATTAAGTTCTAAATGAGTGATTAATTTTCTCAATCTATTGTCTGTTGTGAAAATATCTACTCTCAAGCCTCCAAGACAGAATTTATTGGAAAACCACATATATATAGCATAAAAAAGAGCCAAAAGCACTAGACATTGTAAAATAATTTTAGAGCTTTATGATACACCAAAAAAATGTGCAATTTTATGTATACATTTTATGCTTAGATTTGGTGATATTGCATTTTAAAGATAGGTATTTTTCATGTTTTTTTGCAGGTATATTGATTTTAGGCATTTGGAGCAAAAATGAGCAAAAAGAAAGAAATTTGGAGTCAAAATGCATATTTTCAACATACTGGTGCTAGAGGCACCAAAACTGGCACCATTTTACAGAGAAGAGGTGTCAGAGGCGCCAGAATCCAAAGAGAAGCGCAAAACTCCAATAAACAACCGCTAAAATCGGCAAAGACGGATTTAAACAAATTATTGGTAGTTATTGACTATTTTTAAGATGTTCTAGAAGGCTCCAAGTAATTCAAGCACCCGATGGAGTGGTTCAATGCATATAGATACTTGGGGAAGGCTCTCGAATGAAGAGATATGACTTTTGGATGAAGGGATTTGTCTCTTGGTGTAAAGAGGTGTGTCTTTCCGAAAAGAGGGAATTTTTTAATTTCTTTAGAGAGGAAGGTTTGACGCCACTCTTAAGAAGTCATGTGAGGTCTTTATAAGTATGGTGTGTGGAGTCTTTGAAGGAGAGTTGAAGGTTTGGTTTTGGAGAATACTTTCTTTTAGAGTTGTAAGAGGAGAGAGAAGGTGAGAGATTTTTCTTCATTACATTTTTAAGAGAGAATTGAGTGTGGCTGTAAAGAGAGAAAGTGCTTAAAGGGAACTTCAAGGGGTTTTCTTGAGGAGGAGTGTGAGATAAGTTGTGTTTTTTCCTTTATTTATTTTGTAAACTTGTTTTTATTTGTAAAATTCATGTTTTGTCGTATCCTCCTCATGAATTCTAAGTAGTCTTTTTGTCCTTCTCCCTACTATGAGATATGATTTTGTGAAGAATTAATATTGTTGTGTAAAGTTTTAACTTTCAATAAATTGTGATGATTCAAACTCTTATCTTCATTTACTTTTCAGTCTGATCAATTGAAATGTTAAAATTTATTGAGAAACATAAGATCTGAAAAGGGCTATGCTTTCTACAACAAGTTGAGAGTCACATTCAATTTCATGGATGAGAATGTAGTTCATGGGGTTGAGTGCAAATAAATAGAGAAATATATTTTGATGGGCATAAACTTGGAGATTTTAGGGTGAAATACTAAAATCCCCAATTTAGTCCAGTTGCATGGAAACTAAAGCAAGATGTTAGCTCTCAGGGAAGGGAGAAGTGGGAGCTCGGAGTTGGAGCTAGTATCCTCTCAGCTTAACCACGGATTTAGGGACCAAGCCAATGTTTTTTAAGCACTCGATAGATGGGAAAGAATATGATTGCTTCTATTTGACACAATACAATTTTATAAAATATTAAATGATTTTAATTACTTCACTAACCATAAACTCATTGTAAAGGGGAAGGATGCTTTCTTAAATTTGAACTCTTTATTACAAAACTTTGTTTAGTCTTAGTAAATTTAACTTTGAATTTTAGCAAATAACTTAGCTAACTTAGTTCTTTAGCTACTTTTCATTAGCATACATTAAACTTACTTTCGACCTATTTTTCTTACTTATATTTTTATAGTTTGAATATTGTGCTTTACGTTATAGTCATAAGAATTTTCACCTCCCTGTGGGATTGGTACTTAGGGCTCCATTAGAGCCCTTTATTACTTTAGGGATACGTATACTTGCATAATTACTAGGTTTGGCAGCTTAAAAATTTTAAAATATAAAACTATTTATACTAAAGTGATTTTTATTTTGATTGATATGCATATTTACTAATTGTGTTGTCGTGTGTGTTGTAGTATTGAAAAATACTTACAAAGCATACAAGAAAATTAAACATCGCTTACATCTTATTTTAATATAAAAAACTTTTGTACCCTCATTATACTCCTTTATACCTTCAAAGTATAAGTCATGAGAAAGGCTGAGTGATTAAAACAAAACATGATATCACATGTAGAAGATCAAGGCCGGGTACAAGAATTTAAGTTCAGCTCAGAGCTAGGCTGCGTGCTTTATAAACCAAATTGGGATAGAAGTTACCAACCAAAAAATCTAAGGAGGGCAATTCTTGACCTCAAACAAAGTGATTAGCTAGTGGACCTTTTGTAGGATCACATCCGAAATCTTTAATTTATCATACGTGTAGAGGTAACTTAATAGTCAAAAGTAGTAGTGTTATAAGAACAGAGAAATTTTTTTTTTTTATGTTATGTGTAGGTTTTTTTGACAAATTAGATAGTCCACAAGTTAAACAGTTTGATTGGACTAGAACTGTCGACAACCTAAGATAGCCAGGGGCAACTTCTTACCAAAAGTTAAGGAATAATATCATCAGTCCTGTCCCTCCCGGAAGGTTGTTGAGGTAAGAGATACTATTCAAATATCCCACTCGTAGCACACAAAAGCATTATCTTCATTGCCCTTATCACCAAGACCATTCAACTTATACTAACTCGATGATCCATATGCGACATTTCAAAAATCCCCAATTGTGAGGCGGAGTTGAGTGTATAGTTCAAGCTCAGATCTCGGAGCATTGGGTTTACTTGTAGGTTAAGTTTTCATAGGGATTTTCATTAGCTGATTTAATTAAACAAAGGTCCTAAATCAAATCATGATGTATCCTTATGCTTATGGATAATTTTTATTCAACATATTCAAGTAAGTTTAAGCAACCTATAAGATATCCAAGATCTTGTGAGGGTGTTCAGAGAATGGCTCTTAACAACCTTAGAATCTCTCAGATTATATCAAATTCTTTGTTATCTTATTATGTTGTTAAATTAATCATTCTATGTTAAATTATTAAGCTAAGTGTTTTATGTCTTTATTGGCCCATGAGTGAGAACAAAGATCGACTTCAATGGTTAACGGAGAGTTATGTGGATAAACTCCTCTAGGGGTGTACTTATAAAGTTAAAGGTATTTCACTCTCCTACTCTTCAATTAAGTTTGAGCTTGTAGAGTTCTGTACATGTTTAAGTTTATTTATGTTTGTGTCTTAGCTAATGCCCAAGTGATATTAAATCAAACCTAATTCACTACTAAGCTCTTAAGGCTTAGGGGTAGACTTGTAATTTTAAAAAAGTTTATGAAGCGTGCTTTAATCTTAATTAAAAGAATTGAACATTGGTTTATCCAATGATTAAGGGGTTGAAATCAGTGATAAAATGTTCTTCTGATTCATTCCCTGCTTCTGAATCATCCCAACTAATTTCTTCTTCCAATTCAAAACATTTTTACAAAATTACAATTTTGCCCTTTTATAAAAATTGTCATAAGTGAGTTGCTACCCTATTACCCTTTGTATTTCAATCATTTAAGTGGAATAACTATCATCATTTAATTAAACCCCCTCTGATTAATCCTAATATTCAGGGTTAAGGTGCAAAAGTCCTAAAATTACTAGACACCCCTAGGGTTCACACACTAAAAAAAATTTATTCTTGAGTCCAAAAGTAATGAAACTTCATTGACCTCTCAATTACGGATCAATTAATTTATAAGAGAAAATTTTTCATTTTATATATTTTTATTTGTTTTTCATAAATATTTATACTAAAAAATTGTGAATTTTACATGATAATTAATTTAACTACTCAAAATAGATACTTTGTTCTTAAGAACTTTCTCCAATATTGCCCAAGGTCAAAGGACTAATCGGGGTAAATTTTGTGATTTTTCAAAGTATAATTTAATTTTTATAATTTTTTAAAGGATTTGTGAAAGAAAAAAAGATATAAACTATAGTTTCATTTAAAATTAAACTTATATTTTTTTCTTTGTTCCCTTGACCACAGAGAACTCACCAAACTCAAATTTGTATTTTTTTTATTTGAGTTACATTTTCTTTTTAATAATTAGTTTACTAATAGTGACATTTATTTTGAAAAATAGGGATTATATGGTTAGAAGTGCTGACTAACTTTAGAAAAATCAGAGAACACTCCTAACAACAAGGCTAATAAACCCTTAAAATTTTGAGTCAAAATAATAAGTATTTTATCTTTTATAATTAAGGCTTTTTTAAAGTGTAAATTATTTTCTGGAAATTAAATAAGAAATTTGCATTATAACTTAGCCATAAGAAAATCACATAAAATCATAATGACAACAAAATATCATGCAAACACGACACTAAAATAGTGCAAATGACTTCATAAAACACAATAATATAACACATGTAACGTGGTGTAAATAAAATGACAAAACAATGCAAATAATACCAGGATACTAATAAAATAATACATGGAATAACAGAAGTACTACCGAAACCTCAGAACAGAAAGAATAACACATGAATACTACTAAAATACAACATGGAATAATACATGCTGAGTTAAAACAATAGAAAAATAAGAATAACACAGGAATACTACCAAAATACAATATAAAATAACATAGGTACTTCTAAAAAAATAGAACATTGAGAATAACACAAGAATACTACCAAAATACAACATCCAATAACACAAGCTAAGTTAAAACAATAGAACAATAAGAATAACATAAGAATACTACCATAGTATGACATCAAATAACACAGGTTGAGTTAAAACAACAAAATAGTAAGAATACCACCATTAACATCTAGCCTGAAAACCATCCAACTTAAACTGTTAAGATCTCCCTATATACGTAACCAAATCAAGTGGGGTTTATTTCTAAATGATCATCTCAAAGAATAGAACATATCTATAAAGCTTTGTAGGCATGATGTGTTCATAAATTTTATAGAAATCTAAAAAAAATGAAGAAACAGTTGTATTTTTTGAGTTTTATCTTTGTCCAAGAGATAAGTCCTCAATTGGGTGTTTTCAAAATCTTTATTTGAGGCCTAGGATCCTCCTCTAAGTGTTGGATTTACCTGAAGATGGTTTAAGTGTCAAATTGAACAAAAAAGGTGCCTATATTCAGTTTATGGTTATGTTAGAGAGCTTGGAGTAAGGTGTTTTTGATGGAGAAAGTGATTTGACGGTGTGTGAAAGCTTGTGGAGCAATTGGGTTGAAGTTTTGGTGGGGTTTATAGAGAGCCTTATAAGAAGGTCTTGGATTATAGCTTCAAAAACTAGGGTTTGAAGGGCTCAAAATTGATAAAAATGTGCTAAAAAAAATATGTAGGAAGGTTTGGAAACTAATGGGTAGAACTTTCCTAAGTAAAATGAAGAAGTCTCTTTTTTTAGCCATGGCACGATGGTGGATTTATAGGCTAATGAGGTGGCCTAGTGAGTTGACAAAGGTTGCTAGGATGGTGATGATGTGGAGGTGAAGCTCCAATGGGAAGGAACCACATAAGATGGGTGGAATTGGGTCATGAGGGGGTGCTTAGACCATTGACCATTTAAGTGGCTAAATCATGATGGCTAGGAGCCAAGGACAATTTCAATTTAGTGGGGTAGTAAGAAAATGATTGTTAAACCATTATGTCATGCGACAAATCCAAATGATGAATTTTAAAGTCGAACGGGTTTGAGACAAGTTGTGTTTACTCATGGTTAACTGACCAAAGGAAAATATGTTGAGATTTTCATACCTATTTTACACAGATTTTGATAATATTGCACTTTAAAGAAATGTATTTTTGATGTTTTGTTGCAGGTATGTTGAATTATGGTCATTGGAGCAAAAAAGATACAAAAAGGAGCGAATTTGGAGCAAAAAGGACCAAAATATGAAGATTTGAACTAGGGCACCGACGGCGGGTTTTTCCCGAGAGTTCAGAATCAAATATTCTAGAAGGCTGCCGACGGTTCCCTCAAGGCCGCCAACGGCGAGATTGGCGGTTATCTCAACAGGTGCATTGAATGTGGACGAGTTTTGAGGGGATGCTTAGGCAACTCTTGTGAAAACTCTTCCACAACTTTAAGAGAAACATTTGGCCAAAAATTAGAGAGGGTGTAGAGTGCAAAGAGTTTAATTTAGGGTTAGATTGTGAGGAATTTTTTGATAGATTGTAATAGTGGAGGGGAAGTTAGAGATTTCTTCCTCTGTAAAGAAAGGAAGAGATTCAAAGGAACTTTAAGGAGTTTGCTTGGAGAGAAATTATAGATAAGTGGTATTTACTTATTGTAGTTTGTATGACTTTGCTTTTATATATAAATTTCGAGTTTTATCGTATCTTCCGCATGAGTTCTGAGTAGTTTTCTATGTTTTCTCCTTGTCTTGAGATTTTGTGAAATGGTGATTTGAATTGGTTGAGCCTTGAGAATGTTAATAAAGTTGTGATGATCTTTTCACTTTGATCTTAATTTACTTTCAGTCTGGCCAATTGATTTGTTAAAATATGTTGATTTTTACAATTAAAGTGAAGATTACATCCAAGATTCAGGGAGGTTAAAGCCCTTGAAAGTTGGGTGCAAATAAATAGGGAAATAAAATTATCGGGAGTAGAACATTCAGGGAGGTCAAAGCCCTTGGAAGTTGGGTGCAAATAAATAGAGAAATAATTTTACCGGGGCGTAGAATTATATTTTGAGTGACAGACTAAAATCCCCAATTCGGTCCTATCGTTTAGGTGCTGAAGTGTAGATGTTAGCCATCAGGTGTGACAGACTAAAATCCTCAATTTGGTCCTATCGTTTGGGTGCTGAAGTGTAGATGTTAGCCCTCGGGCAAAGGGAACGTGGGAGCTCCGAAGTGAGAGCAGTATCCTCCCAGCCTAGCCGCAGATTCAGTAAACAAGAATAGGATTAGTCAATGTTCTTTATGCCTGAACCAAAGGGTAAAAAATAACGCAGATTCAGTAAACAAGTGTAGGATTAGTCAATGTTTTTTATGCCTGGACCAAAGGGTAAAGAATAGTCAGTAAACAAGCGTAGGATTAGTCAATGTTCTTTATGTCAGGACCAAAGGGTAAAGAATAGGTGCTCCTATTTGGCACAATACAATTTGAACTAATTCACTTTATCCATTCACTTTAATTTCTTGATAAAGAGAATGATGCTTTCTTATATGTTGAACTTCACATTAGAAACTTTAGTAGTAGAATTAGTTCTTTAAGAGTTATTAAAATTACATATTTATTTCAATTGCCTATTAGTGACAGATAAACAATTTGAACTATATTGTTGTGATTAAGTATTGATTTTCTAAAATCTTAGTTCGTAGCCTCTAATATTACTCCCTGTGGGAATAATATCCAGGGCTCCATTAGAGCCCTATATTACTTGAGAGATACGTATACTTGTGTTGATAAGTGTGACTATGCAATTATTGAATATTTTATATACATCTTTATCAAATCAATAACCGCTGTCAAGTTTTTCGCGCCGTTGCCAGGGAATTAAATCTTATAGCAGCAGTATCAAATTCTTGTATTTTTAAGCATATATAAAGTCGTTGTCATTAACCCAACAAAAAAGATTTGGAGTGGCTTCCTAGGTGACTAAGATGGTTAGCCTGCTCAAGGAGGTGAAGTGGACAGATCTTTAAAGCTTTATTTTTCCAAAGGTTAAGTTACATCTTGCTTTTTATATTTTAACTAAAAGTGTGTAAAGTGGATTTCAAGTCACTAAAAGTAAACCAACCTTTAACCATTTAAGGAAAACATGCCTGTACAAGGGTGGCAAGGTTGAACATTATTTAATGTGAAGAAAATAAGTGTAAAATCGTGGTCAGAGTGTCATTTTTGCAAAGAATTGCCAACCTTGTGTTATTTGGGCATTTACTCACAAATAAATTGTGCTTAATGGTGATGTTTTTAATTGTGGGTAGTTATGCGGGTGTATTACTCACCGAGCAGGTGTTATCTGCGAGGTTACAATGGCGGCTTGGTAGTTCACATGCATGGTGTTATTCATGGTTGTTTTGTAGAAGTATTATGGATGNCTTGCTTCTGAATCATCCCAACTCATTTCTTCTTCCAATTCAAAACATTTTTACAAAATTGCAATTTTGCCCCTCTGCTTCTGAATCATCCCAACTCATTTCTTCTTCTAATTCAAAACATTTTTACAAAATTACAATTTTGCCCTTTTATAAATATTGTGAGTTGCTACCCTATTACCCTTTGTATTTCAATCATTCAAGTGGACTAACTATCATCATTTAATTAAACCCCCTCTGATTAATCCTAAAATTTAGGGTTAAGGTGCAAAAGCCCCAAAATTACAAGACACCTCTAGGGTTCACACACTAAAAAAATTTAATTTTTAAGTCCAAAAGTAATGAAACTTCATTGACCTCTCAATTACAGATCAATTAATTTATAAGAGAAAATTTTTCATTTTATATATTTTAATTTGTTTTTTATAAATATTTATACTAAAAAATAGTGAATTTTACATGATAATTAATTTAACTACTCAAAATACATACTTTGTTCTTAAGAAATTTCTCCAATGTTGCCAAAGGTCAGAGGACTAACTGTGGTAAATTTTTTGATTTTTCAAAGTATAATTTAATTTTTGTAATTTTTTAAAGGATTTGTGAAAGAAAATAAGATAGAAACTACAGTTGCATTTAAAATTAAACTTATATTTTTTTCTTGGTTTCGTTTACCACAGAGAACTCACCAAACTCAATTTTGTATTTTTTTTATTTGAGTTACATTTTATTTTTAATAATTAGTTTACTAATAGTGACATTTCTTTTGAAAAATAAGGATTATATGGTTAGTAGTGCTGACTAACTTTGGAAAAATCAAAGAACACTCCTAACAACAAGGCTAACAAACCCTCAAAAATTTGAGTCAAAATAATAAGTATTTTATCTTTTATGATTAAAATAAGTTTTGGAACAAATAGTTATTTTGCAAAAAAGTACTAAATATATATTTTATATTTTTGGGCAGTAATTTTTCCTTTGTTCACTGAGCACTATGGTATTTTTATGTAAATTTAATGAGCTTTAAACACCAAGATATCATTTTTTAAAGTGTAAATTATTTTTTGAAAATTAAATTAGAAATTTCCATTAGAACTTAACCATAGGAAAATCACATAAAATCACAATGACATCAAAATATCATGCAAACACGACACTAAAATAGTTCAAATGACTTCTTAACTTCGCAAGAATACAACACATGTAACATGGTGTAAATAAAATGACAAAATAATGCAAATAATACCAAAACACTACTAAAATATGACATGAAATAACAAAAGTACTGCCCTCAAAACAGTAAGAATAACACATGAATACTACCAAAATACAACATGGAATAACACAGGCTGAGTTAAAAAAAAAATGAGAATAACACAAGAATATTACCAAAATACAACATGAAATAACACAAGCTGAGTTAAAACAACAGAATAGTAAGAATAACACAAGAATACTACCAAAGTATGACATTGAATAACACAGGTTGAGCTAAAACAACAAAACAGTAAGAACAACACCATTAACACCTAACCTGAAAACTATCCAACTTAAACTGTTAAGATCTCCCTGTATACGTAACCAAATCAAGTGGGGTTTATTTCTAAATGATCATATCAAAGAGTAGAACATATCCATAAAGCTATGTAGGCATGATGTGTTCATAAATTTTACAAAAATCTAAAAAAATGAAGAAAAAGTTGTATTTTTTGAGTTTTATCTTTGCCCAAGAGGTGAGACCTCAATTGGGTGTTTTCAAAAGCTTTATTTGAGGCCTAGGACCCTCCTCTAAGTGTTAGATTTACCTGAAGATGGTTTAAGTGTCAAATTGAACAAAAAAGGTTCCTAGATTTGGTTTATGGTTAGGTTAGGGAGCTTGGAGTAAGGTGCTTTAGATGGAGAAAGTGATTTGATGGTGTGTGAAAGCTTGTGGAGCAATTGGATTGAAGTTTTGGTGGAGTTTATAGAGAGCCTTAGAAGAAGGTCTTGGATTAGAGCTTCAAAAACTAGGGTTTGAAGTGGAGGGGATGGGCTCAAAATGGATAAAAATGTGCTCAAAAAAATATGTAGGAA
>JXCR01142420.1:0-11988 GCA_002079205.1 Phalaenopsis hybrid cultivar | reverse complement strand
TTCTTTCATCTAAACTATGAAAATTATGGAGTCAGTTTGACTTCATCTTTTTCAAAACCCAACTTTTTTTTAACGTCCTTCCGAAGCGGGCAACGGGATTTCAATTCCGATGACCGACAGCTTCTTACGGGCAAACCCCATACCAAAAATAGTGCCGACACTTATGTATGTATTCTTTATTCTAAATGTCATCCACTATCTTGACAATTCAATCTTACAAAAGTGTCTGTGATGGTTACTGATGATTGTGATAATGATCTCTATTTGAGGTGACAATCAAATATTCTCTTTGGATCTTGAACTCGCCCCTCCATCAAATGAATCACCTTTTATGAGCATTCTTTTTTTTTTAAACAAAAATAATGTTTTCAATACTCCTAAAAATTTGACCTTATAATGCTGGGCGGTCCATTCTTGTCGGGCACACCTCTTGTTTTAAAAGGGCAACAATAGGAAGATAATTACACTCTTCTACAAAGATATAGTTTAAATGGGCAACAATAGAGAAGTGTTTGTCTGGTGATCTATACTCGTAGCTTGTACTCGATAATTCATACTCGATCTGTCGTACTCGGCGTCTCATTAATCTTTATCTGATAAATGAGTCTAAGATACTCAAAAGTCTTATCTTGACACTCATAAACTTCATAAACGGTTGTATTTTTTTTTCCGTATTGTGTTATATTAATTTAAATAAATTATCATATTTTTATATAAAAATGAAAGTTGTTATGTAAATAATAAAAGAAAAAAATGAATAATGTAATAAAGTATTTTAAAAAAGGTGAGCATAAAATTTACAAAGACTTTCCCATTGGCGTCTCACGTTGCTACATCATTGCTGACAAGCGACGAGCTAAACATGCCACCCACGCGGCACATGCATTGTTAATTATTGTCTCAAATGCATTATTTTTCCTTATTTTATAATATTATATTAAGTAGGGTCGACGCATGTGATTAAAAAATAAATAAATCTCAAATGAAAACCAAATTTTGATGAAATGTTAAGAAATATTTTCTAACACGTAATTTCAAGTTTTTTATTTATAACATTTTAATTATGTTAAAAAATGTGTATTCTATTTTTTTTAAAGTCAATGATAGTGTTATTTTTATATGATGCAATAGTGTTCTAAATACAAAAATCAAATTTTAGACCTAATAATTAATCTGTTTTTATTTCAGAATAAATAAATAAAAATATACAATTAAAGTTCTGGGTGTTTTTTTTTTTTTAAATTATAGTATTTTATTTGACAAACTAAAATGTATCATTATATTAATTTTATTGTTTGAATTTTAAATTTTCTTCATTTTTGTAATTATTGTACTATAGTATAAGTTCGCTATTATATGTGATTTCATCTCAATTATATAGTATCATATTTTTGCAGTTATATGTTTATTCTTGTCCATGTCAGATTATATTTATATTCACACGAGTCTTTATTGAAGTATTCTAATCTTTTTTTTCAAAGCATTGTATGCGTACATAAAGATATTAAATTTTGTTGAATTCGAGATTGTTCGGTGGAGCACGCCCAAGAGCGTAGGAGGGGGTGGTGGGGAAGTATGATTAGATTAGTTGCAACAATTCATTAGCCCTTTATTGTAGAAATACCCCCCTATTTATAGGAGCATGGGTTATAAAATGTACAAATATATGCCTACCCTTTCTTAAATGAGGATGTCTCAGGGTATTTTGGTCATAAATAAATAACTAGATAAATTAATAAAATGTCTCTGTCTTGGCTACTCCATCATTCGACCATCTAGGTTTAGTGGCACTTGGTGACTCGTCTGGTAGATTCATTAGCCCTTTATTGTAGAAAAACCCCCTTATTTATAGGTCCATGAGTTATAAAATGTACAAATACATGCCTACCCTTTCTTAAATGAGGACGTCTTAGGGTATTTTGGTCATAAATAAATAATTAGATAAATAAATAAAATGTATCTGTCTTGGATACTCCATTCGATCATTTCAGTTTAGTGGCACTTGGTGGCTCGTCTGGTAGATTTAGCAGAGTCAGGGTAGACAATCAGTTCCCCTATGGTGATCGTTTGGTCCACCCAAAGTGGGACAATCGATCGACCTTGCTGAGGGCCTTTAGTTGGCATGGCTGAAGAAACTTTGTCATCCTTGTAAGGTTATTTAGTCGGCTTGGCTGAAGACAGACAGTAGACTCATGAGGGTCCCTGGGTCGCCAAACTTTATTCAGCTGCCCCTTAAGTCTGATTATTAGTCGTTGGCCCCTTAAGTGAGGTTCTTGTTGTCAGGATGAGACTAGGTTGCAGGCAGAGGACTCATTACCATAATCCGACAGATAGTCTCACCACTTTAATAGAAAATCCACTTAGGGATTTAAGTTGGTGTCGTGTTGGACACTTGAGTAATCATGGAGAGCCTTGAAGCTCTCTTCAAGGTGACTCTTGGTGTTGTTTCGAGGAGCCTATTAGGTTACTCTCGTTGGTTGGGTACATCCAGATCTTTGTTCTAAGGGGATTTTGTTTGGTAATGCTTAGGCATCGACTTACATTGACTCAACATGATGTGACATTTGAATTCTGGTGGTACATCTTTGACCTTGCTTGTTTTTAAGTCCATAAGATCTCTTCGAGATTTATGCTGATGTATTTTTGGTGTATATATTTAGTTCCCCATATTCTCTTGCTTCTTAAATGTGATGCTGCAATAATAATGAGAGAAGTTAATAGAAAGGGCAGATTCATTTATGTCAAAATTAGCTCTTTAAAAATGGATTTTCCTAGATTTTTGTGTCTTTAACCACATATAAAGAGGACACAGGGTGTCTTAGTCATTCACATTTCTCAAGAGCATGACCGTTCAGTCTACTGGTCTAGAGGGAGTCGCTATGGAAAGTGGTAAGAAATCTATGTTTGAAGATCTCGTTGAATATGTGCTATTAGATGCCTTCAGAGGGAATCGACCCGACACCATGATAAAGCCCATAGAAGCTAAGAGGCTAGAGGAAAAGGCTCAACCTAAAGTGAAAAAAGAAAAAAGAAATAGCTTGTCTCAAAGAAAAAAGCGAATGGTTGATAGTGATGAAGTCAGGTCTTCTAATTCATTAAACCTATATTAGAAAGGGAGTAAAAAATATGAGTCGTCCACTAGTGCATCAACTGCAGCCTTTATAGTGGCCCATGATCTGCTACCTGGATAGTCCTTGAACCTAAAGCTACCTAAGGGTAGGGCAATTACAGCTCCCCAAGGATGGGCTTTTGTTCCACCTCAGAGCCTCATGAGTAAGTTTGCACCAGTTGTAGTTCTAGAGTTTAGTTTCAAGATAGAGTGGATCAGCACTCTTTTTAGCTATGGTAAAAGTTTAACTTTGATGAGATGATTGGAATTGGACTAATACTTGGGTATGTAGAAACTATCCAATTTGATCAACTTNACCTAAAGCTACCTAAGGGTAGGGCAATTACAGCTCCCCAAGGATGGGCTTTTGTTCCACCTCAGAGCCTCACGAGTAAGGTTGCACCAGTTGTAGTTCTAGAGTTCAGTTTCAAGATAGAGTGGATCAGCACTCTTTTCNACCTAAAGCTACCTAAGGGTAGGGCAATTACAGCTCCCCAAGGATGGGCTTTTGTTCCACCTCAGAGCCTCATGAGTAAGTTTGCACCAGTTGTAGTTCTAGAGTTTAGTTTCAAGATAGAGTGGATCAGCACTCTTTTTAGCTATGGTAAAAGTTTAACTTTGATGAGATGATTGGAATTGGACTAATACTTGGGTATGTAGAAACTATCCAATTTGATCAACTTTTTTTTCTATGTTGAGTCCTTTCTTGTGCTAGTAGTTGCAACAGTCTTGGGCATTGACTCACTAATGGAAGATGTTGTCTGAGCTTCTTCCCTTGAGGCAGCTGGAGGGACATCAATTCAACTATTGGGTGGAGCGNTTCTATGTTGAGTCCTTTCTTGTGCTAGTAGTTGCAACAGTCTTGGGCATTGACTCACTAATGGAAGATGTTATCTGAGCTTCTTCCCTTGAGGCAGCTGGAGGGACATCAATTCAACTATTGGGTGGAGCAATTGTTGGTCCCGGCTTTCCCCTAGGAGGGTTCTTGAGATAGGGTCTGATGGCTCACAGCTAGAAGCAGTGGTGAGAGAGCTAGAGGCGAAGCTTTCGACACTAAGGGTGAAGCATTTCGTGAAGTTGGCAGATCTTAGGATGGAGATGACCAACCTTCAGTCGAACTCCACATTCCTTCAATTATAATCTCAAGCTAATAATATTGATTGGTTTAGGTTTTGTGCCTGAATGTTGCACCAACAATTGGTTCAGTGGGGACTTGTTTTATGCAAGACACCTAATGACTAGCTTGTAAAGTATTTTCTATCTGAATAAATTAAAATTTTTTATTAGTTTGAAATGAATTTCATCTATGTGTACCTTTTTCATGGAACTTACATGGATTTAATGGGTTTTTTAAATCAAGGCACTTGTTTGGGTGGCCCTTGAAATCTCACTGGCACCCTATATAAAAGTTTGTTAGGAAAATTTTGGCGCATTTAACTTTATTCTCACCCTTTGTTCAAATTTCCCTTATTTTCCATGACACTGTGCAGTTTATGGAGATGACGAATAAATATTATCTAAAACGCTTTTCTTTTGTGGTGACAGAGGTGTCGACCGTTGGTTGGACTGATGCTGCATGATTTTAGATGCCTACGAGTTTAACGTCACCNAGTTTGTTAGGAAAATTTTGGCGCATTTAACTTTATTCTCACCCTTTGTTCAAATTTCCCTTATTTTCCATGTTTATGGAGATGACGAATAAATATTATCTAAAACGCTTTTCTTTTGTGGTGACAGAGGTGTCGACCGTTGGTTTGACTGATGCTGCATGATTTTAGATGCCTACGAGTTTAACGACACTAACATAAGAGAGGTCATCGATGATGTCTGAGTTAATGACATATTTTATGGCGAGCTAATTTTTTATAAGGACAGTTCTTTCTTAGGTTGCAATTGTCTCTATGCACAGAGCTACAGTCAGGTTTTAATCATTATAAAGTGGTTCTTGCCCAAATAAATCCCAACTCCATCACAACCATCATGACCTATGTATTATATTACTGGCAGATAGAGGTACCTCGCAACAGCTTTTTTTGTACATGTTTTCCTTCCAAATTGAGCTGGACAATTGCGTGGTCTTCGGGTTGACTAAGAAGTTTCACTTGGTTGGCCTAGAAAATAAAATAAAGAACTAAAAGCATAGGCATGTCATTAGGTTAGACTTAGAATTTAGAGTGTTATGTTGAAAAATTTGAAGAGAGTATAAGAAAAAGAATTTTGTCCCTGCACAGATTTGTGGCAAAGCCTTCATATTGGAGGGAAATATCCTGACAACCATTTAATACACTGATGAGAATATAATTAATAAATTTTTAAACTTGAGGGAGTTCGGGGAGATGACACCAAAGTTATGGGTGACATTTGATGCAAGGAGGAAAAGTGACAGTTGAATTGGTTCTCACATCCAAAGAAGAAGGAAAGATTGAGCATAAAGGTGAAAGCTAGACAATTGCGTGGTCTATTTCAACCAAGAAAAAAGCCGGAGATGCCTGCTCACCCTATGATTGGGATCATAGGTTTGGATTTAATATAGTCTATTTTTGAAACCACATTTGTAATTCAATNTATGATTGGGATCATAGGTTTGGATTTAATATAGTCTATTTTTGAAACCACATTTGTAATTCAATTTTTTTTCATTGGCAACATGATAGTGATGAAGTGAAATCCAATTATGATGAATTTAGGTATGAGGGCTTGTGAAGAGGAAGTTATTTGAACCACTGATAAGATGTTGAGGTTCCTTTTGATGGTCTGTCTGATTAAGCGCCTGTTATCCCTTGCTAGTTGACCCCTACAAGCTTCATTAACCATGCACACAAAAGCATAGCTAGCCAAACTTTTCCCATGACTCTCGAGCATGAACCAATTCTTGAGGCTACCGTGATTGTTGGAGAGGCCCCCGTTGTACTCATGATAGAGTTTTTGAGGAAGATCTGAATGCTATTGAGAAAGCTTACCGATGGAATGGAAAGGTTTGGGAAGAGGTACAAATGAGCANGGCTACCGTGATTGTTGGAGAGGCCCCCGTTGTACTCATGATAGAGTTTTTGAGGAAGATCTGAATGCTATTTAGAAAGCTTACCGATGGAATGGAAAGGTTTGGGAAGAGGTACAAATGAGCAGGTGACTAAATCCCTATGTAGGAAGAGTAGCCAAATGTATTTGTTACCACAAACTCCCAGTTGGCTCTCAATGCATGCTGTTGGACTAGTCCTCCAATGATCAAGGTGAGGATAAATAGACTACCATAATCGTCTGAAGAAACACCTATATGAATATGATACTTTGGAAATCTACTGGTTGGTGGACCAATTCCAGTAGTTCGGGATTGCTTCATCTCACCACCTAATAGCCTGGTAACTTGAGACCAACAAATTAAAGACTAAGGCAATGAGGTGAGCCAAGCTCATGTATGCTCAGACACTGGTAGCTGAAGCAAAAAGCTTATTTGGCTAAGGCTAAAGAGAAATAAATAAAGAAAATACTCTAGTGGTTGAGGCTAAGAGAGATTTGGAAGGCATGTTGGAGTGGCTATCTTTTATTATGGATGACAACACTAAATATTTAGAGAGGATCACTGCCACGAAGTTCACTACAGGCTAGGCCAAGCATCTTGAGATCAGCCCTGACCTGTCGATTGGCCGATTAGTGTGAGCCAGACTGGTAGATCCAAATTACTTAGATAATGTAAAATTCATCATGATCTTTTCTTCCCCATCAGCACCAGCTAGGGGTGGTCAGTCTCAAGATTATTGAGCGTCAAACAAAAGATCTTCCACTCCATGATCCAATCACCTGACCTCCTTGTACATTGGAAAAGTTATTTTTTCCTTGTTTTTTATGTGTTCATTCAATTGTAATGGAAGATAAAATTTTTAAACTCATGGAAAATATCAATAAAATTCAATACAACATTTGTCTTGTTTTTTGAATATCTCATTTCTACATTAACATTTTTTACAATACTCTTTATGACTTGTAGTACGTGTAATGTTTGGTCTCCTATCACAAGATAATCTCTATCCTTCAGCACTAGTGTGCCAACCATTCAACACAATTCATATATTATCCCTTCCCTCATTTGCTCAGTCAGACAAACGTAACTTTTGGACTTAGCTCAGGCAATTTTCCCGATACTCTTCATGGAACTTGTCACTACTGGATAATGAACTCTCTCTAGCCTTATTTGATTAAAATTTGAGGCATAAGTTTAATGAAATTTAAGCGTTAAGGGTTAACCTTTGGATGTTGGATGTTGATCGGGTTCTTTGCACCACTGTTGGTAATCCTGAGTGTTCCACTGGATATTTTGTTGTTGACTTTTTTTTTTGTGAGATCTAGTTTTACTCTTAGTACTTAGGATCTAGTCGTAGGACTTTCCCTCTGACTATTCCAGAGGAATAGTGATGGGACCCACCCCTTTCAAGATTTCAAACCATTTTTTAACTCTTCTTGGATCCCCACGTCTGTAGTTATAAACCTCCAGCACTTGGAAGGTTAGGACCAACACGTGAAGACTCAAGCATGAGTTCCTATAGAACCATGCGACCTTAGTAACACCCTTTTCACTCTTGGTGGCTTGGGGCATTCCACTCCACACACTCACCTCACATCCTCCCTCCTTTGAGGTTTACAGTACTGCTTGACCCTTTTGGAACCTCACATGGATGGTCATAAATCTCCAGCCCTTGAAAGGTTGGGACTAACAAGTGGAGGCTCCAAAATAAGTTCTTGTAGGATTTTAAGGCTTTGGGAGGCTCTTTAGGCTTTGGACATTTACCATGCGCTGCAATATATCCTCACCTCTCCAAACCATCCAAGATTATCCAATTTTAACCCAAAATGAAGCCAAGACCTCAATTCCTATTTTCATAAACCCCAAGCTCAAATTCACACCAACTTACCCCAAATCCTATACAAGATCCAAAATCAAACTCAACATTCCACAACTTTCAGGATTTGCTTCCAAGTTGACAAATTCACATCAAATTCTCTTCAAATACACCCAACATTCAAAATACAAATGAACACACATGAAACTCCACTCCATAAATCCATTTGCTAAGCACACAATCCAATTAACTTCTTGCAATACCTAAAACTCACGAAATCCATCAATTGTGTTGTGCATGTGTCCATAGGATCAATTGAAGTGGGAAAAGTTTTAGGATAGACTTGGGTTTAACTTAGGCTAGACACAACCCCAATACAACCATAATACATCTTAATACTACCCCAATACTATTATTTCAATGTCACAATAACACCACATAATAAGCCTTTGAAAACCCTCACCATAACACTCTAAAACCTTGAGTAAATCCTTTAATAACACCACCATAAAACCATATTTTCATCCCAATACAACCACAATAACACCACATGCCCAAGTCTTCAAAAGTCCCTACAAAAACACCACAACACAACCATATTTTCATCCTAATACAACCATAATAACACCAAATAATACACCCAATAACCCCAACTCTAATTCCTCCAAAATGCATCAAACCCCTCAATAATACCTAAATAAAACCAAAATACAACCCAAAATAACACCAAGCATGTGGAACTACTGAAAACCGGTGGAAAACACCACCTCAGCATGTAAAACATCTGTGGTGATGTCTACGATCCAATTAATCACCAATAAACCTGAGTTTTTGGTGATTAATTGCCCAAATGACAACAAGTCTACAATTTTTTTTGTGAAAATCACACCATTCCCTCAATTTTATACATGTTTTCTCCATATTAAACAATGTTCAACCCTGCCACCATTGTAGAGGCTAGCTTTCCTTAAATGGTTAAAGGTTAGATTGCTTTTGGTGACTTGAAATCCACTTTACACACTTTTAATTAAATNTTAAATGGTTAAAGGTTAGATTGCTTTTGGTGACTTGAAATCCACTTTACACACTTTTAATTAAATAAAAAAAGCAAGATGTAACTTAACCTTTAACAAAATTAAATTTTAGATACTTGTCCACTTCATCTCCTTGAGTCGGATCACCATCATAGTCATCTAGGGTCTAGTTCAATTTTTTTTTGGGTTAACCATGGGTAAACACAACTTGTCTCAAACTCTTTCCNCTTGTCCACTTCATCTCCTTGAGTCGGATCACCATCATAGTCATCTAGGGTCTAGTTCAATTTTTTTTTGGGGTTAACCATGGGTAAACACAACTTGTCTCAAACTCTACTTTAAAATTAATCCTTTAAATTTGTGGCATGAAAAAATGGTTTACCATCTTTTTCTTGCTACCACATTAAATTGAAATTGACCCTCCCAGCCCATGAGACCATGCCACTTTTCCAAACCTCCCAAACATTTCTAAATGCTTCCACAAACCCAAATATCTTAAATGACACTACATGAAAAGCCTTTACTGTGTTTTAGTCTTCAATAAAACCAAAATACAAGCAAATACTACTTGAATAACATGTAGACGGACCTCATGGTTTCTCCTCTCATGACCTGGCTCACTTGCACAATGCAAATGACAATTGACCCTATTCATCACCCTCTATCCAAGATCTTATCTTCCCAAGGCCCTTGAATGGGTCATTTCTTCGGGAAAAACTAGGCATGTAGTTTTGGTGAAAATGTATGCTTTGATCCTTCCGTTGTGAAATATTTCAAAGGCTAAAACCTCCACTATTTACATGAAAATTTTACTTGGTAAATTCTACTGTCTCCACCCTTTGGTCGAGCCTATAAAAACACCATTTTTCATGTTCAAAAGAGAGGGAACTCACCTGGGCCATGGCGAAGATTTGCTAAATTTCTCTCAGACCTTCTTGCAATCTTCAACAACTCATTCTCATCATTCATAGGCCTTCAAACAGGCCACCAAACCCTAATTTCTCCATTAATGTACAAGACACCTTTTTTTGGCCATTTCAAAAACTACACCAAAACTTCAAATTGATTGTTACAAAAGCTTTCCAAGACCCTAAATTATCATTCCCCATCAAAACTCCCTCTACCGAGCCCTCCACCATAGCCATAGACCAAGGATGACCACCCATTTAATCAAGTTTGTACTTAAAACTTTTACTGAGGAAATATACTCTTGGAGGAACTTCTTTGGACTGAAACAAACCTTCAACAACCATTCATTCAAGGCCACACCCCTTCGACAAAGGTATTGGCTCAAAACTTTACATTTTTATCATATTTTGGAACTTTATGAAGAAACTTTACATTTCATGGTAATCTAGCCATGTGGAGATCTTCTACATGCTTAGGTGATAGTGTTGGATCAAATCGTTCTTAATTTCATTAAGTATCGAAAGAGATCTTAAGGTTTGAAATTGGATTATTTTAGTTTTCTGGCTTGATGAAAAAGATGAAAAGTACTTGTGTTATTCATGGTTTTATTTCAGTATTATTTTGTGTTATTATCACTATTTTGCCAATTTTTTCATGTTTTTGACATGTTTTATTATTTACTATTTTTATAAAATTATTTGCATTATTTTATTGTTGTGTTTACATGATATTTCAGTGTTATTGTGATTTTCTTGTGGTTAAGTTAAAATGGGATTTTTTTATTTAATTAATTTCAAAAATTGATTTAAACGTTGAAAAATCATATCTTGGTGTAGAAAACACATAAAAATAAAAAAAAAAATACCATTTTGTTTAGCAAAAATAAGAGAATAATGTGGAAGAAACTTCAAAAAAATTTATTTAATTTTTTATTTTAAATTAATCAAAAAGCATAGAGACTAATTAAATCATAAAAATCAAAAGCATATCATCATAACATGAAACTTTGAGGGCTTGTTCTTCATGACATTACGAATGTGCTATGATTTTCTTAAAGTCATAGAACGCCCCTAAGGTGGGAAGTCCTAATTTTCTAAGGAATCTCCTTCCGTTCATTTAAAAATTCATAAAAAATAAAATAAAAGTCACAAAAATATTAAAAAATAAATTTGTTGAGTTCCTTGAAGTCAGAGGAGTCAATGAAAAAAAGATTTGTATTTTTAAAATAAAAAAAAAAATTTTATTTTGTTTTCCTCTAAAGATCATTTAAAAATTCCGTTCAAAAATCACTAAAATTTACCTGATTTACTCTGTGACTTTATAGAACATCATACAATTTTCTCATGGACCAAAAACTTGTTTTGAAAAGTTAAACCATTTACCTTTGGAAATGTACAATCAAATGATTTAATTAATTACAGAAAATAAATAAATGTCATAAAAATTTGGATTCTCCTTTGATGTGTTAATTGGCCCATGAGTAACCAACCAGCAAACTTTCATGATTGCTTGAATAACATTGTAGGGGTTATGGGGCAAAAACCTATAGGAGTACTTTGGGAATTTCACCTTTTACCCAAATTTAATTAATATTTAGGTTATATCTGAGTGGAAAGCATTTAAAATTAATGATTAACTATCTAAAATGATTGAAACCTAAAATATTTCTGGGTAACAACTCACTCATAATTTTTTTCTACAAAAGGGTAAATTTGTAATTATTAAGATTGTTAAGAATTGGAAGAAAAATGAAGGTTTAAATGATCTTA
Organism: Phalaenopsis hybrid cultivar; assembly: GCA_002079205.1. Classification (NCBI taxonomy): domain Eukaryota; kingdom Viridiplantae; phylum Streptophyta; class Magnoliopsida; order Asparagales; family Orchidaceae; genus Phalaenopsis; species Phalaenopsis hybrid cultivar. Next base: position 332 of record JXCR01142420.1, on the reverse strand, counting down.
AAGTGAAGTGTTTTTGAATTAAGAAGTTTATAACTCAATAAGTTAAACCCTCAATTAACAGAGAAATAAAATCCAATCTTTTGCAATCAAGATCAAGTGATTTCATAAATCTTTCCAAAGNAGATAGTGTATTGCTTATGGAATTGTGCTCAGTTATTTAAACTATTATATATATGGGATCTTTTCACTCCCATATATTCCAAAAACAAAACATTACATTTCAAAATTACATATACTTTTAAATTGACTGACCTAAAAATTCTGACCGATGCTTGCATCATCAGTTTGAAGTAATGGTGCTTGAATCACATCTTCTTCCTCCTGGATCTCGA